>CM051505.1:3849637-3868832 GCA_028031935.1 Paedocypris micromegethes | reverse complement strand
GAGAGAGAGAGAGAGAGAGAGAGAGAGAGAGAAGCAGAAAGGAAAAGGTATAGAGAGAGAAATTGAAAGAAAGAACAGAAAGGCTGAAAAATAAAAAGGAAGAAAGAAAGAAATGGAGAAGAAAGAAATGAAAAACATAGAAAGACAGACCTACAGAAAAGTTATTTATATATTTTTCTACTTTTTTTAAAAGTAGAGTAGATACAGTTGTTTTGTATGTTTAAAATACATTTGAATTATAAGTATTTACAAAAATCAAGTACAGTATAATATCTGATCAACTTTAATCAGAAATTACAACAAGTGACTAAAGATAAAATAAGATCAGTCAAAATGTATTTACATTTTTTATTATGTATTGTTAGAATTTGTTGTCCATTATTATATGACTTGTTTTATTATAATCACTTGATTCCGCTTTCTTTTTGTTTACATGTTAAACTTCGGCAAACATTTATACAACAATTTTATACAACAACGTTATACAATTATTCATTATCTTAAACACAGTACGCTAAAGACAACGATGGAATAATTCGCATATGTTTTATTACTCGTATAATACCCACGATAGAAACCGCGATATAGAATGCGAGTTGTGCATAAACAACGAACCGATTCGCCTTAATTTTAGAAGTACAGATGGTAAATACACGCTAATCTCTCGGTCTTAAACTACACGATCGTCTGAAGTCGACACTTGTTCTCTAAAATTGGCAAAAACACATGAAACAAGCCACTCACCGCGTGCTGAGCGAATGTTCCGCGCGTGTTGTGATGCTCTCCTCCGGCCCGAGTGTTTCCCGCTCAGCTGGTAAAGTTACTGTTGTCGCCGGTTCGTTGCATCACCTCCTTTAAAAGCAGGAGAACCACTAGTAAGGGGGCGGTCCGAATTACGTCACCCTATTTATAGTAGCAAGCGAATGCGATGATGCAATTCGGCAACCCACTTTACGCACCATAACTGGGCAGCTCAGCCCCGCCCACCCCCACAATGGAGGAATGGAGACACGTTAATGAACAAATAAAGACATACCCGTGTAATGACCTGGGATCTCTGGCATGTTTCTCAGCAGAGGGTTTAAAAAATGTCTTAAATGTGTGTCAGAGGGAAAGCAAAAACAAAGCCTCAAACTCCCCTTCGTGTTTATCGCAAGATCAGATGTCTGATAAGCTAGAGAAAGTAGCTCAAGTCTATAAATCAAAGTCTATAAATGCCCCAAAATCGACAAAAAAAAAAACAAATGAATAAATAAACTTAGTCAAATCAGTCAAACATTTTTTTCTGAAAAACTGTATTTTTTTAACTGTTAAAGTGTGAAAAAATTACTTAATTGTTCGGTTTGTATTTGGTTTTAGGTTGAGGTATTTTCAAGGCATTTCTGGGAGAGCCAGTCAGCAGTTTCTGCACTTGTAATTCGTGTTCTGGAATTTTACCCTGATTCCTCAAACCAGTCCTGACACACGTCTACTTTACCTTATATACCTTATATGCAAATTATTCGAGAAAGGGGTTATGTGTGAAACAAAAGATACAATTTTTATTGGAATACATAGCATACATTTTTGACATAACTGTACCTTGAATCACAATTATCTATTTACTCATTTTCTACCTCTTAATCCATTTCTGGGTCACCGGGAGTGGACGAAATCACAGCAACTCTGGGCTTTAAGGCTGGACACACACACTCTGGATTGGCCAATTACAGAGCGGGACACGCAGACACACATTCACACTCTCACTCACATCTCTTTTTAGAAGAGAAAATGCAAACTCCACAGAGAAAGACCTTGAACTTGAGTCCTTGTTGTCAGGCAACTGCTCTCCAGCACCGTGCCACCCAGTAATTAAACGGGAAAAAAAAGTACAGCTTTTTGTTTGCTTTTGTTTCCAAGATCATAAGGTGTGGAACCCTATTTCAACATCACATATTTGAGATACGCAGAGCTAAATAAAGATGTCTTATCAGAGTCTTTATCATATCTGGGAGGACGCAGTCACGTCATTGAGTTCAGATTGCATCAAATTAAAGTAAACAAGTGTTTTATGGCCTGTACCGTTTCATTATTGCGCATCATCATGGAGCGTGTAAAATCTCACCTGCTAGCTAATAAGAAACACGTTTTAAAAACTCTTTTCTTGCGTTCTGATCTAAAACATGGTACTCTGGAAAGTAATCTTGCTTCACATGAATGCGAGAAATGGTTTGTACTTTCTCTCAGAAGTTTCTTTTTTTTACACCACTTACTTCTGTGCTCTTTGAGACAGTTAAAACTGTGAAAAGCGCCTTACAAATACTCATTATTATTATTATTATTATTATTATTATTACGGTAATGCGTATAATATTTCTTTCAGTTTTGTTTTTATGGCCTGCAGTCTTTAACTTTCTGTATTGTTATTGCTAATGTGCACATTCGTGGCATTTTATTCAGTTCTATTGAGGTGATAATAAATCTCAGTTTAATAAAACAAAATTGTGGTTTATATTAATAAAGAAAACTTGATTCCAACAGTGTTGGATGCTTTTTATAAAATAGTCTTTCAACAAGTTTGTATTAAATAATATTATTAATACATGTACTAAATGTACGTGTATGTATTTATGTTTATTACATTGATTGTATATATGATAATTTTTTAACATACATTATTATATTTTACTAATGTTAATAAAACATTATAATATTATGTAATAATAATTATTAATAATAGTTAGGCACCAAGACACCAAGTTTTATGCAGTACAATTACCAAACCATACTTTTCTGACTGCATTTCTAATTCCTTTTTTTCTCTGACCCTGATCTCAGGTCAGGTCAGGTCACACAGCAGCAGTCTATAGGCTTCCAGCTCATACAGGAGGGATGTTCCTAAAGTCTTCCAGAATGTTCTCCTCTGGAATGTGGCATCTGAATCAGAATCCTACATCAGACTGGTTTTCTCCTCGCCCTTGATTAAAGGTGGGTCGAGAAGCCCTGCTTTTGAAACACCTTTCTAATCTCTGCGGCCTACACACATACCTGTCTGTGTGTTAATCTCGTGTTCCTTTCAAGAGCGTCACCGCAGCAGACTTAGTCTTCACACATGGAAACCGGTTTGACACACTGGCACAGATAAAGAGCAGATCTTGCTTATTAGAACCAATTTGAACCTCAAAAGATGTTGCAAAGAGCCACAAGAATTGTATTTCAAAATGTGTTATAGTAATATTTTATTTTTTTAATTTTAAATAGTTCTATTTATAACATGAGGCATATTTTATCTACGATATGAAAGTGATATTTCAAAATGTATTAAGTTATTTATTAAAAATATATTATTATAAATTAAATAAACTTTGTTGTTTTTTTTTATCAGTTTTGTATTTTCAGTGGAAGTTACTTATACATTGTAATGTTTTTTTTAAGTTATATTTGTTACACCATTGTTATTTATATATTTATAACTGTAAAACCGCTAAAACATTTTGTGAACTTAAAAAATGATTGTTTTACAGTATGCTGTGGGAAACCACAGCGGCTGGTAGATTACCGTTTTTTACAGGGTATTTTTGTTTACAGTACAGTACAGTACAGTACAGTACTCGTGGTCCCTTTAAGAAGCGAGGATGAGTCTTCTCGACAGCCGAGGACGCGTCATCCTTCCGGGAAGCTGTGCTGCTGTGACGCGGCCGCTTGTTTTCTTCATCTGAGGATAAAGATTCGCTTTTCCAAAATATCACGCGACCGAAACGAAACGAAACACTGCTGGAATAAGGAAAGGTCTGGATCGATATTCTGATTTGCAACTTTCGGTCTGACTCACGGCTTTCCCGTCAAACACTTTAGTCACCGAAAGCCGCGGTTCTTTTTAGTTGTTTTACATAGACGTAATTAACATGTGCGTAATTAAGTCCACTTTATTCATGCAGATCTTTGACCCTTTAATGCTATACGAATATTATTCGGATTATAAGCATATAGAGTACATCACACGAGCTATTTAAAACAATCATTTAGGATTCGAAAATAGCGTAGGCATAAAATTAATATTAAATAAATGAAGTAACAATCTATCCACGTAAACGTACCTAGTACAGTACAGTAACCTGTAGTAGTAAAATAATTTAAGTATTTTACTCATGCTGAATTTAGGCTCAAAAAGAAATGTGAAAAAACTCTATTCATGAGGTTTTGTTTTGTAATACAGAAAAGAAATTTAACACCTACATGTTTCAAAAATGGTAAAACAAAACAAAATGAAGAACAAAAAGTCAGTCTCAATCAAAAAAATTAAAGTCAACAAAATTCTGAGCTGACTTTGATGTGATTCTCAGTGACCTATCGGTCATAACCTACAATAGACATTACATGTATTCACGTTGCACACACAAAAAAGCTAAAGTATGGGTAACATTACAATACCATTGTAATAACCAAGTCAGGAAAGAGCTGGTTTAACTTAACATTAAATTCACTTTAAATTAACATTAAATAGACTCATATACCTCAATGTGTTTTCTCAAATGTTACTGTGATGTTATAAAAGCTCTTATTTTTGTTGTCCGCGGTAAACAAGGCACACACTGCATCTTGTACGTAAGAGTCGTTCTGTTTTTCGGCAACATTTCTTTCAACTAAGGCCATGAATGATGGTTCGTGCTGGCGCTGCTTGATGCGAAACATTCATTTTAAATGCTGAGCTAAAAAACAACAAAGAAATTAGATTTATGTTGTTTTAATTTAATAATTTGAGTTCCTCTGTTTACACTCACGTACACACACACACACACACACACGATACATATATAAACAACTCATTTGGTGGCCAACCGGACACGCAAGCACACACATTCACACTCTCATTCACACCTTTGGGCACATTTCCATATTTCCCACACTGTATATTTACAAAAGGTTGTTTATTCTCAGAGCTTTGAGAAGAACAAGGTTCAGGCCTGAATGGAATGACTCAGCATCAGCATCAGCATCAGCATCATTCTCTCAGTATAGCAGCAACGAAAGGCTGACACGGCTTTCTCTAAATAATAATTCATATAGCTTCCCATTTCATACGTATGTGACACAGGCAGCTGAAGATCTCATGCTTATTTATAAAGTCCCATTAAACCCAGTGCTGTTCCATCCTCTGCAGCCGTGTGTACTTGTTTACTCCGGCTGTGGCCATGGAGACGGATTCCAGCCCAGGCCACTCCTGGAACAGACAGACGCGTGAGGAAAGCCTGAGCAGGATTCCCGACCCCGTCACCGCTTCTGACCTCGTTTCTCTCCTGCCATTTTATTTCAGTCCAAAGTGCGTGAAGAGCAAACACCTAAAGGTCATTCCCCCGGAG
This sequence comes from Paedocypris micromegethes, assembly GCA_028031935.1. NCBI lineage: Eukaryota > Metazoa > Chordata > Actinopteri > Cypriniformes > Paedocypris > Paedocypris micromegethes. The sequence continues at coordinate 3,863,493 of CM051505.1, read as the reverse complement.
CAGATAAGGAAACTAAGTTTGGTCACACGGGGAATAGAACAAAGCAAATTTGAAGAAGACTTCCTCATCTTCTGGTTAAAGACATCAACTTCCTTATTGACTCAAGCAGAGCGAGATAATAAAGGTGCTTCACGTGTTTAGCCAGCGTGACGGACCGTTTCACACTCCGTTTACTGACATTCCCATCAGAAGCTTCTCTGTCAAACATCCTCTTCAAGCGTTTCCCATTCCAAAAAGCACCACTTCCTCATTTGTGGTGAGTTATAAGAACTGAGCTTCTGGGATACAAGCTGAACGATGATTTCTGGTAATTGATATCAAGGAGGGGGAAAGAAACTCTGGCCTTCTGGAAAAAAGTCTGTCTGTCTGTCTGTCCGTTTGATCAGTTTGTCTCTCTGTTGTTCTGATCTTTTTGTCTGCCTATCTCTCTATCTATCTGTCTATCTATCTATCTGTCTGTCTGTCTGTCTGTCCGTCTGTCTGTCTATCTGTCTATTTATCTGTCTGTCTGTCTGTCTGTCTGTCTGTGTCTGTCTATCTATCTCCATCCATCTAACAATCCATCTAACAATCCATCTAACAATCCATCCATCTATCTATCTATCTATCTATCTATCTATCTATCTATCTATCTATCTATCTATCTATCTATCTATCTATCTATCTATCTATCTATCTATCTATCTGTCAGTCTCTGTCTGTCTGTCTGTCTATCTATCTCTCTGAGGGATTTCTCTGTTTATCAGTCAGTTTCTGTCTGAATATCTATCTATCTATCGTCTGTCTGTCTGTCTGTTCGTCTGTCTGTCTGTCTATGTACCTACTTCTGTCTGTCTGAGAGATCTATCTATTCACCCATTCATCCATCCATCAATTCATTCATCTATCTATACATCCATCCACCCATCCATCCATCCATCCATCCATCCATCCATCTATCTATCAGTCTGTCTCTCTGCACATGTCTCCTGGAAGTGATGCACATGGTTCTTAAAGATGACGTGATGTTGCAGAAACCATGTGCTTGACTGTAAAGAATCTCAGGGTGATGAAAAGCTGATACCGTGAACACTAAACTGCAGGATGACATTCAGCCAATCAGCAGACGGGTGAGATGACATCACCTGCAGACCGCATCACTGCAGTGGGATTAATAGTTAATGATAATCCTCTGCCATCAGCCAATCAGGATGAAGGAGAAAGAGTGTGGCCAGGGCACGTCCACAACCATCAACACGCTGCTGATCCAAAGCCTGTTATCTCCTTACAACTCGCTAAATCCCACAAATATCCATCAGATTTACTCATTTATCTCGCTTTAATGTGAATACTGTACTGTAAACATGTACTGTACTGTAATGATTACCATACATTTAGAGATCAATTTGTGTTGCCTTGAATATTAAACATACGTAATAATAATAATCGACTCCTACTGATAATAATATATAAAAGCTGTAGATTTAGAAATGCAATGGATAATAGATTTACTGTGTGGTTTTGTCAGATTGCATGTAACAAAAACCACAGTGATAAAATGTCAACACAAAGTCATGTGACGGCGAGCTGAGTGTTTACGCTCTGACATCATCATGAGTCATACAGTAACAGGACTCAGGTAGATGACTCATAATCTGGAAACCTAAAGACCATCAGCACAAGAACATAGTGTACCATCTGTCTGTCTCACTGATTCTTCTGATCCGTCCATCTGTCTGTCTGCGCCGAGTTTTCCATCCATCAATCTATCTACCTATCCATCCATCCACCTCTGTCTATTCATCCACCCATCTGTCTGTCTGCCTGCGCCGGGTTTTCCATCTGTCCATCCATCTATCTATCTATCTACTTATCCATCCATCCGCCTCTGTCTATTCACTCACTGTCTGTCTGCGCCGAGCTTTCCTATCTATCTATCTATCTATCTATCTATCTATCTATCTATCTATCTATCTATCTATCTATCTATCTATCTATCTATCTATCTATCTATCTATCTATCTATCTATCCATGCATCCATCCATCCATCCGCCTCTGTCCATCCATCCGCCTCTGTCTATTCACCCACCCATCTGTCTGTCTGCCTGGCATTTGGCCATCTATCCATCTATTTGTAACTGTTTTCTATCTGTCTTTCTGTCTGTTCTGATCAATCTATCCTTCTGTCTCTCTATGTTTTATTAACTGTGTCTGTTTCTCTTTCTAGTCTGAACAGTTTGTTCATTTGTTCTGTATATCTGTCTGTTCTGAATTGACTGCTCTGATCAATCCATCCGTCTATCTGCTTTTCTGTTCTGAACATTCATTCATCCGTCTGGACTGATTTTTCTAACTTTTCAAATTTCTCTTTCTGTTGTCGATCCCTTTGTCTGTCTGTCTGCTTTTTTTGTCTGTTTTGGTATGTCTGTCAGTATTTATTCTTCTATTTAACTACAGTATTGGTGTTTCTGTCTGTTCTGATCTGTTTGCCTGTGTCTCTGTTTGTATTTCTTAACTTCCTGTCTCTCTGTCTCTCTTAGTTTTTTAATGACTGTCAGTTTGTTCTGACCTTTATTTCTCTGTCTGTTTTTGTTCTGTTCTGTTCTGTCTGTCCTTGCGTGTTTTTAACTAAACGGTGATTATCGCACGATGTCGTTTCCTTTCATTCCTGACGTTGATGTAAAGAGAGTAAACAGTTTCAGCCGAAAGGTCACGAGCGTGATGCAGATACGTGTCACGTGACACGGGGAATTTCGTGCTTTTTAGCGAGCAACAAAGAGTCACGTGACCAGAGGTGGCGCGCAACACCATCACAATTATTCAGCACATTCGTGAGCTTTGTGGAACAATGAAAGCCTTCATGTGGACAAACGCCTCATCATGTCATAGAAGTGACCAGTGCAGTTTCTGTTTCCTGGCAGAAATGAAGAAAAACTGTTTCTAAATATAAAATGTGCGCAAACTGGATGTTTGCTTTACAGTAGAAGCATTTCATCACATTTCTCCCAATGAAGCGTGGTATTTAAAATATCTGTGTTGTCAGATTTATAAATTGCTTGCCACATTCTCAGTTATTTTTTCAGTATAAAGCAATTTATCTATTTTAAACCTGTTTATCTGCTTTTCAATAAATGCCATTGAGATAAGTTCAACATTTTCTGGGATTTGAACGTAAATTTAAATAAATTTGAGATTGAACCATTCAAACATCATGTTGATTTACAATTTATAACATGCCGTATGCACAATATTTAAAACACATGTAATATTTCGAAAACTATTACATGATAAAACATTTGTAGACATTCAGTGTTTTAATACGTAAAAAGTTAAAGTGATTTCCCATGCACTTTTGTAAACGTCGGTTTGTGCAGCGTCACTGTAACATCATTTCCGGTACAGTAATGTTTTTTGTTACTCGTTCATTATTTTTAATTAATTTTTTTTTAATCATATTTATCTGAGAATGTTTTATTGACATTTAATTTCACTGGTACGCATTTATTATTATTATTATTATGATATATATATATATATATATATATGTATTTTTTACTTTGAAATCAGGGGCTTTGGTTACATCAAACGGAAAGGTTAGCAAACAGCAAAACAATGCACATCAAAAAAAAATACACAGGATAAAATTGCAACGATGACTAGTGACGAAGCCATGTGCTCCACAAATATTCTCGGTTCGTGCTGCCATCTAGTGGAGCAATTTGGAGGTTTACCCGCTTTTTAAAAACCACATTTGAAATGAGCTGGTTATTTAAAAAATTTAAAGAATTGTGTCTTTTGAAAAGTTTGTTCGGCCAAAACACAAGTGAATATGCTAACATTTATTAACAATAACATTCATGGGTCACAAAACTAATAGAAAAACCAACTTTCGGAGATTCATCCCAATAAAACATTACAGAAGCAAGTAACACCAATCAAAAGTTACTTAATATAGTTAAATCAAAATATTTTTAATTAGTGTTATGTTCCTTGCTGGCTATGGCGCTGATATCTAGTCCCTGAGGCAGAGACATAATACGCACAATTCATCATCATCATCATCTTCATCACCCACTCCACACCCTCGTACCATATGAGACTTCTAGCCTGTGAGACGCATGTTACAAAAGCATGTTACAGTATGTGAATAAAAAATAAATTAAATATTTTACATTCCATTATAACCTATAAAATTCTTGGCATGCCAGCGATATACTGAACAGTTTGGGTGTAACAATCCCGCTGAAGGTTGCATCAGGACACGAGATTGCAGGAAGTCCCACGGTGAGCGTCACGAAAACAAAAGGAAGTTGAGTCTGTCCATCGCTCCATCGTTATCAGCAACCTCCCTCTGATTGGCCGGTGGGTTGTTTGAGAAGATAAGGTGCACGCTTACTTCTGAAGCTCTTGTGGTGTGCTGAAGGTTTCATACACGTTAGCTGCAAACTCCTTAACCTGGTCTATCATCAGCAAATCCTGCAAAAAGCAAAAAAAGGAGCAAATTGACGTCATTTACAAGTGGTAAATATAGCTTCCAGCAGCAATGTGGGGCTCTGCCTTTACTTGGTGGTTGCAATATTTGTAGGAGATTTTGTCGTTTGATTAAGAATATTTAGAGCTTTAAATAAATTTAAAAGCTTAAATAAAAAATAAAAAAGTTTTTCCTCAAGCAGTTTGACCCAAAAATGTTATGAAATTAATAAATTTATTATTTTACTTTAATAAAATTATTAATTTATTATTTAATTCCTGCTGTTCTTTGTAGACTACACAGGTAGAGGTCGCTGTGGTATCACGTCAAGGAACTTTCTGTCACTTCTGATTTATCTTATGTAAATTAGAAATAAGCCTTTCTCATTTCTGAAAAATGTGGACACAAACGTGATGCCTTAAGGAGCCGAGGTTATACTGTGTAGATATATTTTTCGACCTTCGTTTTTAGTTTCTTATCAAGTATACGTATCAGACTGGAAACTGTCTGAAGGCCAGTGGGGACAAAAACTAAAGGATTGACGCCTCCTTCAGACTGAACACCTCAATAACAAAACTGAATTCTAAAGAATTTCATATTTAACTGATAATTGTAAACGATTTATTGAAATTGAACTCCTCTGGCGGAAGAGCTCTGCAACTCGGCTACTCTTGTTTAGAGGAGCGTGTGGTTTTCTTACCTGCACAAAGTGGCTTGGGATTTCACTGCATATCGAATGAATCTGTCCATTGATGATGGGAATGATTTTGGCGAGCGGGAGACTGACGTGTGGCAGGCTACAACAGAAAAATAACCATGAAATCTCCTTGGAACTTGCTCAGAAGCATCAATTTCACAGATTTTTTTATTCATTAGTTGGAATTAAATTAGTTTTGGATTATTAGATTACATTCAACTTTATTGTCAGTTAGGTGTTTATGTAACCAAAAGTGCAAAAGCAGTAAGTGCTGAATATCGGTCAAAATGTGCATGTACAGAGAAGATATCAATCGAATATTATCAGATGCTATATTTACAGATCTATACAGAAAAAGACATGGATCATATTTACAGATTCTATGAACATATTATGCCGATATTATACACTGTATAAAATTGTTACATAATTATACATTTCTGTCAATTCCATCATCTTATTACTTATTTAATCTTTTTTTAATACAGTATGTTGTTTATTTAATAGTTTGTGATATCTCACATTAACTTTGGCACAATTACTTTTTTTTTGTGATAGATTCAACCCGTTTGGTTTGAAATTTAGCTTTGAGCAGCAAATGCGGGGTTTCGAACCTTTCACTTGTTTTTCTTTTTTACAATTTTAGTTAAAAATAGAGGTGAAAGCTCCAACTCGTTTGATGCTTTTTCAGCATTTCAGCGACATTAAAGGAAACGTGAGCTATGTGACTGGTATCGTGTGCATCTAAAACGAGATTCCACTGACTTCTCTGGCGAGACGCTGCTTGCGGAGTCTTCCTGTGGAGGCCGGAAGAATTCTGCCATGTTGTCAATAAATCGAACAAAGCCTCGGCTCAGGCACGTCCCCAGAACTGTATTAAAGTCAGGACTGCAGTCACAACAACAAAAAAATCATTTAAAAAGGTTCATACTGTATATGTCACACATTTCTTGGTGAGTTTCTCTCACCTTTCAAGCATATCCCTGGTTTCGTTCAGCAGCTTTATGGTTGTAACATCATTTTCAGTGAGACCACATGCCTGAAAAAAAAGAACAAAAAAAAATAAATAATCGCAGTGTTCCATGATTGTTGAAAAACACACGGGGTGATAAGGAGCGGTGGGTGGTTTACCTGTGAGGCGAGTGTGTCCTCTTCATCAGGCATCATGTACCAGGAAAGCTTCTTGTGTTTGGAGAAAGGACATGTCTCCTCCACTAGCTGCCTGATCTGGGATAACTGCTGCTCCACCTCAGGCAGCGAGAAGCTTTGCTTCAGAGACACCCTGAGGAGAAACTTTTATTAATATCAATTAAAATAATGATAAAATGTTCCGTTTGTTTTAAAAACACGTACAATTCCATGCTAGAACTAGAACTTGGTGTCGTATCGGTCCAGTACTCATCACTACACGGATAAATACTCTGACGAAGGTGTTCCGATTATTATATTTTATAATTATATTATAATTTTCTGGTCAAACAGTTGCCGATCACATTCTCGCCGATTGGCACGCCTCCACGTGAAGATTGTGCCAGAAGTGCAAACAGAAAAAAAAATTAAATGGAACAAACAAAAACGTGAAGATTGTAAGCCTTGTTCGCTACTTAGAAATTCACATTTTATTATTTGTGCACTAATCTGACTCCATAGAGAAACTGATCTGCAACAGAGCTATCAGAAGATGAAAAAATGCCAAAATCAAAAAAATAAATAAATATAGCTGCAAGCACTGCCTGGTTCAAACCTTTGGGATAATTATTATTTTTTTCCTTTTTGAGATACCTTTTTTGTGTGTATACCGTAACTGTTATTTCCGCATTTTTAAATGTTCCAAAAAAGTTTCTAACCCTCTGATCTGGAACCTCTCATGATACATTTGAACTTACAAGCCTAGGATTTCCTGGACTGCTTTTTTCACCACCATTATCAGTTCAATAAGCCCTGAAAGATAAAACAGCACATGTGACTATCAAACCAAATACGTATAATGTGCTCCATCTGACGTGCTCACCTTCTCCAAGGAGGTGTTGAATACTGGAAAGGTACTGCTGCTGAACATCGGGGGGTGCCAGGGTGGTCTGAAGTTCAATAAATGCTTTAATGCGTTATTTAAATGCGTTATTTGATGATTTTGAAATCCCGAGATAGTAAATTACCATTCCGTTCTTTGTCACAGAGTTGTCCAGGTACAGATAACCACCGATTATGTTGAGCTGGACCCTGAGTAACACCACCAGCATGCACGTGCTGTAAACTGCCACAATGCTCCGTGTGAAACCTGGACGGTGAAAGTTATTAAAAAAAAACAATTGTACATTTTATTTATAAGGTGCTTTTTGAGACCCTCAATGTCCATCAAAACTAATTGTTTGCTCATATATACAATCTTGTCTAAGCTCAAAGAACTGGGGGTAGTGTAGTGATTGGGGACAAATGAGCATTAAAAAAAAGGTAATAGTTATGTACAGTATACTTTATATTTAATAAAATTTTTATTAGTATGTTTTATTTTTATTTACTCAATACAATTGTGTATTCTTTTAGTTACCGTTATTGCTGTAAGAATGTAAATCTCCCATATGGGGGATAAATCAATCTGTCTATCCATCCATCCATTCGTCTGTCTATCTATATATCTGTCTGTCAATCTATCTATACGTCTGTCTACCAGTCCATATATACATCCATCATTTAACATTACTTTGTATTTATATGACAGACACTCTTTCCCAAAGCAGACCAGGATCAGTGTCCTGCTCAAGGATTCTTCAGTTTGGAATTTGAACCTGCAACCATTTGATGACAAGCACAACTCTTCTTTAACCTGTGTTCAATCTGTGAAGGGTTTTACTCACTAATTATTTTCAGGTCCTCCCATATTTCAAGTTTATTGGCTGGCCTGTGTGAGAAAACAAAGTGATTATAACTTTGACCGTTTCCAGTTATATTTGTAAACCTCACTTGGTTTTCAGCAAAGCCGTGAGACTCTCGGAGTTCAGATGATGTATGATGGCATCTCGGAGCGTGGGAAGCATGGACAACACTGTGAAGAAGGACAGAGTTACCGCAGGCACCACGCTGATGGCTTTCAGTCAAAATGAAGTCTTTCATTCATTCATTTCCTTTACCTGTCATGTTACACGTCCTCTGGTTGCTTTCAAAGTGGAACTGTCGTCGTGCCTGAGCGATGTATTCCGCCGCTTCTCTTTCCTGCATCTCCTGGAGTTTGCGCTGTGCATATTTCCCAAGCAGATACACACCTGTAATTAAGATGAAACACACATTACAACACAATGACGAAACAGCTCACGTATATTCAGGGTAAAGTCCATGTTTGGTTGATCTTTCATGGTGAGGATGGAATCTAGGTGACAGGTGAACTGAGACTGAGCAGTTTAATGCAGAATAAAAGACCTGACGCTTTTACTTTTTCTTATTATTATTATTACGTTCAATCAAACTCAATACGTCGTAAGATAATTTCCACGAACATTTTGGATGAGCAAGCAAGCACGTTATTTTACACGTTACCTCCTGCGAAAACTCCAGTGAAGATGAATTTCCTTTTGTGGCGTTTAATGAAATTCCACGTAGAACTCAGCATTTTTAATTGTGACACCAACGCGAATCGTCACACAAAAAGACAGCCAAAAATAACACGAAATGTACAAAAGAAATGAGAAAGTGAACGTGTCGGGTCGAACTCACTGTTTAGCACAATGCTACATGTCAATAACTTCTCGTGTTAGCGGTAGAAGGATAACTGTCGGATCACAGAGTGAACCATGTTTCCGCACTCGATTGTTCGCACTGATGTGTCGCTCGCTTATGACGTGTCATAATGTCTCCGTCAGCGCGGCTGTATTCGTTTAGTTTGTGGTAAATGTTTGATAAATCTGCACAAACTTGTCGTTATGCAGGCGGATAAAATGCAGCCTTCTGATAGCGAGGTGGACAAATGGATGTCAAAGGCTTTTAAAATGGTAAATAACTTGGAAAAGTCCAATTTAATTTAGCCGAAGTTTAAATATTTGTTATTTAGCGAAGATTTACGTTTCTCTAAGCCGAATCTCATACTTTTTCTGAACACATTTTCATTTTCAGAATAAAATTCAGAATTTTTTAGAATGTTGTGTATCAAAACTACATTATGTAAGAGTAAATAAATAGGTTACATCATATCTGAGCAATATTTTATGTGTAAAGAGTATAATAAAGATGTTCATTGTTTATAAAAAATACATGTTTGTTTTAGTTTTTGTTTATAATAAACTATAATTGTTTTTCTTTTTTTGTTACTTGGTTTGACTTGTTGCTGTCTCTTTTACAATCATTTTCGAAAAACCTTTATTTAAAAAGAAAATGTTTGTAAACGTTCAGGTTTTTATTATTTTTACATTTATGTTGCAGTACATTACATTTTTATGTTAAAAGCTTGGATGTTGACACGCCATTAGATGTCAAATAACCACCAGAGCTTAATCAGAATATCAAGTATTGCTGTGAAAAAAGTAATTCTGTAATGCAGTGACACACTTCTGTCAGTCAATATTGCACTAGTGTATTTTGGTATTGCGCATTATATTCTTATTTTGCACCACTGTTTTTTTGCACAGTTGTTTTTTTTGCAAAATCTGTTTATTGTTGTTTTCCTCACTGTTGTCTTTTAAATTGTCCCTATTTGTTTTTCTGTTTGCTGCTGTACAAAAAAAATTTCCCCTAGTGGGATAAATAAGGTCTTATCCTATCCTAATATTTATCTGTTTCCTTTTAAAACCAGGTCAAAATTTGTGAAAATATTATTACCATAATAATTTTTATAATCTTTTCAAAGGCAGGTGAAGCTCTTGAGAACGGCGAGGTTCCTGTCGGCTGTCTGATGGTTTACAGTGGTGAGATCATTGGACGGGGACGAAACGAAGTGAACGAAACGAAAAATGTGAGTTATGGAAAACACAAGTTTGTTTGACGTGCAAAGTGCTTTTTGTAATTGTGTTGCATGGCTGTTTTCTCCTATAGGCTACCCGACATGCAGAAATGGTGGCGCTGGACCAAGTGCTGGACTGCTGCCGCATCAGAGAGTGGAAGGCCAGAGAAGTGTGTGAGCAGACCGTGCTGTACGTGACGGTGGAGCCGTGCGTGATGTGTGCGGCTGCCCTGCGGCTGCTTCGTATCCTTGAAAACCATTTGTGAGCGTGAAACATTGATGGGTCAGAATCCACTTTAACATCCGGGCAGACATACCACTGGTTGTGTATGGATGCAAAAACGAGCGCTTCGGAGGATGCGGCTCAGTTCTGGACGTCGCCTCGGATCGTTTACCAAACACTGGAACGTCATTTAAGGTGAAATTCTTGAATCTTCATAGAAAACCCTTCGTTCGTTTTGTTTTAAATCATTCAACTAACAATCCCACCTTATTTGCAGTGCATCACAGGCTATAGAGCGGAAGAGGCAGTTGAAATGCTCAAGACGTTTTATAAACAAGAAAACCCAAACGGTAAGCGTTTTTTTTAATTGAATTGAAAAAGCCTTTAATAGTCCCACAGCGGGGACATTTCACATCACAACAGCAGCAACAAATCCAAACAACTCTTTTAAACACTCTTGTAAAATGTACCGTACTGTAAAAGTAGCAAATGTGATATTTCTAATAATTATATTGACCCTTTTCATTAATTCATTCTTCAAATATTTTTTTTCAGCTCCCAAACCAAAAACGAGAACGGATGCCATCAGTCCACAAGAGGGCGACAGAGTCATCCCGCTAAAACCAGAAGACGAGGGGAACTGAATTGCTGCTTGAGCCGAAATTGAGGTTAACAACTTTTGCCAATGTCCGGATCTCGGTTACGTTTCAGTTTTCCATCTTTTGAGATGCTTAAGCTCATGTTACTTGAAAAATCTGTGATCACATTACCTTATTAAGCAGACCTCAAGCCTATGTGGCTTTTTTTGTGCCTTTCCTGTGGGACCGAAAGCCCAAGCTTGAGCTGTGTGCAATCTGTTAACGGCATGCCGAGGTGATAGACCGGGTCTGTTTTACATTAAATTGCGGGTTCTTTTCCAATCCTTGCGCTCTTCGTGTCCTCTAATAACCCTGAGCATTTGTTTTGAACCCTTCGCAATCTGGACTCACAGAAACAGACCCAGAGTTTCCACTGACCTCATAACCAGAAAGAGGTTTTGTAGATTGTCACATTTTCAGGAAATAATGATTTTGTGTGTCGTATTTGCATGTTTGAATGGGTAGTAAACTCTAATATACATCCCAGATTATTAAATAAGCCTGTGATGTGTCATTAGAGGCTAGGGCGGTTTTACCAGAAGAGAAGGCCAGTGATCTGGAAGTGGATGTGAGACGTCTGAGATGAGTCGTTTTATTAGGTCTTCTGGCTGTCTCGTGTATTTGAAAAGTGTTCTTGCTCCATTACGGTTCTGTTATTGTCGTTGTAAGCAGAAACGCTCTGTGTTTTATTGATGCCGCCTTTTTTCTCCTTTGCACTAACTCTTTTACTTATTTAAAATGAACAAAATTTACTTAATTTTTTAAAATGACTAATAATTATATTCTTTTGTATTGAGTACCTCAATAACTTTCCTACAGTTCTAACGAAAAAAGTCCCCAAAATGTTATTTTTTTCTGGGGATCGAACACAAGGCTTGCTTGTAAAAACACTGTGCTACTAAACTGACAGCTAAAAAGAAGATAAAGTAAAAAATAAAAAAAATAAAACTAAAATAATTGTAATAAAATTAAGCAAATCATATTGTCATGGGCATTACTGTGTATACAACTGCATAATTGTAAGAAATTACATATTTACTATCTATTATAACAATTATAATTAAATCTATTTAAGAAAGTACATATTTAATTTAGTCTAAAATAATTTTGCCCATTATTAATCCAAATTTTGTAATTCCAAATGTTTATAGTTTATAGTGTGTGTGTAAAATATTGATTATAATTTGTATTTTATTTATAATTCATACAGACGACTTCGCTTAATTGGGCCACTGGTTAATCGGGGCAGCCAAATCACAAAGTCCCAAAACAAATCGTGTCTCACAAATAACACAAATTTGTACAAAAAACACAAATTTGGGGCAAAAAAGCTGCTTTATTGGGTCAAATTTGAGTGAGAATTACAAAGATTTGCCATAAACCGGCAGTGTTTAAAATGAGGGCAAACGCACATAATTCCATGGCCAGAGAGGGGAAGACACGCCCACCAGTCAAACGCTGTCACTAAACATAAGGCATTTATGCTGTTCTGAAGAATGAATTGCTGCATGTAGAAAAACAAATGTTTAATGTCCATCAGGTAATAGGAACTTCGTCGCAGTTCAAGGAGAGATAAATCAGGGGCAAGATGACCACACACACTAAACCAGGAACAAGGAAACTAGGAATATACGGGGGGAAACGGCCCAATCATTCACGACCATAGATTGACGGTGCTGATTACACACGTACACGCAGGGGAGGCGTGTCTAGCAAGTCTAGAAAACTGCTTCGCTTTTCCGATGTGTGTGATGACTTTATTCAGAATCCGTCAGTGAAGAGCACATGTCGGGGCAGCACCTACAGGTTCTTTCAGTGCTCAAATTTACGTTGCTCAGCTTTCATTCAACAAATTGCACCTTCATAGGAAACGGTATTTCTGTGCTGTGTGTTTGTTTTGGGGAAAAATAAAGGGTTTGATACTACCTAAATGTTACGTCTCGTATTATTTCGGCTAATAATGGAAGTGGGCGGAAGGGGGTGTGTCCGGCTCCACTTTATAGGGGCAGCTTTTTAAATGGGCCAAAATGTCAGCGGAGTCGACTGTATAGGCAGCTATGGCCTAGTGTGTGTGTGTGTGTGTGTGTGTTTTACTTCATTGACAGAATTACTAATGGTTTAGTAGTTTAGTTAAAAGTCTTACAGAGTTGTCTTTTAGAGACATGTAATGCTTATGACCAATTGCTAATAGCAGGTTTTATGGTGTTATTTTACACCATAGATTAAGATTAGACAGTATAAAAGCAAATACTATTGTCATTTTTTTTTTTTAATAATTTGTGATAATGCAACTTTCCCACCATTCAAGATCTTTTTCAAACAGTATTAAAGCTTTGCTTCTCGCATACCGAAGAAATGATTTACTTCTCACGTTGATGTTTCAGTTATACTGGATGGAAAACTGTTTTCTTTGCCGTTTAAGACACAGTTTGATTTTGAGTTGAAAGGTGTTATTTAAGGGAATGAGCTTCAGCAGGACCTGGTTTTGCTAGGCTTGTCCACCAAAAGGTGACTGTTATTTCTGCTCTTCGGGTTTGAAATGAGTGTGTTTCTCATTAAAGTCAAGTCCAGCTCCACACAAAAGAATTGTTTTGTTTGGGCGACGTCTGTGTCTTAAAAAGTGAAGGGCACAAAGGCCAGAGAAAATACAGGACAAACGTTAAATCACAAGAACAACCATTTTTCTGTGTAATTGAAAGGCCGGGGCTCTCATTCCAGAAGAATGGTGATGTGTCTTTGAATATGAGCCTTTCAGTGTAAGCAGAGCTGGATTAAAGGAGAAACCAAAGTCAGATCAGGAAATTTTCAAGATTTTTATTACAAAACGAAGGGAAAAATCATTAAGGTAAACCAAAAGATTACACTCCTCTTCATATTATATGAAGAATTACTTCCTTTTTCTGAGAAAAAAAAAAAAAAA
>CM051505.1:3834077-3849617 GCA_028031935.1 Paedocypris micromegethes | reverse complement strand
AAAAAAAAAAAAACAACGCAGGATTCAAGTATAAACAATTCAATATTTCTGTTCCTCTTCGGCTCAAAAACAAAAGTTTCACGGCATCAGAATCACATCAAAAACCAACCAAAAACATCTGGATGTATGTTATACTGAGGTTATTATACAGAGGTGTATGATACAGACTTTTAATCTGATGCCAGATTCCCTTAAAATCATCCCAATGTTGCTCTGTGACGTGTGAAGCCTGTACAATTCACATTATTCAGTGCCCGCAGACATCTCTGAAAATTAATTTTATGAATAAAAACCCATTTATTCAACTCATCATCCAACATGGGGTTGTGCTTTACCTGGTTATGGGGCAGAACTGAGGAAACGGAGTCTGTCAAGACACCTTGTTTCCAGTTCAGGGTTTATTGAAGTGAGATAGTTTGAGTTTTTCTTCATACTGAAAAGACAAAAATTGGGTCTTCAGATTCTTCAGTTGCTTTTGGTTTTGGCAGAGTCCAGAGTGCCTGGAGAAAGATGGCACCAGAGATACAGTAAATAAATTGATGATTTGGACCAGGGTTAATAGATCTTCTTGTGATGAAAAGTAGCTTTGCATAAGGCAAAAATTAGAACAATATTACTAGCAGATTATTAGAAATATATGCATTTCGGATGTCATGTCAATCTATTTATTGTGTAATTTTAAAAAAACAAAACTATTCACAAATCAATTGACCAAATTATTTTGGGTCAATACAAAATAACAGTTGTCCATCTGCGGTGTAGAACATTGCATTTTAGCGCATTCCATTTTTCCATTTGGATTCAGTTATCTGGACACTACCAGCTTTTCCAAGTTCACCTTCACCGAGTTGGAAATGTCTGAGTGACAGATGACGGCGACCTATGCACACATCTGGCTATCCATCAGAGACACTGGTGGTCGATCTTGTGCATAAATGGCCAAAAACACAGCATCAGCCTTTTGAAGCACCGGCTATTGGACAAATAGTGTCTGTGGGGGACTGCAAGCAGAATTTGGATCGGAGCACTAAATGGGGTTTGAAAAATTGTGCAGTACTATGGCTACTCACTTACAGGAAGATGCTGTTTTTGACCAAAACAGGACAAAACGCTCCTCTAACCTCCAACAATGGACTACAAACCAGGGTGTGATGAAGCAAACATGACTACATTTACTGCAAAAGCATCTGTTTGTCCCCAATTCAGACTTTTAACCCTGGACTGATGTCAAATAATGTACAGGTCTGACTTATCGCCTGTGATGCAAAGCAAACTCCATTGCATTCTATATTGCAAGTCAACATACCGAGAATCAGGGTGATGGGTTCCATATACTCCTGGAGTTAAGCCAGAGGCGAGATTTCTCATTGGACCATTGGTATGATGGACAAACAAACCTACAACAAATCTACAAAAAGCATCTCTGTATGGTTGAGGAAATCCTCTAGGAATCATCCTCTAGGACCGTCCCACAATCTCCTTGTTTGAGGTCAGCAGCCTTCTCATCTCCAGAATACTGCTTCCTTTTCCTGATCAGTATAAGCTTGATAGTCATCCTCGATAACCTTTGCCAAACACCTACCAAACAACTGAAGATGTGAGCAAGAGCATGTCATCAGGGTGCGGCTTTGTAAACCTCCCAATCCATACGATATATCGGTCTTCCATTCCATTCCTTGGTATTTTAAAACGAATACAAAAAAAGGCCAGCGATAATGAGATCTGTCGTCTTGGTAACAGATGTTGCAATTTGCAAGTGAGTCAGCAGTGCATTATATTCGTAAGTGTTGGTGGCAAGATTAGCTGGAAGGGTTGTCTGAGCTTTGGGTTGAGAGGAGGATACACAGACGTAGATTAACGGGAAAGAAAAGCCTGTAGTGGGAGTAGATGTATATCTGTGTGTGCTGCCTCGCTGGTTTTCAGGTCAGGGTCAAGCAGGTGGGAGGAGGAGAAGCCTTCGCTGTCTGCTGCTGACAAGCCCCATTCCCATCTGCTCTGCGCTGCCGTTGGCGACACTACACCCACCACACACTGCTCCCAGACTAATACTACCAGGTGGAGGAATGTGCGTGGGTGTGCCAGGAAGCTCAGCAGGATGTGTTTGTACCTGAGGGGAGTGTGATGTCTTTACTAGTTGTGGGTCGACAAGCACAACTACGGCAGGATGCAATAGATGCTTTGGATTTCACAAGCTTCCAGTCCTCTTACTATTGTATCTTCTCTCCTAAAGCTTTCTGAATGTTCAATGAGTCTTGGAGGGACTGTCTTGTACCAAGGTATTCTGAAGATGAGTCTTTCAATCTTCTCAGTCTTTCCCAAGCATCTGGCTTGTCTCAATGTGTAGTAGAGGTTTACTCCAAGCTTCCCTCGGATGACCAAGCTTCTTGGATGCAAACAAAGCCCGTTTTGGTCACTTGTATCAAGACCTTGTCCATTTGGTCAAGACTCATATGACCATAGGGGACTTTTAATGGCAAATGGTAGGGCAGTTGTGGTCCAGTGGTAGGGATTTTGTCCAAGAGCTTTCCAGACGGCTCAAATCCTACGACTGTGTCTGCAAGCGAGTGTCCTTGGCCAAGACACGAACCCGCTAAACCCCGCCAATCGGATGAATTCTAAAATGCAGAGATGAATTTCCCCATTTAGGGATTAATAAAGTTTCAATTATTATTATTAGAAATCAGTCCTTTGCCTTTTGGCTCAGCTCTTTTTTCACAAAGTACATGAGATGAACCTGCGAGATGTGTGTACTTTACTGGGAAGGGCAAACGGTTTTAGTTAGTTTGAATTGTTTTAGTGCAAGATCCTTGAAACGTGTTTAACTAGAAAATCTGCAAGCCAAAATTTGAGGGAAAAATCTGCTTGCTTAACCAGGATGCGTACTTAACATCTACAGTACATCTGCTTAGCGTCCATAGATGCAGAACTAGACCCAAGGCCCTTAGAACTCAGCATTCATCCTTTCCACCTAGTTTATTAACACCATTAACTTCACGTCGTAGATAAAACCATAAAGGAACCATCTGACCAAGCAGACTTTAACTGCTTTTTATAGGATTTTAAATGTCGTCAAGGTGACAATAATGGCCTAGTAACGGACAAATGGTTTTCAATTGAGGCACTTGGCACTTACTCTTTGAGGAATCCCAGATGTAGTTGTTTAGGATCTCACCCAACACATATAAGACACAGATGAGTGCCGTGACACAGGAGAAGAAGAGAACTCTGGCCATGGGCCCGATATGCTCCAGCAATGGATACGCCCAAACCCCCGTCACGCTGTGCACCCAGCACACCCTTGGAGAAAGACAGAAAATCCGTTATACCTTGATCACGTGATCAGTCTCCAGTGCCAAGCTGGTTTCTCCTGTCCACCGATTGGAAAGCTGGAGAAGCAGTCACCGGCCGTTCAATCTGTCTACCATTTGTAGACTGAATCCGAGACACTGCTTTTTTTTTTTGTTATGATGGGCTACTGCTTCTCTCTGGTGCAATTTTAACTCCGTCTCACGGTTGTAATCTACAGCCTGTCAGTCTGTTAACGTAATGCACTGCATCTGCTTAATCTATTCCCGCGCTCATAACCTTTGCTTTAATATTTGATGAATGCTAAAGGAGGCCCATCCACCTTCTCGAATGCCCCGTCTCCTCTGACTCACGAGTGGGTGTCCTGTGAAACGGTTCGGGGAGGTAATCCTCATGTAAAGCTGCCTATGGATTTAACAACCGCGGGCTACACTTACTCCCTGCCTAAGAAAACGCAAGGCCTAATCAGCTTAATTCAGGACGGCAAATACGACCGAGGCTGATAATCTTCTACTTAAGGTGATTCTGACAGACGCCTGCTTTTCGCTGTCAAGACAGTTTATTCTGGTTTGGAAGCCTTTCGCCACATTTGCAGCGAATCCGTTTTATTCGAGACAAACTAAATCCCCAGCTTGATTATTTTCCAAACCTTTTTTGTGCAGTTGATCTACAAAAGCTTTACACGAATGAAATACAGAACTGTTTTTACAAATGTTTGTATTTTTATACAATTTTGTAAAATTTTTATGTTTGTCGTTTTTGACAAGTGTTAGCAAAAAAAAAGATTAATTGGATAGAAAGTATTCATAAAAAGTAAGTAAATATAGTTGCAGAGTTCAAGCCTTTAATCATTAGCCTATAAGATAATAATTATATATAATAATAATTATAAGGGAAAGTTCCATGAAGTTATTAGGTAGATGAGCTTGAAATTACAAAATGTGTATGTGTTACAAGCTAAAAAAAAAAAAGAGAATTATAAAACGTATTGTAATGCATACAGAAAATCAATGTATTTTTGTGATTAGGCTTTCCTAACTTTGTTTTAGGCTTTCCTGGCAGAAAATCAATTTAGAGAACAATACATTTGGTTTAGTAAATAAAATTAATAAAAAATAAATTAATTAAATACAATTCTGGTTTAGTAGGTTAAATTCCAGTTTGTCTCTGAGACATGACAAACAACACTTTGTTCCTATAAATGCTTAGTTTCAAAAACATTACACAGTATCTCGAAAAACATAAAGCAGTTATAGATGAACGGGTCATGAGATGAACGGACTAATATATTTACCACATAATATATCCTACAGCAAACGTGCACACCGCCAAGAGTCCGCAGGGCCTGCTGGGATACCGGTGGTGTGTTGTTCTCATCTCGATGATGATGAAAGGCAGAACCGTTGTGTGCTGGATGGGACAGAAATAGAGCACAGTTACATCTACAGACGCGACCCAATATGAAAGATCTCGCTAAAGCCTAGTTTTAATTCTAAACTCGGCTGCTTGCAATAGAAATTAAGCGGTTCAGAATATGCCATAAATAAAAAACAGACTTCTATTAACGATACATTAAATACTACTATCTGAAACTATAAAACCATGATTTAAATAAAAAGCATTAGGTTGCCTTGAAGTTGCACTTCTCCCACTAACCAACAGATGGAACCATTTTTACACAGCAGTGGAGTCTCTCCTCACTTCCCTTCTGCTTTTCCCTTGTTTGACCCCACGATTGAGTTAAAACTTCATCAAAGATTCAGAAACTAGTCATTCTAAAGTTATTTCACATTAGCACATACCATAATGAACAGCAAAAAAGCCCCACCCCCCAATCCTTTTATTATATTAAATATTGTTTATTAGAATTCAGTTGGGAAAGTTCATCGTTTTAAATGTGAAATGTTCGCGAGAAAACCATTATTTGCACCGTTTTGCAATCTTTGCCGTCAAGGAAAATTAGCCTTAGTTTGACTATATTAACAATTACTTTATTCTGGCCCGTACAACGAGGGGCAAATCTGTGGGAATTGAACCCATGACCCTATGATTCTCTTCGTATGAGTGTGTGACTTCAAACTCATTCTTTCTTCATCGCAACAGTTGTAGGCTTATCTTTGGTAATCTTTCGTCTCCTCACGTCTGTCATCGCCATAATGGTTTTAACTCATCCTCCCTCAAATTGTCACAAAACAGGTTTCAGACCAGAAAGCCCCTTTGATCCAGTTCAGGAAGTGGAAGTTGGCACTTGAATAACCGAGTTGTTTTCTTCATCACAGTGTTTAATTTAAGTTTGGAGAATGTTGGTTTCTGGAGACGTGGTGATCTGTCTCGGCACGCGTGGAGCACTGAAGCCTTCACCACTTCAGAACGCCCAGCCTCTGTAATGGATCTCAGGGTCTCGTGGTGGTTCTTGAGCACTTGGCGTGGGTTCTGAAGCAGTGTATCAAAAAGCGATAAAGACCGAAGCCCGACGTTCTCATCACGGAAAGCTTTACATGTTCAACACACACAGTGGGGGTATTTCTTCATGTATATTTGATCTGGATATTGGCTTTTCTGTGGCTTCATGGTGTCAGCCACACTTGAGTTCCCGGGGAGTGTTCAAGAGCGTTCGATTTCATGTAGATCTGTGATGCTGTGCTGATGAGTGCAGAATTGTAAATATTAGTAATCTATAATAATATTTAATATTAGCCTCACATTTTTTTGGCTCTCAATCCAAGACATTTAACATTGAGCCTGATCTGAAACTGATGTAAATCGATCCTAAATCGATTTTACATATACTTTTAAATGTAAAAATATACAAAATGGATGGATGGATATACATGTTAATTAGATTATTAATAATTAAAATATAATATAGATATAATTATAAGATATACGTGCTTATCCAGTTACTTTGAAAAGAAAAAAAAAACATTTGAATACAATTTACATCAAAACCGAGCAATTGTGATTGGTTGAGTTGAGTTTAGTCCAATCATGAGGCTGCAGTCGCTTTAGGTTATTTCACGTTAAAGTGCAATATTAAGCAAGTTGAGCAAACTTTACAGAATCAGACAGTATGAGGTTTATACATTTTCAACCAACTGATTTCTGAGTTTGTCTCAGCGTTTCTCCAAACTTTTTGCGATGATTACATTCGGCAGGTCGTAATTTATCCAGGTTCAGGCGCACATTTATTTCAACACAACTAGGTGTGTTATTATTGTAATAATTATAATGAATAGTCTTAATGAAAGCAACACATCCGGAACCACCATCTGAACTTTCTACATTCTGAACAAGATTAATAGCGTAACGACAATGGCAAAGTAAAAGTAACTCGAGACGATCTCTGGTTTTAATCACACACGATAAGAGTAGAAGGTCGGATCACCGTGATCAACCAAACATTGAGTGCAGATATTCCGCGTAATGATCCATATTGAGATCGGCCAATCAGAACAGATTTTGATTTGAAAATGGGAAATTGGATTGGCTCATCCCTAATAACTACACTACATACGTAAATGATATTTCACACTTTGTCATAATTATGCAACACTGTGGTTCATTCCTTTAATTTTTTTACCCAGTCCCTGATCTGCTTTCATAGTTTCTTTAAGACAGACCTTTTCCCTCTTTCTAAAGTCTTTTAACACTCTCTGGGATTGTTCGGCCAGAGCCCAGGACCCCCATCTTCAATTCCATGGTGTCGATTTCATTGGGAACCGTAATAATCATAACCTCTCCAACACAATTATGAAATGTGGTCATGGATGAAGAACCAAGTCTCAGTACAGATTAAATTTGGACAGTGTGGGAACGAGAAGTGTGGGAGATCGTATCTGTGGGTGCAAATAGCTTCAAGAACAGCTCCTCTCCAAAGTAATCACACTTAATCCATTCAGTGATACGCTATACTTTAACTCTTGTAATAGCCTTTTTCTGATAGGGTGAAATCCAAATGAATATACTTGGTGCCTGAACCTATTGGTGTAGATGTTTTTTTTTGGTGCCTAAACCTACTGGTGTAGATGTTTTTTTTTCCTTGTTATAGAAAGAGCGGCTTGAATGCGAGTTTGGATTCATCCCCTTGTGGCCACTGTATCACATTACAGTTGATCTTTGCTCCACCACCTTAAAGATCAACATGTAGCACCTACAGATAGGGTTTGAAATGCTTTTCAATAGTACACACTGGTGTTAAAAAGGTAAAAGCTGTGGGTTTGAATCATAAGAAAAGCTAAAAGTTGGACTGCAATGCAAATCCAACCATTCAAGCACTGCTTATCCATTTCGGGTTCATGAGGAGCCAATCCCAGCAACTCTGGGTCTATAGTTGGGAAACAAACCCTTGTTTGGTGGCCAACCAATCACAGTGGTACACACACATCCACACCTACGGCAATTTCACACTCCAATTCTCCTGCATGTTTTTGGAAAATGGTGACCCATAAAAACAAAAACACAAACAAGAACACAAAAATGTCCCAACAATTGCTTTGGGCATCATGTGGATAAATGTAAAAAAGAAAGCCAGCATTAAAACGGTCAGAAATCAAATTTTCATGCATTAGCAAACATCTATTATAGTCCTTAGTTACGTAACATTAGAACGTTAATGTGGGTCTTTAATTTGTACAGCAGTTAACACAAACATGGTTTAAAATGAAAGTGCTCCAGAAAACAACGGCAATGAATTATTGGGTAATTTATCAGCTCACAACTGTGATGATGAATGAGCCGTTATACACACACCCTGCACAGCTTGGTTGGTTTTGTGGATACAGTTTCGTATCGGTAAAGGCAGCTTTTCACAGACGGGCCACTTGGTTTAGGGCCCGTGGTGGCTTATCGGGGTCCGGCTTGCCTTGACAGAGACGGGTGGAATCTGAACAGTAACTCTATGTGCTAACTCGGCACCGGCCCGGCCCGGTTGATTGCAGGCTCACAGAGGGTATAGTGTGACAGGGAGAGTGCTTCCAAGGTCGGGTGTTGCGTTTCCCTCTTTAGGTTGGTTGTGACATACTCTCCACAGCTCCCAGTCAGCAGGAGCTCACATGACCACTTGGCAGCCATGGATCTCCACTCCACTGCAAACACCAGGGGCCTTTTTAGGCCCTCACTCAACTCAAAGGGTGTCCAGAGATTTAGGCCAGATTTTTGCTACTCGAGTGAGCATGGACGTGACCGGTGGTGATGTTATTTTAGCCTCCGTTTGTGGGACCTTCTATTGGCAGCTCTCGGAGAAGCTCCTGGATTCTTGTGGTTTTGGCCAAAAAGCCTGGACAGTCCGTGGAAAATCCCCCAGAAGAGCTCACGGATTACAAGCGATACACGTGAGAAGAGACGTCAAACCGAGAAGAAGATAGGACCTTCGGGTGGAGATGCGGTTACTAGGCAGATGAATCTGCGGGCTCCAGGTTTTGACTATATTTGATGCCTAGCACATGCCGAGGTTTTTTAGGCTCATTATGCACTGCTAATCACACTTCACTGGCAGACTGCTGAACCAAAACCAGTGTGAACACAGATGTTTCGAAGCGCAAATTGAAAGCAGGGCTCGCTGGTCTGACCTAAAGATGTTTCCCGAAGCCTGTTTTTTGCCAATGTCTTCAGCGATGCCCAAGAAAGCAAACTACGAAACAGCCGTCTTTCACTGGATTGGGACTGGTAAATATTTTCCCAGTTGTTAAGGATGAGCTAGTGAGCCAGCTATGTGCATCTTCTAATGAAGGGGTTGGACAGAATCTTCACCTAGTTCCTTTTCCAAGCTCAACAGGGCAGTTCGATCACAAGCTCAAGTCTGATATCCAACACCGCCATGGCGGGAATATCAGCATCCAGAAAAACTGACCAGTGATTATTGATCTTTTAAGAATTCCCCCAGTGTTCCTGAAAACCAGAGGACATGGCTGGACAGCAAGCACTTCAAGCGTGGTAGAGACTGTTTGTCCAGGGTGAAATCCATATAACGAAGTTATTATTTTCTTGCTTTCTTGAGATCAGATTTAAGGGTTTATTTGACAAAAACCCTATCGGATTGTGACGATTATCTTAGATTCAGGTAAAACCAAACTAAACCACACTGGCCCATAAACATCAGTGGAGGTCTGAACCCATTTAACCGTTTTATGCTTGATTGTATGGAGATGACTTGTTCAGGCTGAATATTTCCTCAAAAAATAGTTTGGTCCAAACTAATTCGGGCTAAAGAATACAGGAAAGACGTCTCGCTATCTCTCTCTCCTCAATCAACTAAAAAGTACAGAACGTACAGTACTCCACATACTCACCATATTGATTGGCTTGAAACTGAACGAAAAAACATACCTCAGTTCAAGATCAATATTTTTTCAACTGAAGTCACCTATGATGTTTAAGGACTGAGGCACCACTGCATTTCGTTCTGATAAGATTTTTGCTTATCATGTAATCGGTATAGAGAGCCAAGGAACTGGCGTGAGCGAGAAACAACGCTGCTGCTTTCTAAGAAACGATTAAATATAGACCCCCGAGCGGCTCATCAGAGGGGGTATTTTGGTAGGGTTGCTGTGGGTGAAGGATTCAGAGAGGATCGTCTACACCGAGCATCACTGAAAGCCGGTCCAGGGAGGATCTTTTCATCAAGCAGACAGTTGCTGTAATGGAGCCTTTAGCACTGCTGATGGAGCGCAATTCTTTAATTACACAAGTACAGGAACAGGTTTTATATTTCTTTTAAATGAGTTGTTTGTAGGCATGATTATTTTTATATGCTGTTCTAGACGTGACCCTTGTTAAAATTTTGCGGTTACGGTAGTAGAGTTATAATAATTTATTATGCTACATTACACAGGTGCCTATTCTCTCATAATGTGGGGCCAAACTTGACTGTGCTGTGAAGTTTGCGGGCCACAGTGTATACAAAAAATAAATATGTATATTTAAAATTAGTCTAGTTGCAAAATGAAATAAATTAAAAATTGACGGACTCCCCATTCAATGCCGATTTTATTAGTGCATCGTCTGCAGTTGTTTTTCAGAAGCAGTTTTGGAATGTCGAGAAGAGTCGAGATTTGTCAAGATGGTCTGATGCGAAAACGTGAACAAGGTTTTGCTCTTCATCGTTGGTGCTTGCAAACGCCGTTGTCAATTTTAGCCTTTCTTTTGCAAATTTGAAAAGTTCACTGGTGACTGTATTCTGATATTAGTGTAGCCAGAAACCTTTTGTCAAGTGGATAAGTATGTTAAGACGCATAAAAAACACCTTCAAGAGCCGGATTTGGCCCACGGGCCGTATGTTGGGCATCACTACTATAATGCAAGTAATTTTTTTTAATAATTCCCTATAATTTTTTAATTTTAATTTTCCCTTAATAAACCTGAAAGTTGTGAATTGTAAAGCTATAAAAAAAGTCTATCTACTATAAAAGTCAATCACTTCCTTTAAAAGCGTGTTTGTTTGCTAAATTGTTGGCTAATGCAGCTTTTTTGTTAATCCGGACCAGATAAACGCCACTAATCTCAGCTTCCTGTTCTCCAACATTCAGCCCCATCATTGTTCCTCTGGCAGGTAAAAGCCTTGTTTAGATGAACGTGAATGTTTCGTTGTCTCCTGGCTTGATAAGAGACGGTTCTGGCAGTCTGTGAAGTAGATGATCTCCACAGTTATGACAGAGGCTTTTGGCTCCGGATGTCTGGCACAGCTGCAGAGATGCGTCTGCCAGGCCTGGTGGGGATTTTCAGTTCCTTGTGTTGGTTTGTAGCCCATCTTTGGCCCATCACTCGACAGGATACCGATCTAGCCTTCATTTGTCTCTACTGCTGAGCACTGATCCAGGACAAATTTGCTATAACATGGTTCGCCTCAAGATAATCTATCATAATCAGATATAATCAAAAATTAAAAGCCAACGTTGGAAGTCCAAAGTGATTTTATTTAGTTTTGTCCCCTCTCCCAAGTGGTGCTAGTTGTCTGAATATAAGGATCAACATTCATTTCGCATTCCTTCTGACATAATAAAGCACCTTGTCTGACTTTTGCTCGCGAAAACCCACATTGCATAACGTGACTAGCACATTTTGTCCTTAGTAAGAGCTGGCGGCCTGCCAGAAAACCAACCAACCACATCCCTCCTGTCAGTCTGGAGCTTTCCAAGCAGAAAGCTAGCGCGAGCCCAGAAGCACAACACCACTGAACACAAGAGCAGACACCCTGTAATGCAGCATGGCGTATGTGGTTACGTCTCAATGACGGGAATTTACAGACGCGTCGTTGTGCCAGATTGCTCATTCCAGCTTTGAGCAACATCCTTCTTTGTGTATAGATACAGACGCTCCCGCCCAACCAGATCTGAAGCTCCATGGTTCATCTCACTGCATCGTCGCAGAAATCCATGGTCCAAGGAAAGTGTCCAGGCCCAGATATTGAGCCATGTCTTACAGTGAAAGTGAACATGGCCGACACTGTAGGAGCAGATTGGATTCCCTCAAGGAGATGGGATTGGAACCACCAACCATCTGATTGCAAGACTAATTCTCTAGGCCACAACTTGCTCAGTAAAGTCACTGGGTGATCTTTGCTTCACACAACATTGACTGTAGAAGGTAGAGCACAAACTGCACCCCCCCCCCAACCCCCGTCTCATTTTTGTTCAGTGCTCATGAGGAACGGCACGCCGCGATGCGAGAGAATTTTCTGGGAAACCTCAACGGCCATAATGAAGGGGAGCCTTGCTTCAACATGTCATTAAAATGATTTTGCATCTTGCAGCAATCTGGGAAATTACAGTTTGGGCTGGTACTATACCCGCACTGAGTTGGCATCGTCCAACAATCTGTCAACATTCTGATGGCTTTTTCCATAAAGAACGTTCGATAATGACCATTGCTGTAGCATTTTCACCAGTTTGCGTGAATGCTGTATTCCTTCCTGCCACACGTACTGTTTTAATGCAGTTTTGGCATATTGGCTAGAGCAGGGGTGGGCAAACTTTTTGACTCGCGGGCCACATTGGGTTCTAACATTTGACAAAGGGGCCGGACCGGGCTCAGGGAAAAAATACACATTTTAGGACATACAATTTTTTTTAATATAATTTAGTATTTAACTTAAAATAGTGTTTATTTGTATTTTAAAACACATTCAAGATAAAAAACAAACAAAAAAACCCAGATATAATACTAATATACAAATAAAGTGATTTAGCATTTTAACTCACCAGGGAAAATCCCATTATGATATTAGAATTTTCTTTTAATATCATATATCAAAATATTCAATTATATATTATCAATTTGTTTTGTTTTTTTTTATAAACTTTTTTAAATGACACAATTATAGTTCCTCGTTTATAAAAATGAAGTTCTGCTTAGAAAAAGAAAAGGCATGATTATTCCAATAATCATTTTTTAAATCTGAACCATCTCTTCTTCAGTATCACAAGAAACATTAGCAGGAAACATTGGAAAATCTGCTGAATAGCCGCGTGTCGGAAATAAGAGCGTGTCTTTTTGTTGCGCTTCTAATCATGTTATTACGGGACTCAATGTGCCAGCAATAATGCTGAGCCACTTCACTCTTTTACTGGTTCATATAAAAAGCATTTCAACTATATGCACGTCTGCAGTTGGTGCAAAACGCTGCTGCTCGTATGTTGGTTGGAGCAAAGAAAAGCGAGCACATAACCCCCATTCTGGCGTCTCTCCATTGGCTGCCTGTGCATTTTAGGGTTGATTTTAAGGTACTTTTATTTGTTTTTAAATCTCTGAACGGTCTGGCACCTCCGTATCTGACTGAGCTGCTTGTCCCTTACTCCCCCTCACGTTCTCTCAGGTCAGCTGACCAGCTGCTCCTGACCACACCCAAGTCCAGGCGAAAGCTCAGAGGGGATCGGGCCTTCTCTGTTGCGGGTCCTAAATTATGGAACGCGTTACCGCTGCACATTAGGCAGGCACCTACATTGTCCACTTTTAAGTCATGTTTGAAGACCCATTTTTATTCCCTGGCGTTTAATCGCGTCTAAGGCTCTAGATTTCCACTCTCTTACAGCTTTTTAATTTTTGTTGTTTCGACTATGGTGCTCAATTATGTGCAACTTTCATCCATCCTGTTTTGTTTTATTGATGTGTAATGGTGTAGTATTGTGGTGTGATACTGTACTAATCTGCTATATGGTTTGTACAGCCCTTTGTCCAGCCAAAACTGCCAAAAAGGGCTTTATAAATAAAGTTGAGTTGAGTTGAGTTATATCTAGAACCGTGATGAGTTTTAAAAAGCAAAACGAAAACGTAAATCATTTCCGTATTGTTTTTTAAAATACATTTGTTTGCGCTTGACATGTTTGGCACTAATCTGATTTGTTTTACTAAACTTGTGCGGCTCAGTAACATTTAATTCACTGAGCAGCGCTGGTCACCGGGGATTGGGATTGGGGGCAATGGCCCTGTACTGCGATTCGTGACTTTCAATGATAGTTTTGCTCCAAAATCAAGCCGTTTGGGCGATTACATACCGGACTACTCCCTCGATCCCACGCAGTGAAGAAAAAGTAAAGCAGACTGCGCGAAAACGAATGCAATGAATGAAATGTGCAGAAATAATGCGAGAGCAATGTTTTAAAATAAAATAACCATTGAGCTAATGAAAACAACTACCGTATTTACGTGAAAATAAGCACCCCCTATTTTCAATTTTTCGAAACTAAAAAACTTGAAGGGTGCTTATAATCGCAGATTTCAAAAATCAGCGTATTTTAAGACGCTCATTTTTCGACATTTCAAGTCCGGAGTGTAATGACGGCGCGAGTGCACAGAGTGCGCGAGGGCTCAGCTACGGCAGGCTTGCCGTTCTTAAAAGGAGCAATCACAAATAAATGGAAACATGTAGTCTTTCCTTATATTATTTATTATCAATTTTCAAGTACAGAAGCGTTAAAGTGAACGATGAGAACGAGGAACACGCGTAGATCTTTCAGATGGCCAGTTAAAACTGCGGTCTCGCCAGCCGTGCCTGCGAAAACCGCGGACTTCTCATCCGCGCTTGCTTTTTCCCTTGTGCTACTAATACGCTGATTACGTTTTATCTTGACACCGGCGAATTAAAACATTTTTTAAAGCACAACAGCATTAAAGTGAACAGTGCGAACGAGGAACATGCATAGATGCTTCAGGTGGCGTGTTTTAAACTTGTCTTGACACCTGCGAGTAAAAGAAATGAAAACGAGTAAGTTCATTTTTTCCGCAAGACATTGCACAAACAGCGGTAGTCTAGAAACAACAGGGTTTTGTTTTTTTTAACCGCTGCAACAAGTGACTTAATATCCGACTTATAAGAAATGATTTTCGTACCTGTTTTACTCTGTCTTCGCTGTTTCTCTCAGAGGAACAAGACGCAGCGCTGACGTCATCGGCTGAGCTGCGCTTCAGCTTCTCTCATTTCTTCAGTTCCGTCTTGTGCGTTGGAAATGCCGATCTTTTTGAAGCTTCCCACAACTCAGACGTGTTCTCCCCATGTTGTCACTGCCACTGACTGACCTTTGCAGCAATACATCGCCTCTCGTTTGAGTTAAAAGTCCCGTAATAATAATATAAAAATAAAAAAAAATTAATTTTGTTATTTTTTTTTATGATTGAAAAATCAGGGGGGTGCTTAAATTCGCGGGGTGCTTATTTTCGCGTAAATACGGTATTGTAACGTCGTGTCCTCTGACTGATCTCAGCGAAAGCGCCGGGTGGAGGGAGCGGGACAGCGGAGCGCCTGACGTGCACGCGCATAAATGTATATGCGCAAACTTTTGTTGTTTTGTGACTGACAGTGTAAAAATGAATGTTATAAATATGCTAGTACATTTAATTAACGTACATTTGTGTATATGGTTCTGCTTTTTAAAATGTGTTCATAAAGAAAGCAAAAAAAAACCTTCATAATGGAACATTAAAAAATATGTATATATGATTTTGATTACATTTTTTACAAGCTCCGCGGGCCGGATTAAAACTTTCACGGGCCGCATGTGGCCCGCGGGCCATAGTTTGCCCATGCCTGGGCTAGAGAGTCGGACTTGTGTTTAGAAAGTTGGGATTCAAATCCCAGGCCAGTAGGTACCACAACTGATTTTGATTTGTTAAAAGTAATATCCATATACTGTATGTATAATATACAGATTAGTGACCAGGAGCAAATTTCAAAAGTTCTTATATGTATTAAATTTCACATACTTATATGTATAACATTCAGAGTTGTGTGATGCAAAAAAAAAA
>CM051505.1:3821217-3834055 GCA_028031935.1 Paedocypris micromegethes | reverse complement strand
AAAAAAGAAATGTAATTTCCACATTACAACTTATTTAAAAAAAAAAAAAAGAGTTCATGAATGATAAATAACAGAAGTATAATTTGACGGTATTTAGATGCTGTGATAAAATTACATAGACAAATTATAACTAAAGTTTGATAATACACTTTAAAATATAAAATAAATCACGTTAAAAAGGAAAAAAAAAAAAACCTTTGACAGATAAACAGAAAATAAAAACAATCTTTCATTGTCAGTTTAAAAAAAAATGGCTCATGACAGGACATTTAAAAAAGAAATGTGTTTAACATTTAAAACCACTTAAGAGTATTGGCATTTAATAAATGTCTATGTGTTAGTCTAGCCTGGCCATTTACGACATTTTATTAAAATAACTTCACCGTGCCTTGATATGAACAAGTCCATCTCATTCCTACTATACAATATGGACTCCATTCTTCTTGCTCCAAACCGCTTCCCAGTAGCCACAGTGTTTTCCAAATTCCAAAAATGGTTTTGTCCAGTCCTGGCCACTTAATTTCCTTTTTATCAGTGGCACTTCTTTAGAATCCAACCATGATTTGGCCTGGTTGGTCATGCCTGGCTTGAAATACGAGTTGAATAAACAAACACTGGTCCATATCCTCCTTATTTCCTAAGAGTGGTGCGCCTGTCATGGCTGGTCAATCATCCACTGGTCCGTCTGGCAGTTGACAGCGGCAAACCAAACATGTTATTAGATGCAGAGAAAACGGCACCAAAGTGCTTCTAATGCCAGGATGGGCTTAGCAGGGCCACAGATGGCGACACTGATCGATTTCAGTCACATGAATGTCTTCCTCCCTTCACTTGAAGGATGGACTCTGGTGATTGTAAACGGTAAAGCACTTTTCTGCACAGCCTAAACAAACCAGTCACAGCGTGGCTGTAGTCGTAGTCACAGCTCTCTCCAAATTGCCCGTGGGCACAGCTATTTTCAACTCCAAACAGCGGGAATTGTAGAAAAAAAGACCACAAACAGGTTGGGAGACAATTTAAAAAGAGGCCCCAGTAAAGTTTGGTTCCTCTCAGTGTGAGTTTCTCTTTACTGGCCAAAAGAAAGCTATTATGTTTTTTCGGGACTGACATTTATTACTGACTCGGAGTGCTTGGTTAAATAAAGGACTTGTGTGTCAAAAAAAACCCTGTCTGTGAAATGGCTATTTAGGGTTGTATATATAATGTCTGTCGTTTAAAGGTCAAGCTTGTCTCTGTTGTGAATGGCCAACACACAGCAGAACCAATCAGAAGTTTGTTTTCCACTTTTCAGGAAGTTATGCCTTCATCAAAATCAGGCATTACAAAGTGATACATGTTAATCTGTCTATATATTCTAAGAAAATGTTTTTATTTTCAGGTTGAATTTGCATTGAGAATCCCAATAGAGTCATGGAGCCACTTACCATATTTGCACAAATATAAGCACCCCATTTTTCCAAATTTAGACGATTAAAAACTTAAAAATGAACGTAAATATAAGCGCCCATTTTTCCACATTTCAAGTCAGGAGTAATCACAAATAAATGTAAAAACGTCGTCTTTATGGAGTGATGTGCCACTGCGCTGTGTCTTCTTTTCTTTCTTTAAATTAATGGTTCCGGAGGCAGACATATATATATATATATATATATATATATATATATATATATATATATATATAAGCATATATGCTTTTATTGGCTGAATGACAGAAATAAAGAAACATTAGCCACGCAGTGACACTTGGCAGTGGCAAAATACAGTGTTAGAAATAGAAATAAACTAAATGCATTAATATTGAAGCAGAGGCAACAAAACCAAATAGCAGGAATAGGCTAACGGCTCGATCAGGGCTAATGGCTAGAAACAAAGTCCACAGGCGAAACAGTCAAAAACGAAGAACACAGGCAAAGAGTCAAAACCAGGGAACAAACCCAATCAAAACGCTCGGTCTGCTGCACAGGGCAAAACAATACTCTGCAATGATGATCACTGTGAAGCGTCTGGTAAAGACCTCGGAGGAAAATGGCTAAGCTGAAAGGCTCATGGGAGGTGACCCACTGAGGATTCTGGGAGGTGGAGTTCCAATCAGTAGAATAGATTTTTTTAAACTATTATTCTATACTATTATTTTATAAGTAAAACAACATTGAAGTGATACAAGTCACAAATTAGGTTTGTTAATAGATGAAAAAGAAGTAATTTAAGTAGAAGTAAATACTAAAGTAGTATTTAGCCTGAATTTTTTTTTTTTTTGGAACTATTTTTGCAAAAAAATTGAATTAAATGCGCGTAAATACAGTATTCCAGTGGTTATCAAGGACCTGAGACTCAAAGCTGCTGATATGGGAGCTTTGGTATTACCAAAAAATTATCCCGATGGATCCTG
This sequence comes from Paedocypris micromegethes, assembly GCA_028031935.1. Lineage (NCBI taxonomy): Eukaryota > Metazoa > Chordata > Actinopteri > Cypriniformes > Paedocypris > Paedocypris micromegethes. The sequence goes on along the minus strand of CM051505.1, from coordinate 3,831,666 downwards.
TTAACCTGAGTCAGTCAGACACTAGGTACGATAACCTGAACAAATCCAAACTACCATGAGCCTGGAAGCTCAATGACATGTGAGGAAAGTTAAACACTGATGGTCCAGGAAACACCTTCAAGCTGACATCAGTCTCTCTACTGGCTTTGTTTTTGAGAAGTGTCTCGTTCAGAGGCTTTTCAACGCAGGCGTACGATGTTTTTCTCTGGTACGTGTTTGAAATGAAGGCTTTTGGATGCGGAGGCTGCTCAGCAGGAGACCACTGGCATTAACATGAGAGTCTCCTGACAGGCCTCTCTCTGCAGTGGCGTAATTGCACAGCGGAGACGGGGTTTTAGTCATATATACTTTGACGTAGGTGAACTGCCTCCCAGAGATGCCCTGCAAATCCAGCGCAGGCTTTTTCATGTCCGACTGGAGAGCTTCTTTTGATTGTTTTCGCAGATTATGAGTGCTGACATGCTGATTATACAGGCAGAAACATACTTGACAGCTTCATAACCGGGAACCAGCTCCTTCCTTACTCACGTGGGATACGTTAGGCGTCTACATTTGTTTTGTCTCTTATCAACTTGCTTCCAGTATGCACGTAGGGATGCTTCGCTTTTATTTTATCACATCTAAAATAATTGCATGTCTATATACACATGGGAACCAAAACACACACACACACACACACACACACACACACACACACACACACACTACACAAATAAGCTATATTAAATCACCTCACAGCAAAGTGCTGACAGTCAACACAACCCAAAAAAACTTCTGTCATGTTGTAATAACTCACATTGTGCAAAAAGATTTGTAATGCAAATGTCCCCAGTTAAAAGTTAAGAATAAATTCCATCTCTGTATCTTAGAACTAGCAACCACCAAAGAAAAGGTTGACATTCTTACATGAGAATGTTTTATTATTTTTATGTGTCTAGTTTTCAATTCATATAACAAAATTGTAATTAATAATTTTATAATTACTTATAAGCCTATGGTTTTTATTTATTTTTTATTATTAATAATAAAGAGACTCAATTATATTTTTGTAATTAAATTAAGAACCAGTGGCTAGTTCAAGTTTGGGTATTTTTAAAAACGGATAATATTTAAACGGCACAACCAGACCTTGGGAATATTTTCAAAAGGTCAAATCCATACAAAATTAAGCCCTGGATAATGTTTTTTAATCAATTATGATTATTGACCAAATTAAAACTCCCACCGCTTTTCCGATTAAACCCTTTGGCATTTTGATATAATACAATTTTTTTTTTACATACATACAGTCTCTTTTCATTGAACTAGAATGTTAGTCAACCAGTCGACCTGCTTGATGAGAACATTGGATTAAGGAAACAAGTGTTTTGAGAACAAAGGTTGAGTCACGTAATCATAATATGTGTGTTAACACTGAAAGGCTTGAAACTCGGGTGGAAAACCCAGTGGCGTGTGATTGCACAATGCGGCCGAGCGTTATAGATAGAGGCAATTTTTGATTAGGCTAAAAGGTTACATTCGTGTTGATTAATAGCTGAGATGTTTCCCTAGCAACTGCAACATGTGTTGTCATTGGCCCTGGGCTACATTCGAGTCAAGTGAATGCATCCTGAGATTAGCAGCATCCAGCCACATTTTCCACAATGGCCTTGTTCTGTACGGCCATTCACTCACAACGTTTCTTAAGGAGACGTTAAAAAATAAGATGCACCGTTCTTTCACAATGCGTCATCGTAATCTTGAATGTCAAGGGGTTCTGGTTCCACAGTTTGCCGTAACCCTATAATCGACATTCCGATTAAATATACCAGACTGTTTTTATATTTTGCAAATTCAGGCGTATTTGGGAAAAACTAAATAATAAGAAGCGTCATTATTTCTTTCTGATGCGTCGTTATAATCTCAGTAGTCGACTCACTTCTGCTTCCCCACTTCACCTTGACCCTTCAATTAGATGTTTGCAAAATTTACCAGAACTTCTTATCGAGAATTGGAGCTTATTGGGAAAACAAATTAACCAGAAGAAATGTTTACTGCTCCGTAATATTTTATCGACTTTACTGTCTTGTTGGAAAGATGCAAAAATCCAAAAAGTCGTTCGGTTGGGTTTCAACACCAACCTTCTCCAACACCATTTTTGACGTTTGCCAAACGTACTAGAAGAATTAAATTTTTTTACGAAATGTTCCATGAATATGAGCTTGGTCTTTCAGGCACTGTATAGAATGCCTAGTCAATGTATGAAATCCAGCGACAAAAAGTAACAATTGCACAACCTTCTACCTAAATCAATTGTCAATGTGGCACAAGAAATGGGACTTTGAAATGGCACAAGAACTGTTTAGGCTTTAAGACTCAAATAGCAACAAATTTAATAAACATGCACAAAAAGCTGAACATTTCCTCACCATGCCATGGTTTAGCCACTGAGGTACGAAGTTGTCCAAGAGTTTGGGGTAAACCAACTCTCTGTCGTACAGGTAAAGACTCCAGAACATGGTCACCACAAACTGAAAGCGAAAGAAAGTGTTGCACAAATATTAAACACTGGCCAACATATATAACCCGGGTCGTTGATGGATATTTATTGATTTAAATATTTTCCATGTGATGTGATAATAAGCAGTGGTGTGCAGCGTGTCATTTTTTTCCCTCTAATTTAAAAACAGATGTTGAACATTATGTAACACGTGTGTGTCGTTACAGAAGATTAAGCCGTGTTTAATAGAATCAGCCAATTAAAAAATAGCTGTAATGTGTAATATCCCAAAACTACATCTGCTGCAAATTTGCAGATAAAACTCAGCAAACGGCATTTACAATTAATAAAAATGATCTGAACAGCTCATGTATGAAAGCTTTCTGAATTAATGGGAAAAAATGGACACTTTTCAAAATCTCGACTTCGCTGCAATGGATTTCGAGTCTATCTCCCTAACTCCTGTCTCACGTTGGCATATCACATTATCCAAGTTGCTTAGCATCCTTTTTGATTCCGTGTCCGTTAAAAAAAAATCACAACGAGTCGTAAAACACAAATAGTGTGTCCATAAGCAGCAATCCAATGTTTTATCCAATATTTGCTGTGGTTTTTTTTTTCCCGGCCCCTTCAGCTTTTCCTCTTGCTCACTGCTCACAGCCAGTTGCGTTTTTCGTCGATTGTTAAATCTTCGACTGCGAAAATCGCTTTATAAATGAAGTCAGCTTGAACGTGTACTGAACTTCACACACCTTGGGTGAAAAAAAAAAAAAAACAAGTCAGTTCCTGTAGAGCGTTTGGCGGCCTTGAACGAGAAGGACTTTCAGTTCCCTTGCTGTAGTTCTGAAGATATTTGCATTAACGGCCTTCGTTTATGTGCTCGAGCGATTTCTGTTTGGTTGGCGTGTCACTGGTTATTTTGCAGGAGTGCGGGTTCCAGTAAGGGCTCGTATGATGGTTGGCATGCAAACAAATGGGTGGCTCTATACAGACGGGAAACCTGGTCCATTAAAAGCGCAAAGGAACAGTGGGATTCATCTAAAAATAATACAGTTTGAATTTGGCCTCAAGCAGCGCAGGACTGTTTTGTTTAAAACATTATCCCTCAGCCTGCAATTTAAACTAGGGTTGTTCATGGTTGCTGGAGATTTTGTTCCCATCTCGTGGCCTGCAAACCGAATAAGTAGATATCTCAAGGGCACATATGGCTGACAGTGGTCTTGTAAAGTCAGCACTATCGATCTCTGATGTGATGGCTGTTAGTGGAGCTTTACATTTACGAGCCAAATCGAGCAGATATTTCTCATAATATTTTCGAGATTTTATCGAGCAGATTCTCATAATGTGGGGCCAAACTTGACTTAATGTTACTTTAGTCATTTATTTTTATTTTCCTTGCCCTCATAGATCACTAGATTTCTACAGTAAGTTTTCTACAGTAAATATACTCACAAATTACAAGTGAGATATTTTCTTTTTGCTATAAGCTGCTCTTGTTGCTCAGTGTCTAAGCTCTCCATGCTCAACATAAGTAACCTAACGTAACGTTACGGGGTCACATGACTCCACATGTGTTTTTAAAGGGAAAGTCATTGATATAATCGACCTGGTAAAAAGTGTATTGATTATAAGTTCTGAATGTCAATAATAGCAGATTCTATATATCTTGTTTTCTCATGTTTCAATTAATTTTAACTTCAAACTAGAAATACACAACTGCACATCCCAATAAGACTTTTGTGAGCTTTATTTTAATTTTTTCCATGCAATTATGCGTTCCATGCCATTAGCCATACCTAAACGTATTCCACGGCTTGTTTTGCGCCATTTTATGGCCCATGTGGGGATTTGCAAAGGAAATGGACTGTAAATTCCATGGTATTGGTGTCTTTCGATGCAAATGTGGGCAAATTATGCGCTGCCGCAATGCATTTCATTCTAATATTTTATCTCATTAAAGTAAAAAATGCGACTAGACTATCATAATAAAAGTAATTGGCATTAGTAACATTTTTATTGGGTTATTTGTAAACATTTAGATAAGACAATGACGTCTAAATTGCTCATTGGAGCTAAATATCCAGCGTCCTGCTCTGTGATTGGCTGCGGTGAGTTGCTGAGATTGGCTCCAGGTCTCGTGACCCAGAAATGGGAAAAAAAGTGCTTAAGACGACACATTTATGGATATTATATTTCATATTCAAAGAATAAATCACCTGGTTGATGCCGAGGTGAGCACAAGTGTGCAATCATCTGGCAAGTGGCATTTTACTTTCGGCGCTTCTCATAAATGTGCACTAAGCGCTGCCCTCGCTTCTTAAATCCACTGAATCATCACTGGAAAGCCCTTTTGAATGGTCTCCTCTGTTTTGCTGTGGTTTCAGACATCTTAATGTCAGTGACATGTGTGGGAGGCGAAGAGCTGCAGACAAAGTGCCGCATTCATGTTGCACTACACAACCGCTTTTTTTCTTTCCCAGACATTAACAATAGACGTTGAGCGGCTGAATGAGTTTATGGTACGTTTACACGCTTTAAATTAACCGCATCATAAGTCACTGCTTGCCAGTGACTTTTGCTGAGCGCACGTTTCCAACGCTTTACATAACGTTATATCACTGAAATGTTGAGTTTTTATACTAGTGAGATCTTTTTTTTTATTTATTTTTTGTCTGATCACCATTTTCTTTAACATGGGATTCATTTTATTTTATAAATATTATTAGGTTTTTTTTTTAAGAAATTAAACACGTGACTAATGATACAAATATATTTTATAACAATAATAATTGAACCTTTATTTATTATTTTCTCTGCATATGTGTATAAAGTAATACACATACACTTGTATTATATTACGTGTGTTATGTTTCGATGTATCGAAGTATTCGAAGTATCAATAATGAAAAATCTGAAACGATACAATACTGTGACCCAAAAGTATCGATACTATCGATATTATCCACGCTTCCGGGTCTCTCAGCTGGGTGTCACATGATAAATATATTCAGATAGCGAGTGCAGAGTCTTCGTAAGCATTTTAAATTGATAAAGCACTAAAGAAGTTGTTTTGTCCCGTTAACGCAGGGAAATACAATCCGCCTCAGAGTGAGAAACGTCAGACCAGCGCTGACACACTAACGTCCTTCTACCACACTACCAGCTTTTTTGAAAAACAAACACAATATTGTACTCGTCTACCTTTTTTAGTTTAGAATAGCCAAATTGTTTTAATTTAAACTTTTAAAAAACTTTTAAGTTGCATATTTTTTTTCTTCTGGAAAATATAAAAAGGTAATGCAATTTTGTTTATTTTTGCACTTTATTTTCTTGATATCCCTCATGCAAACATTTAAAAAAAAAACCATTGTCTCAGTATTTCCCTGTGTTATCGAATTATATCGAGTATCGATACTTTTGTAAGTATAGAATCGAAGTTGCTATTTCTAATATCGTGACAACACTAATACACACATACATATACGTGTAAGTATAGGAAAATCTTTATTGTCATTTCAACGCTGTGCAACCTGCAACCTTTTAGCTGGAATGCCTAAACCTTAAAACCTATAAAATATAAACCTTTGGCATATATTTTTATATTAACATATATTAATAATGTGTGCACGTGTGGCTGATACATACCACTCCAACAGGAAAGGCCAGAACCGCCATCATCCAGTCTCGTAGACTGATCAACTTCCTCAGTTGTCGTTCCTGCTCCACACTGGCGCTGCCTTTAGTCAAAAGGCTGGAAAGATCCGTCAGCACACACACTCCAAAAAACACTGCTTGAATGACCTGAGGACGAGAGACATTTATTAGAAACTAAAAGAAAAATTGGACTTTTGACTTCACAGATTCGATGATCCATGTTGGGTTGAATTACTAGGCTTGTGGGGTCCCATAAATGTTCTGTAAACTCTATACGTTGGAAAAGTTACAATCGCGAAATTAGGTTTGCTCTATGCATTCCGAGAGCCTGATTTAGACCGAACTTGTCTTTTTCAAATCAATGCGAGAGGAACATAAAGGGAAACCTGATGAAAGCTCCACATTGGTCGTCTCAAAATAGAATTTCTCGGTCGCTTTCAAACTGGAATCACAAGAATCAAACAGATGCTGATGACAAGTCTTACAATTTTACAGTCCGCAGAACTGTGTGTAAATAATTCAGGGCGCAACCTTTTTTTCCCCTATTTTTTGTCTTGCGTTAATTTTTTTCTCCTTCCATTAGTGTATCGTGTGCAGGTTGAAAGATTGCTGTGACATTAATTTGAGATTTGTGGGTTTCTTTATGATTTCTCCTCCGCAGACTTCCAACGTGCAACGTTTTCCATTAATATGCGCTTTAATATTTTATTCCTCATTATCCTGGTCCTAAATTTGTTTCCTGGTGTCTGAAGACAAGAGAACCCTACTAATAATCTCCATTATGAATGTTCAATTTGTTCAAATTTGATCCTTTATGGGAAAAGTAGAAAATTACAACTTAAAAGTCTATTTTTCTTACTCTTCATTTGATAATTTTTTTCAAGGTTAAAACAAAATGTATTAATTTTGCTGCCGGAAAAAAACAGAGACTACGAGTACAGATACGTACGCTTTTAATTTATAATTATGCATTTATCATTTACAGCATGAATTATAGACTGGTTTTCATCATTGTAATGATCTGTGCATCTCAGCTAATTAAACTCAGCTAATTAAACTACCGGTATCTCACTGTGGGATCACTAAAAGCTTTCGACCACACTTGACCGAGCGCTTTATGTTTAACGCCGAGAGCTCAACTTCATGCCAGGTTTCTCATGTGTCCTTTTGTCACAACGGAAAGCCACATCTAAGCCCCTGGAACGACTCATTTATTGATGAATAAAACCTGATGAAAACGGTTAATCTTAAAAATCACAGCGACATTTGTATGGCGAGGAAATTACTGTAATATTGGTGAGGAAATTACTGTAATATTGTGAATGAATGTGAATTTTGTTTTTTTTTTACTTTTTTGTTTTTTACTGTAGTCTTGCAAATTATTTTTTTAGATCCTAAAAAGCTTAACTTTTTGTTGCTGCTCTGGACATTTGTGATCTAGTGGTTGGGAGTTAGACATGCCACCCAAGCGTTCAGGTTCAAATTTGAATATTTGTAATTGTCAAGTAACGTATTGCCAGCCAGTCAGAGCAACGCTATGTATTGACAACTATACACATGTATTAAGTAATATGCAAAATTGAGCTTTTTGATGTGACCCAGCACCACATTTTTTTTCATGTTGCCCCCTAGAAACAAACAAATCTTGTCTGCTCCTGCTTTAAATGGCTAAATATTTGCATTGAACTAGTTCTACTTCACGTCCTGTGCCTTTGTTTTGTCAGTGATGATCAATGTAATTCGTTTGAAATAGCATTTTTGTACTCTGACATGGCCTGAAAAAAAAACAGCAAGCGATGCACCGAAACAGATGTGCGAATGCGCAGTGTAACAAAACAACTTTTATTGCTATTAAAATCGCTGTTCAAAAACAGGGGGGGGGGGGACAGGCTGTTTATGTGGAAAACATGAGTCATTGGCTCAAATACTGTCATAACTCGTGTGTGTGTGTGTGTGTGTGCGTGCGTGCGTGCGTGCGTGCGTGCGTGTGTGTGTGTGTGTGTGATGCTGGAACTCAATAAAGTGCATTTACGCTCTCTGACTGGTCTTTTTATCCAGCAAGCATTCACCTATATAAACTACATCCTTAATTCTGAATTAACAGTAAAAAAAAATTATATGTTGTGTAAAAGCACGACATTATTCATATATTAAAAGTCATCACGCCATGTGATCAAGTTCAGATTATCAGTAGCTGTGACGAAATCAGTTGGCTTTGATTATTTTTTATGTCAAGGTACCTGGAATTTCTCACTATGCTGGGACCCTCATTTTAATGCAATATGGAGATGTACAGTAGCATGTTATGATACGCTTTCTAGCCTATGTATAACTGCAGCGGCATGGGAGCGATGCACGTGCACTTACCAAATCTATGAACGTTAGAAACTTCCAGCTACCGCCGTATGTTTGATGCGCGGGCATGTCTATGGCTTTGTAATTGCAGAGGATGGAAAAATAAGAGAGCAGTATCGCTACTCTCAGGATTTGAGATGGGATGAGCGCCATTTTGCTTTCCCCGTCGTATTTCCGTGTCAGAAAATATGTTGACAGAAGGTGCTGTGGGGAGGTGCGTGACGTAGGCAGAGGAGGCGGAGTTGCCGTTGCTATAGAAACAGATCTAGCGGAGTTTTGGGGGTACGAGCGTGTCCCTACCAGCGCATGCGCGGCACATTTACATCGAGCGCACAGCAGTTATAACGGACAATTCAAATGTAATTCGAGTCTGATCGTAATAGTTTGAGTCTGTACATAATACACGCAATGTCTTTTGCTCAATTATCAGAATCCGCTTTAATGGCTAAGTTTGCACAACAAGGAATTAGATGTGGTCTGACTGTCTTTGTTCCTGCCTTGTTGCAGATGATTTACGATTTTATTACAAGTTATAACTTTATATATATAAACAATGATATAATTACAACTATAGTACTAATTATTTACAGTTTTATTATAGTTATTTACATAAATTTATTTGTTATTTGTTATTTATAACTTATTAAAATAAGTTATTTGTTTTTGCTGTTGTGACGTGAAATTTCCCCGCTGTGGGACTAATAAAGGCTTTTTCAATTCAATTCAATTCAATTCAAATATTTAAACAATAAAAAGCTGTGGCTCGCTATGAGACAGTTAATGGACTTTGAGACACTTTTACAAATTCAAAATACAAACTAGGAAATATTCAATTGTAATGTGTATTTGTATTATATATGTTTTGTTCATATATGTACAATATCTACAATGTGCGTGTGTGTATGTATAAATATGAAAACACATACACATAAATATATGAGAGAGAGAAATAAGAATACATATGCTTTTTCTATAAGTCATGTTTTGTCTGTCTCTTTTTTTACAATGTTTAGAATGCTGAACTATGCGCTCACATGTGTGTGTGTGCGTGTGTGCGTGTGTGTTTTCTGGTTAGACTCCCTGTCACTCACATGCCACATTTGCCCGGCCGTCTGCATTTTTACGACCAGGTTACTGAAATGTTGTGTGTAAATTAGGTTTTTTCCCCCAAAACTATTTGAGGCCACGTATTTATCTAACTCAAGCCTGAGTGAAAAGAGAAAATGCAAAGAAAATATAGGGCGTGCTGACTGCTGCGCAGCCTCTTCACCTACTGGGGGCTTTAATGGGGTCTGCCAGAGTGCAGGAGTGACTCTCAGTTTGTGGCGAGATGTGCGGAGTGTGCAAGAGTTTCCAGGGCAGAGGGAAACTTCTTCACGCTGAGTGTGTTTGACTGAGACGCATGCGGTTCTGCACTACCCCGCATAACTCTTGACACACATATCTCACCTAAATGACCAGATCTCATAAATCTGTCTATGTAAGTCCTGCTCTGCTCTCCGAAGTGTGTAAAACAAGCCATTTTATCTACATTTACACCACATTGTGTCATTTAAACTTTTTATTAAATGAACGGTGAGAAGCTTGGAATATTGCCAACTTGTGGCAGGAAGTATAAAAAGGCCCATTAGTTTAGATTATATTGGTATATACAGTGTGTATACTTTTATTTAGAAGATTATGTTGGTAGTACAGTACTGTCTGTATACAGTGAGTGTGTAAATATGTCAGAGAGAAAGAGAGAGAGAGAGAGAGAGAGAGAGAGAGAGAGAGGCCCAAAGTCTTGCTCACACAGTAATAGATTTTTGTATAGAGTTCTCATACAGTGGAGAAAGAGAGATAATGAGAGAAGGATTTCACACACAAAACAAAATCTTGTTCATACAGTAGTACATTGATTCATGATGCCACTTATCTCTCTCTCTCTCTCTCTCTCTCTCTCTCTCTCTCTCTCTCTCTCT
>CM051505.1:3778925-3820423 GCA_028031935.1 Paedocypris micromegethes | reverse complement strand
TTTTTTTTTTTTTTTTTTACCACACTCCATTTTTCGATTTATTAAATCAGAACCATGGCTAGAAAAATCACTGGCTTTAGTGTGTAATCAATAGTGCTGTCTTTATTTATGGCCTAATATTTTTAGTCATACTCTCAGCATTAGAATCAAAAGGGCTTGCAATAAATTGGAAAGCAAAAAAAACATAAAACAAGTGGAAAACATGGAAACTGACATGGAAAAATTCTGTGAGGGTTTAAAACAAAATAAAAATATATATTTGTCCAGTAAAACATAATATTAGAGAATAGAGAAATAGGTAGAAGTATATTTATTTTTTAATACATCTCTTGCACATGCTGCATTATCATGAGAATTATTTATTTTTAACTACGTACTTTTATTGCTAACGTTCAAATTTGTTTATAACAACAAAAATATAAAAATCAAAAAGATAAAAAAAAAAAACATAAAAAAATGTAATCTTAAAGAAACAGTCAGAATCAATTGTACCTAATTTTTAACAACACCAAAAGTTAATTTTCAACAATACAAATCTTAAAGTTAATTTAAAAGAGTCTTGAGTCTTAAAGAGGAACATAGAAGCAAATACCGTACCTACTTATTTTTAACTACAAAAAAATGTAATGTACTAAATGTAAAAGTTTTTTAGTGAAGTGAAAAAGACGTGCAGTGTCCATCTCCACCACCAGAGGTCTTGATGTCCTGAATCACAACTAGCCACTCACACTTATTTCACCTTTCCATTTTACTTTTCAAATGTGTACCATTTAATTTCACACCTACAATTTTGGTAGCCACAACACAATGTTTATTCAAAAGACAAGTAGGGTCTTGAAAGGAGAGAGTTATGAGGGAGTTAAAAAGCACTTGAGATAAAACCAACACGCTGAGAAAATGTGTGTGTGTGTGTGTGTGTGTTAATAGAGAAGACCTGACAAAGGAGTGAGTCTTTCCGATGGCATGGTCTCCCAGACTTTGGGTGTGTCTTTCGCCGGGCCTTTGTCAGTTTTACAGGTTGGTTTTACAACTTGGGTGCAATGAGATGAAAGAAGTTCTTTGGCGAGGATTCACATAATTAGTGCCCTACCTTATCGCGGAGACAGCGTGACCTTTGTGGAGTGTAAAGTAGTCTTATGTAATGTCCTGGCAGTACAGTAAGAACCGAGAAGAAGACACAGGGATTCCTGAGACTGACGCTCTGCTGACTATGAGGTTAATCACAGACTCATAAAAGCCGCACGATTGCCACAGATTACCAGAGTAAAGCTGGGGGAGAAAGGGAGAGGCCGATTACTCTTGTGCACAGTTACACCATCTCTTCTCGAGAAATGGATACAGCCGCGGGCTGTGTTCCTCTGTCAAATAGATTGGTGACAAATTACTTGAGCGCAATGAGAAGAAGGCCGTATTGTCTTGATAAATACAAGGGTAAATACGCTGTTGGTGTTTTATTACTTGGAGAGAATGAAACGTGAAGCCCGGAAAAGTCCCGGGAAAATAAACACAATTTCAGTTTCCAGCATTTGTAAATATGAAGTGATTTTAGATATTCATTTAGCAAACCACTTTTCAATTTCCGGGTCACGGGGAGCTGCAACCAATCTCAGCCATTCTGGGCCTGAAGGCGGGGCACATGCTTGATTAGGAGCCAATCAGAATTGCCGACACATTCATACTCACTCAATATTCCAAATTCCAATTCTCATGCGTGTTTTTGGACTGTGGGAGGAAAGCGGAGACCCGGAGGAAACCCACGCACGGGAGAAAATGCAAATTCTGAGTAGAGTTACCACTACGCCACATCACCAGGATTTGAATACTTATAATAAATATTTCAAACACATTCTCCGCCGCACATAAAAATCAATGGGATTTATGTCCAATTTCTTTCCCGTGAATAATTAAAGGCTCCCTTTTCCTTCATGATACGATTCTAATGGTGGGAAATCCATCAAATGCGGCCATGATGAGATGTTGGATGTAGAAGGTATTAGTGTTGGGGCATTAGGGGATTGAGTCGGGGCTGTTTTCAGCACAACGCCAAAGCAAATTGTGATTCCTGACATTGCAACAGCACTGAGAGATGGTTTATTTGCTCTCCAGCTTAACTGGAAACGCCCTTCGTGTCCTTGAGCAAATCGCTCTTCATCTTTTTTTCCCCCTTTAGCTAGACACCTGCTCCATTCTCAGGAAGCAGACGCTAAACACGAGATAAACGTTGAAACATGTCCTTCCAGGAACAAGCGGGCATTTGCATTCCCCTTTCATTTCCTGCGGGATAGTGTCAGTTACTCAGCCGCTCTGGAAATGCTGATTTATGTCTGTGCCGTGTCAATTATGCTGGAGTGACTCAGATGGCAGTACTTTGGGGATGCCCTTGCAGAGGATTAGAGGAGCTTCCTGCTTCCAGGCTGATGTGATGGCAACTCCAGATCAGCTCCTTAAAACACACATAAGCTACTCGAACCTGTCTAATGATCCATTTAACGCCACGCAGAACAGATGGATGACCCATTCTGGACTCGATCGACACATAAACACAGACGTTGACCTCTACTGGGTTTTTTTTTTCATGCGCGTGCACGTGCGTCTCATCCCTGACATCTGGACCGTGGAGAAATCTCGCCTAGGAGTTCCCTCATCCTCTCACGAGACCGGAAACACTCGGACTCGGTCAACCCCCATTTCCGCCTCGCCGCATCACGGGTTCTACCGTCTCCTCCGGGTCGCGCGCTGGGGGATCCGATGACGTCACGGTCACGCTGACACGCACGCCATCTCTCTCTCTCTCTCTCTCTCTCTCTCTCTCTCTCTCTCGACATGTACTAAATCGGGAAATGGCGCCAGGAATAACCCCAGCATGTCCCCCAGCGAGGCTCTAGCACAGGCGGACACACTTTCGCGAAGACGCAAAACGTTTGCGCGCTTTGCCACCTGGCTTCCGTAGGCGCGTGCGTGGAATCGGCGCGCGGCTTTTGCACGAGACGCGGACACGCGGTTCCTTTGGAATGCGCTGGGCGGATTTGACATCCTTCTGCCGGTAAGACACACACACACACACACACACACACACACACACACACCTTGTTCTGCTCGAAACAGGCACTGACATTCTCTGTACACGGATTGCGCGTGTTGATGTGCGCCGAGCGGGTCTCCTCGCGTCCCGGGACGTGTGGGGAATACCCAGTTTGCGCGCAAGATTGCAGATAGCGGCTGTTGCGTAAGATCCCGAGGAATTCGAGAGATCAAAACAAACGGCGAGCGGGCGCGCGCGCGCACGAGTGACCCAACGCCACCGGGTCGGGAGTGTTTGTTGTGCTGCGGACGGTTCGTTGTGTAAGCACGGCGTGTCATGTTGTGGTCAGTATTTTGATGTACACACTGTTGGTGCGCGCGCGTGTGTGTGTGTGTGAGTGAGCAGGAGTGAAGGGGGGCGGGACTTTGGCTCGTTCCGGGAATGTTCCATGACGCGCTCTTTAGTGAGGGAGGGGCCCCGTTAGGGAGACTCTCGACGGGCGACGCCTTCTGCCATCAGATTCCACCTGCAGCGCCGTGTGTGATGCGTTTATTTGGTCTGAAATGCACTTGGATCTTTACATTCTTTAAATCTGTGGCGATCCATGGCACATCTGGAACGGCACATTTGGCACATTAATAATTTATCAACTTGATTTAGCTTTCGATAATACTAGATATATTACTAGACTTTAATACTAGATATATTATTTAAATTTTATCTTACACAATGCACATTATTTAAATTTTTATTTTGTGTGTTTTTCCTATATTGCACCAAACGGAGTAGTGTTCCTAAATTCGTTATAACCATGTGTCGCAATGACAATAAAGTCATTCTATTCTATTCTATTCTATTCTATAAAGTCAGATGCGTTGTGGAATTTTAAAAAGCTATTTCAACATAAAAAAACCATTATTTATAAGAAACAACGTCTTATTAAAAACAATCATGCAAGGATCAAGTTGGCTTTTCTCCAATTCTGCAAGTTTTTTTTTATTCTGTGTTTCCACTTGAATTCTATAAGTGTATTTTTTATATATAGAGTATGTGACCCATGCACGTTCATTCATTGGAAAAAAACATTCTATTAGTTATGTAACAGTATCAGACGAGGCGGTCAAGGGAGCAGCAACGCTTGTGTATTTACAACACATCAGGCAAATGAGTTTATTTTACTATGATAGATAGATGAAGCAGAGGCCTGTGCTCAGGCTTGATGCGTATGTCCAGCCGAAAAACACACCCGAAGTATCACTCTCTGACACTGACATACGATGCATAAACATCATTCTGTTTTCCGTCACCTGGGTTCTATCCATCAAGGGGCAACAGACAGTTGACAAATGTCCTTACGCATTTTTTTCCACAACAAAATCAATCACAAAGATTTTGTGTTGAGCTTTGACACATTTAGGCTTTCAGACGACTTTTTCTATAGAAAGCGCCGCAGCTCGTGTTCTTACTATACACACGCTTTCTGATTCATCATTAGAAATGCTTTCGTTCCGTAAAGCCAACATAAACAAATGTGTTCCAGGAAGAAGGGAAGCACATTCAGATGGCTTCAGATTCTTTCCATGCGGGTAGAATGCTTTAATGAGCCTTTATTGTACTATTCTTATAATTGCTGTTAGGAATTTCGAATATTTTGCAAAGAAGTTGTGCTTCAAAAAAACTTTTACACACACACACACACACACACACACACACACACACACACACACACACACACATTTTAGAGATCTATTAAAGTGTGGTCTCGCCTATGATGTAATGCATTCATACAGTCATAATACACTAACTTTAACCATCTCATGTCATAAAATCCCATTTTGACCTCAAATAGCCCTTCAACCTTGTGGGGTTCAGCCAGAGGTCCCCACAAGTGACCACATGCACACTTTACTACATGAAACACAGTTATAAAAAAGCATGTTTATTGTGTGTATATTATAAAATAATATAATGTGTATATGAAAAAATTAAACCCTTTATAAAACACTTGACAAGAGCCATACTGTTCAAACACTCACACCACTTCTAATTTGCGTTTTTTAAGGTATGTCGTCTTATAATAATCACAATAAGATCTCGATATTGTAATATATTGAACCCATGACCTCGACTTGGCTCACGTCACGCTTCGCCGAGCCACATGATAGTTTCAACACGCTAACTATACATACATGGCTAAGGTTTGAGTGTTGGAGCCCGATGAGAGAGCGTTTTTGCTATTGTGGTAGGAAACGCTTCACTTGTGTCTCGGCTCGCAGGTCTCAGCTAAAATAGAGGCCTGGCTTGTGTTTTTTCACCTGCCGCTTCAGGTTACATCATTTATTGACTGTAGGAAGTATTTAATGCTAAGTGCGTGTATGGTCGCAGCGTATAAATTCTAAAGTCCAAATTCTTTCAGCACACGGCGTCTCGGCTTAAGAACCAGGTAGGGAAGGGAAAAGATTTGGCAAGCGAGCGTAGTAATCCTGCGGCTGTCTTGAGAGTGTCAAAATGAGCCGGCGTCTGTGTTGACACCCCGCCAGGGTGCGAATGTGGCACGTGACGCTCTCTCCTGCCTCAGCTGCACAACAGGAAATACTCACGGCCTCCCCTCCTTCCTGCTTTGAGAAAAAAAAAAGGGTAGTCTCTCTTCGAACTCTGCCTCTTTTTTTTTCTCTTTCATTTTCTGCAGCGGCAGGGCAAGGCCAGACCTATTTTATCGCCTGCAGTCACTGCCCGGGTGCTTTATCCTTGGCCGACGCCCCCTCCGGATCACCTGGCCAACCAGAGAGCGGCAATCGGTGCCCGAGAAACACTATCTTTTTTTTTTTTTTTCTCGCGCTCCGAACAAGTGAAGGTAGCAGGAGTGGGAGCAACCCAGTGAAAGTGTGTGTGTGTGTGTGTGTGAAAGCGAAAAAGGCGGAGGGAGGAGAGAGACGGAGGCTGCACACAGCAATAGGGAAGCAGCTTCTCACTCTGAGCGTGAACGAATGGTGATTGTACTGACTGGAGCGACTGGCACAGCTGAGAGGAAGGAGGTCCGGAGTCCCAGAGGATCTGAAGGATGCCATGTCAGGTGGCCACCTGGCCAGTGATGGAGGAGGAGAGATCGTAAAAGTAATGGAATGTTTATGTTGTGGATGGCTTGTGGATTCAACGTGTTTGTAACCAACGGACACGTCTGTGTTTATCAAACTTGGACAAGGAAATCGATAAATCCGTGTGCCATTGCTTAAGTGTGTGTGTGCATCTTTAACACCATTATCTTATTTCTTGACAGGGTGTGTGAAGAGGGTGTGTACGCGGATTAGATGCCCAACACTGTCAGGAGGCGTCGAGCAAGCACGTACCACAGGTATGAAATGTGTTTCAGCGATGTTAAAAGTGCCGTCTGAACGCATCCTGCTTGGCGAAACTCTCATCTTGATCGTTACACAGGCCTACAAAGGTCCCCACAAGTGACCCCAGGTCCCCACTTTACCATCAAACCTTGTCATGTAGACGTCAGTGATGTCATCAGCTTCTCTCATGTTCCTTACAGTACAGAGGATGTATTAATGTTTTAAAAAGGGACTGTATTACTTGATACCCATCGCGCCTTTTTTAAACTGCAGTTTCCGAGCTTTGTTAATAGGACTGAATAATTAATCGGCAGGTAATTGAGTTGGACTAATTATTCATTATAGGAATGATGAATATCGCCGAAGCAGACTGGTTTGACGACTTGCTTTTCTCCCAGCTCTCATTATTTTTAGTCGCTCTTGATGAACTTGCAGTCAACTTTGGGAAGGCCGATGACGGCAATAAGATTCGGTCTGAAAGTTTGAAAACGGAAGTGAAAATGGTACTAATGTGTTAAAAAGGCAGACTTCTGTTTTTCTTTGGCCTGGTTTTGCAGCACAGCCGTGTAAAAATAGGCTCTTGGAACACTGATAGGCATCAGGAACCACACCAGTGGATCAACAACGGCGTACAGAGGTGCCGATTGTAGTTTATGTAAAGAAATCGAAGGCATATTGGTTGATTCAAGGTGTGGTTGCGTTTGTTGATGTACCGACTGTTGTGTCTGTCACCGTGATGTGGAAGGTAAATGTTGAATTATGCCAAGAGTCTCGCAGCAGTCAAACCGCAGCGACTCTGTGAAGCCAATGAACTTTTCTGTTTGCGTCTAGTCTGAGAGTTTAGATGTTGAGCAACTTTTGCGAGTTTTGGACAGAACAAAATGGCTTTAGTTTGGGTCGGGAAAGCACTGGCCTTCGTCGCATCCGTTGCCAATGATTAACGTGGGCCAGAAATGTTCTAGTGTTGTTTGCTTATTTGACGTGGTGTTTTATATTTTTGGCGAGTTGGAAACACTCACAGGCTTTTCGAGACGACAATTTCTCACAATGCCTTTGTCCTTGACTTTCTGAGCAGACGCTTGATTGGCATGGAGAGGTAAAAAGGTCGTTCTGTTTTGAGCAGGGAGTCACGTGTGGGTCACGGTCACAAAGGTGAGAGGAGCTTTTGTGGGCTTCGTACCTTCTATCGTTCTGCATGGAAATGAGTTTGTGATCATTTGTTGGTTCTGTTGAATAACCTTTTGAATAAATCTTGTTTAAGTTTAGGGGTTTTGTTGCTATTATTGTTTATACTATGCAAACGACTAAACACATATGCTAATGTGATACTTTATACTTGTATATAATACTGTATAATAAATGTAATTTTTAGTACAGTAATTGCAATAATTGTGTTGATTGAACTGTTGAATGTTTCATAGCGAGCCACCATTTTTTATTATTTAACTGCTTATGTTAATATCTATTTAAACTAATTATAAGTAAAATTAAAAATTACCTATATAAGTAAATATTTTCTAATTGTAATAAGAGGGAACAACCACATCTAATTCCTTGTTTTCCTGTGCAAACGTGGCCAATACAAATACAATTCTGATTCAATAGAATCTGAATTTATCAAATGATGATAATATGCAGTGTAAACTAATAGAATAGAACTTTTATTTTCATTGTACAAAATTATTGTCACTCAATTGAATTTTAAATAAATACAAAATTACATTTTTAAATACTGTTATTGAAGTTCTAGAAATGACTCTAAATCCGCATTTAAACTCAATCCAGTTTTTGCTAATTGAACGGATCCAAACAACACGCCAGTCACTAATCCATATCAGTAGATTTAACCGAACGCCAAATGGACTGCTCGGTGTTCCCTAGTCTTCTCTACTGCTCAGAGAACCGGGGCGATGCCCAAGTGAAGGAAAAAAAAAACTTGGCCACGATTGCGTCAATGCCTCAGCCAATCTTGGACCGATAAATAACTACAGCGGCCCAGCTTGGCCCAATGTTTGGATCGGCCACCAGAAGTAGACCAAACCCAAAATAATCCGCGCTTTGTCTCAAGGTTTGACTTTGGTGTAGCAGGAAGCGTTTAATCACAGTACAGGCACCGAGCGAGTGTCTCTGATGTCTCGTGTTGAAACGCTGACTGAAGTTTTAGCCCATTATTTTCGTCAGCATATCAGCTTCGCCTGCCAGGAACGGCCTGACGTGCCGAGCCATTGTAAAAATATTTGTAAACACACACGTTATCGTTCATCCCACTCGTGTGACACCGGTTGCACTCATAAGCAGTTCTTGAACTTTTGACCAGCACGAGCGTGATGTGTAAAGCTAGTGCTCTTGTCCGTGTTTTCAGGCGTGTTTGGATAAGCAAGACACTGCTGTGGATTTGGTGGAGGCTGAAGGTCACGACCTTGACCTTTTACCTGACCCGAAAGTTGCTGTAAATGTTTTTTAAAGCACAATTATTCAATTCAAAAAGACTTTAATAATTCCCGGGGCAAAATGATACATTCTAGTAAAGACTTATTAGCAATTTTCAGCTTTTTTTTTTTATAAATAACTTTTTTTTTCTGGGTCATGTGGAGCTGGAGCAACTCTAGGCCTGAAGGAGGGATTTACGCCAACCAGTCACAGATTCGTACACACTTACCTACAGTACTCTTACTTACCTACTCTAACTCCTTTGTGTTTTTCGGCTGTGGGAAGAAACCGAGACCTGGAAGAAACTCTTGCACACATGGGAAGAGCAAGCAAATTCCAAATTCAAGTTCTTCGTGTTGCGAGCCAACAACGCTACCCCACAATGCCACGGTGCTGCACATTTTCAAATTTAATTTATCTATATTTGATAATGTATAGAAAATAATGAATGCAAATTCTTAGTTTATTTTTGTGTGCATATTTAAAATGTTAACCAATCCGTGCCCACAACTAGGTGGGAAAACCCTATATGAGTAGTGAGGGAGGGGTTTTAAACCGTACTTCCTGTTCGCTGTTATAAATGAAACGGCGAAAGCAGGTTCCAAAATTGTGAATCAAATTGCAATCCTATCATCCATTAATAAATTGCCACCATCAAATCTCTCAGTCTGGCTTCTTTCAAAAACAAATCTGACCGGCAATAAACTCACTAGACGGCGCAGAGTCCTGAGAGAAAGACCGTCCGCCGTCTCCAAAGCTCCTACGATAGTATTAGCTAAGTTTATTTTGCGCGTGTTATTAATATAGTGTCATTTTGTCCAGTAGCCCGGTCTATTTCTGGTTCTTTTATGCCGTCTGATATCACTTCTATCCCGCCTTAATACATTTAGCCCTCCATTACCTCCATTAGCCCCATTGAGTGGATCAGGAGATTCGGTTGGAGCGGTGAACTTAGCAAAACGCACAACGCTGCAGAAACACCGGCTTGTGATTCTTCCCGCTTGTCAGCATGTGTGGCGTGTTGTAGGCATCATGCTAATGGAGCATCGACGAGCTTGACCTCCCCGATGCACAAAGCCCAGCTTATGATCCGGAGCGCGGCGGGGCGTCCAGGTTAAGGTTCAGGGAAACCAGCGCCGGAGCTTTTGTGCCATCCCTGCCCGAGACAATACACAAAAGCCCCCGTCAAGCAGGAACACACACTCTGTTACTATGGGAACCAGAACTGTGCTTTGCCCTTGACGGAATCAGATGGATTGAGAAACTGTATTAGTGGAGCTCAGAAGAGACGGAATAAAGGAGGCAGGAGGGAAGGAATAAAGAGCAGGAAGTTGCACAGGAGGATGAATGGACGTGGTTAATTTACCTGGGCTTGGCCTTTGACCCCTAGACCACGTCTGCGGGTTGATCGGTATCAAGGCAGCGGTTTAAGAGATTAGGACCCCGACCTCAGGCGTAGGTGAGAAGATGCTGTTGTTTTGAGCGGGAAAGTGACGTGTGGACGAAACCTGTCTCGTCACAGTAGCAGGTGTTTCATCTGATCACACACACACACACACCACACACTTACCTGAACCTTTATCCAGACCTAGAGTGATACAGCGTATGTGGGGCGGGAGGAAACTAGATTAAAATATCTCTGGACTTGATCAAACTGCCATCATTTGTTACAATTCAGGAAGTGAAACGTATTTTATTTATAGACAGACAGAAAGACAAATATAGACAGATGGAGAGACAGACAGACATAGGTTGACAGATGGACAGATAGAAAAGGATGGATGGAAACAAACAGATGTATGAATGGATGAATACAGACAGAACGATAGATAGATAAGCAGACAACCAAAAAACTGATGACGATAGAATGGATGAATGGATGGATGGATGGATGGATGAATGGATGGATGGATGGATGGATGGATACACTGGAAGACAGATCAACTGACTGAACGACAGACAACAGAACAATAGATAGATAGATAGATAGATTGATAAATAAGCAGACAGACAAACATATAAAAAGATGATAATAGATAGACTGGGAGATGGATGGATAGACAGACAGACAGACAATGGAAACAGACATGATAGTATGTCTGTTTCGGATGGATGGAAACAGACAGATAGTAAGAACTTTAGATAAACTGTAAATTAGACATGGTTAAGTAGAAAAATGATAGATGGGTGGATAATGGATAGATAGACAGACAGACAGACACAAGCACACAGATGGATAGATGGACGGATGAATAGATGGATGAATAGAAACAGACAGTAAGAAATAGACAGACAGACAGTAAGTTAGACAGGTGGAAAGGTAGAATACAGTATATGATAAATGGCTGGATAACGGATGGATAGATAGATGGATACAGTGACAATCGAGGAAGGAAACTGAAGGTAAAGCGTGATCGTTATTCAGCAGCAAATGTTCACTTTGCTGAAAGGAATGAAATGGAAACGTCACTTCGCTCTTTTCTGCGTGAAACGGGCCCAGGCTGTGGACAAGCGCTCAGCTGTTCTTTTCTTCCTCGTGCCACTTCCAGATTACACAGTGTTTGAGTCTGAATCCTTGGACTTCCTGCAGCCAGACTCTGGACAGGAAGTGTGTCCGTAAGCAAAGCACATGGAAAGCAGTGCGAGCGAGCAGGAACTGTCCTGTCTCACTCTTCACACTCCTCAGTGAGAGCTGGAATACGCCTTCTGTTCATTTCCTTCTCTTTGTCGATGCAAATCGCTCGCCATCCGAACGCTGCGGCGGAGCAGCGGAGCTCACTTCCTGTGCCACTTCTGCGGAGGTGAAAGGATGCTGACAGAACTAAAGCCCGATCTTTGGTTTTCATGCCTACTCGTTTCTGTGAGTGTGTGTGTGTGTGTGTGAGTGAAGGAGTCTTGATAAGGTCAGACAGTGACGGCTGTTTCTGGCAAGTTATTGCATCACAGGAAGTGACCTGCTCTATCAGTAGATGATTCACCAACACTTCAATCTGACACGCTCTACTATTACTGTAGCACCCTCGACTCATTCTCTCTCTTTCACTCACTCTGTCTCACTCTCTCTCACTCTCGACTCACACTCTTGACTCACTCCTTCTCACTCACTCACTCACTCTATCTCTCACTCTCACACTCTCGACTCACTCACTCACTCACTCACTCACTCACTCACTCACTCACTCACTCACTCACTCACTATCTCTCTCTCACTCTGTCTCACTCTCTCTCACTCACTCACTCTGTCTCTGACTCACTCTGTCTCACTCTCTCTCTCTCCCTCACTCTAACTCACTCACTCTGTCTCTGACTCACTCTGTCTCACTCTCTCTCTCTCTTCCTTACTCTCTCTCTCTCTCTCACTCACTCACTCACTCACACACTCTCTCTCTCTCTCTCTTCCTTACTCTCTCTCACTCACTCACTCAGTCTCACTTTTTCTCACACTATATTTCTCTCTTTTCACTCCATCTCTCTCTTTTTCCACTATCCTACTCTCTCTCTTTCACTTTGTTTCTCTCTTTCACTCTGTCTCCCCCTCTTTCACTCTCTTGCATCTCTCTCTCTCTTTCATTTTTTTTTCTCTCTCTTTCACCCTCTCTCTTTCTTTCTATCTCTCTTTCACTCTGTTTTCTTCCTGTCTCTCTTTCATTCTCTAACTTTGTATGCATCGTTTCACACTTTATCTCCTTCTCTCCATCTGATCTTTGCCAATTGCTTTCTTTCTTTCTTTTTCTTTCTTTCTTTCTTTCTTTCTTTCTTTCTTTCTTTCTTTCTTTCTTTCTTTCTTTCTTTCTTTCTTTCTTTCTTTCTTTCTTTCTTTCTTTTCACCTCACGCTTTTCTAGAACGAAAGTGGACAAAGAGCTTGCACTCATCTAACCTTTTGAAACTTATCTCTTAATCAGCTCAGTCGACGCTCAACGTGCGTTTAAGTTTTATCAACCCAACATCTGCAGATGACTTGCAGCATCTCGAATTTGCATGAAAATCCACATCCTTCTCTCAGTCAAGCCCAGCACGCTGACTGGAAGACGCAGTTTAGTGCAGCACCAGATGGCCACGGAACCAGGGACCAGCTTCATTTAAAATTAAGATCATTGTGATGTTTATTCACACTGTTTTGTGCTTGCGTTTTTCCCAGACTAGTCTTGATTTTTGTCATCTGTTTCAGTAATCGCGGCAATGGCTGGTGCGAAGGAATATTTTCGGTGCGAATTACAGACTAATAGGAAAACCGACTGTCCGCGCTCATCCCGTCCTCAGGGAGCGATTTTCCAGAAAAGAGGAATAACCAACTGTGATTGGGGGTAATTGTCCGTCTCGAGCTTTCTGGTGGCGGCGGAACAGGTGGCGAGAAGCGAGCGCTAGGATTGGCTGGCGGAGCTTTCTGTTGAGTTGCTTTGGCGGCAGCTGCGTGGAGCGGCGAGGAAAAAGTCGCGCTTTCCGCTCCTCGCCTCACTTTTTCAGCACACCCACGTGCCACCCGCACGCCGAAAGAGCGGCTCCCATTGGCTCGGGCTGCCGTGTGATGAGGGCGCGTGGCGGGGGCGGATTGGGGTAGAGTTATGTTGCAATCAGTGCTGCAGAGATGAGGAACGATTTTGTGCAGCTTCTTCCTGTTGCTACTTAACTCTTTTGTGCTCCCTGTTCCCATGGTACAGTTGCTTTTCGTTGAAGTGCGCAAATTAAACCTTTTATTTTGACGTCAACCGTTCATTGACGTTTAATAACGATGAGAAACCAATCTGCAGCGTCTCAACGAGTCTCAACACTGAGCAATCATCTCCAAGTCCAATAAAATGTCTGCTTCGAGTGAGAAGACGACTCTATGAAATAGGAGTGGGTGATATGAGTAAAAATTCACATCACGATATTGTCTAGTGTCCAGACAGTATCGGTAATATATCACGATGTGAGTGGGAACTCATTGGACATTACATTTTAGAAGACCTTATTTACATTTATTATAGGCAATCGACATTTGTACTTTTACTTCGTTTACAGTACGAGATTAGACGCAGGGAAAACCTGGAGAAGTATCTGCCATATTTATTATTACTCTCTCTGCCCACACAAAGACCCGCCCTCCTGTAAACAGTTAAAAACGACCAATCAAGCTAATGATGACATCAAGTATTACCCAATCAAAAGTAGTAAAGGATATAAAATGCATGTGGGTTAATTTGCATGAGACGCTGCCTTATAAAATGATGCAAAATTGATCCAAATATATTGTTTTAAAACAAAGTGTAATTTAATTCTCAAATACGAACGATTCCGTATTTTAAAGGACAGGTGGCAACCCTAGCTACAACAACTGTTTATTAGTTGACGTCGGAAATTAAAAAAAAAACCAAACCAGTTCCATATAACAGAGGAGCTTTGTTTCTTTTAACCAGTTCTTCATGGACTTTCAGCGTGTTTGCTCGTTTTGTTCACTTTTCCAGACTTTGGAAACTGTAGTTCTGGTTCGTTAGCAGCAAGATCCAGCATCTCAAAACCAAACGCAAATCCCGTGCGACATTCATGACACATTAAGCTATAAAATCTTGAGCCGGGGGAAAGCGATGCATACATTAACCGGGATGCGTACTTAAGTGGGAGGCTTGTGCACATCGTTCTCGTGTTTCTGGTGTGAAGGTGACCCAGTTTCAGACGTGTGCTGTATTCCCTGAATTCCGTGGTATGGAGCAGGTAATCCCCCACTGTATGTCATCTGTCATCCCGCACTCCTGCATATGGAGGGTTTGGCTGGTGATGAGGGGTGTCGAGGGGGTAGGACGCCCCCCTGCCCGCTCGATGAGTGCCGTGCTGGGAGCGGAGAACCTCCGACACCGGCCTGTTGGCTCACCCACCCAGGTCATTAATCCAACATTCTGTCATTAGCCGCCTCATGCTGTTTCTCAGCAGCTGTCCCTCGGAGTTGATGGAGGTGCAGTGAATGGCTTGTTAAATGGCTTCTCTGGACGCAAATGAGCAGTGGATGACCCTGAAATTTGGAAGCGTGTGATTCATTACTGGCAGGAGCGTGGTCAGAGCCGTCCTGAGATGTTTGGGCTGAAGTACAGTAGCTACGTGCTCAAGATTCAGGTTCTTCTCAATCTGTGCTCTTGAGTTTTGGCTCTAACTGAGAGCAAATGTTTTGTCACGAGAATAAACTTTGATGTGATTTCTCAGAGTTCGAGATGCATTGAGATTGGTTTCTTTGACGTTTGGGATTGGCCGATCTGAAGTACCACATCTGGGTTAAGGACACACAAACCTGGTTACTGTACATTGAGGGATCAAGCAGACACTTGATCATTTTGAAATGGACTTTCTAAAACTGGAATGCTTTAGTTGGGCAGTGGCACCATTTTATCAACCATCTCAATATGATGTTAATATCCAACCATGCTGGATTTCTGTGGCTTGTATTTGTTCCTGTGCAATGACAAAGTTGAATCTGGTCAAATCTATACCAGCATTTTCAAATAAAAATTGAATAATAAATCACACAGACAGATTAAAATCTCTAAAATTTCAAAAGTGGGAAAAAATATTACATTTAATTATTAGTTATATTCACAGTGTGAATAATTGCCTTGGAAAAAATAATTGGAATTAGACGTTTATTAATGCATATAATGCACCATATAATCTGGTCTGAAAAGTACAGTACTTTTTTTTCTCTTTATAAGATATTTTTAAGACCATGGACTTCAGTTGCAAGGGATAGAATTGGCATAAGTGAATAGAAAGTCTTTGCGCTTCTGTGAAGACTTCTTTCCGCTGCCTGAATCAATATGCAAGTTAATTGCCTTTCAGTTGAATTTACATTTGAGGAGTTCGCTGGTGCGCTGGCTGTTCGAGTTCTGCATATTATTTTTATACTGTCAATCGCAAGGTTTTGCAATAATCTCAAGGCCATATAGGTAGTATCGGTCCCCCCACTCTTTAATGGCGTTTAAAGGAAGTCTTCGATTCTTTTCACACTTTTCCCTTAGTCATTTGTCAGCTTTGACACACTTTAAGGTGCAGTCATAATGCTCAGTTGGATAATTGAGATTTTCTTCGCTTCCTTATTAGATTACCATCACTTCCGCGCCTGTAACCATCTTAAGATGATTTTTGTTTTTACAATTCTAGGACATTTTGTTGTGACCTGATTCATCCCTGCTTCGTTTTGTGAAATATATAGAGGACTTGGTAAAAAGTGCTATCTTTACACAGTCTAATGATAGATGGCCTGCTAAACACTCGCCTTGGTTCTCTTTACCTCCGGGATTAACAGAAGACGTTTAATTATGGCACACGGGCTGGAAAACCTATTAAATCTCTTTGTTCTCCATGAAGATGAAAGGTGATTACAGGTGTAGTGCAGATCTTCCTCTCAATAACTCCAACGGTGTAAAGACGATAGATAATAATGATAAAAGTTTATTGGGATTGTGTGCAGTCGATTTGAGACGTTACCTGTATTTATTCCTCAATACCAAAGCCAATGTGAATTTATTTTTTACAGTTGTATTTTGTACAAGTATTTCCTTGCTGAAAACATTAGTGAAATGCTTCCATTAAAACTGTCAAATTCGGAAGCGCATTTTTTTTAAACCACATCGTTCACTTTTTTTTTTAATATAGTCACTGTGCTATTACCTTTGGCCAATTCTCGACGTGTGACTTCCCACCATTACAGCTTTTTCCATTTTTTTTTTTTTTAGTTTTTTGTTTTGGCTTGAACTTGACTTGAGTAGCTGTTGTGGTTTATATAAGGTTGTGAGGAAACTCTTGGTTATATCACACTGGCAGGGATTTACAGACGTTCTTAATCACATGAATGTATTACTCACCTGACATCTTAGTGTCATATATTTTTCCAACTCTCCAGACGGGCTGGAAAGACATCTGGGAAACAAATGCATCATGGGATGTGTCGGTTTCTAAATCGCCCATTGCATATAAGCACTTTGTCCAGTAATAACACATCCATGCACCAAAAAAATAGGTGTGCAGCCCTATAAATGCACTTTTCGGATGTATTAGCATTTGATTAGAAGTGCTAAGCTTCTTTTCATCAAAAGAGGACAAGGAGAGTGAGAAAAGGTCCGTCTTTGCTCCTCTTCTGAGCCCTGATCTCTTTAAAAACACCCTTAGCTGCTTTACACTCTATGCCGCAGTTTGTGATGTGCACAGCGTCCCACTGTATCCGTGCTTCAAAGACCGAGCTGTCTGCTTCTTCCCATTGATCTTCATCTCTTTAGAAAAAAAAACACTGACAATATTAGCAAAATGACGGGCCTTTACGTCTAAATATGCCGTAACACGTCTCTCTGTCGGCGTGTTGAGCAAGTGTGGACGATTCGGCAAGAGCCTGTAAGCTTCCTGACACGCTTGTTTAAATGCGTTTGGATGTAAAAGACTGTCTGGTTTGTTGTGTGGCTTTTTTCAGCATCCCGTGTGACAGGAAGCATGCAAATAGAGACGTTCGAAGATTGACAGCTAAAAGGAACCAAAATCAAACAGTACTCGAATTGTGCTGCGCCTCGCGAAACTACATAAGAAGTACGTGACAAGATAAAACAGGCCTTGCGGATGGCGCTGTGCTAATTGATGAGTGTTTATTCTTCTTTGTATTGACCGAGTTAGCATTAACACTGATATTTCTTGTAGGATTTCTGTTCCTCACTCTCTGTTCGGAATGCTAATTCTTATCTTGTGTTTTTCGCAACCATATAAAACAAAAAGGCAGGTTCTAGTGTTATTAACTCTATGATAAATGGTGGAGATTGTTGAGGAATATAAAGAGGATAATTGTTTTTATGCTGAAATGCGACAAAGCTTGTACATTCTTACATTAAATTAATAAATACCTGAAATGTGATGCGGGTCTTGGTCAAAAGAGATCCACCTGTACTTTTTTTTTTTGTAGTGTGACATGATGAACCCCAAAACGCGAAAATCTGCTAAAAGTTGTTGTTTTTTTCAAGCTTTACTGAATCAACATTGAATATCCGAGTCAGAAATTAGAGCAAAACTTTCTTAAAACCTGGATACTGTACAATGATGGATGAAGAAGACACTTGATTATTTTGAGAATGACTTTCTAGAACTGGGATACTTTAGTTGGGCTGTGGTGGCTTCTTTTTTTAACAACCATCCCAATATATTTTAAAAAAAGCACATTGATATGTTAAAATCCAATCGTACTGCACTATGTTGCCTTGCACTTGTATCTGTTTAAGGACGAAGTTGTATAATCGTGTAATCTAATCTATACCAGCATTTTTCAAATAAAATCAGAATTAAAAGTCTTAAAATCTCAAAAATGTCTCAGGTTTTTTTTTTGCTGAGAAATTAGAGCAAAAATTACTCCAGAACGCACCACAATTTTGTCTGCAGGAAATTACAGGCAGAACACAGTTTTGTTCATGAACTGGAGCATTTTGCAGCACAATGCTCTTTTCGTGTACCAAATTTCTTCACATTATGCCCAATTCGCACAAACAAAAAAAAAGTCAAAATTTTAAAATGAATTCCCTCGTCGCCTAATTTGTAGAAGTCTAAAGCCAGCCAATCAGATGCCACCCAGCACTCTGTAATCTGAATGATACGCATCTGCTTTTACGTGTTTCGTTTTGGTTTCTCTTTTTTGGTTGACGTGCTTCCGAACAACCAAATCTATCTGCAGATTTGAGGCCGAGCTCTGAAATGTTCTCATGCGGTTAAGAAATGATGGAACTCGACTTATTCCTGATTTTATCTTCCTCCGGACGAGCCTCCTGCTCCGTGTGTTGTCGGTGATGTTTGCTTTCTTTAGTCAACATGTGGTGTGATCCAGGGTGGTTTAGTGAGAAGAGGTGCACATATACACACACACACACACACACACACACACACACACACACTCTCCGGCTCGCTGGAATATGTGTAGACTATACAGGAATGGCTTAGGAAGTGTGAGCTGCCACTGTGTCAGGTCTGTGGTTTTCCCAGCATCCTCGGCTCAACACACTCAGCCTCCCGTCTGAGCTGACAATCTGCTCGCTGCTGTGTGTGCAAGTGCAAAGACTCAAACCATTTCTCTTAGACATGTCAAGAGCTCAACTCGAATGCAAAACATGGAGTCATGAAGCTTCCGTCTCATCCCACAATAGAATGTAGTCCGAGGGCCACTATGAAATGGAATGTTATTATATTATTTTGTATCAACTGTAACTTTAATTTCATTTGTTGAAGCCCTCAAAAAATCAACTTGGTTAAGACAAAGTGCTTTACCGATAAAGACATAAGAAAACTAATTTAACACAAGATAAGTTAAAGTTATAAGTTAGTTAAAACACCTTGCCAATCACATAAACAGATACATTTTTATTATATATGAATGTGTAGAATATTATTTAATGTCCTTGTATGATAAAATTAGATGAGCGATTGGTGATATCTTACGAAAATATAAACGTATATCTGTATTTTTCAGATTTTATTTGCATAATTATAATTATACATATAAAAGATAATAATGGATTATAAGGAGTCCATTTTTACAATTTTTCTGGTGCGCCCAATAGTTATTGAAATACGATAAAAGTACACGCATAAATATAGAATACTAAATCTAGCATTCTAAATGTTCACAAGCTAAACAAAAGATCCAGACGCTAAATACACACAAAAGAAAAATGTAAACAAGAGAAAGAGAAAAGATAAACAAGCATAATTTTTATTACGAAATATTTAAAAATAGTATGTTTGACCCATTATATATTTTTTGTTTACCCAGTCACACACTGGGCCGGATGCAATGTGTGGCAAAGACGGAATATTCTGGAAGGAATATTTTAGGTGCGACTGGGGGATATGGATCTTGGCAGGACGTCAGCGGCAGCGAGGCAGTGAGGGGGGTCACTTTATCTCAATTCTGTCACTTTCCTCATCCCATCTGTGAGCTTGGCAGACTCGTTAAACTGACATTGCTAGTCTCCATCTCACCTTCTAATTTCGGCTTCAAGCCCATCCAAGAATCACAAGCTCACCCTTTCTGCCATGCTGCTCTGTTTTTCATGCCACTGAATAGAATCTGTCGGAACATGGCATTGGGTGAACTTGTCGTTTTTTAATGCAAAAGCAACATGCATAGACAAAAATGGGAGTTTTTCCACATGTAAAGAACTTTTACTTTAACAAATAGCTGATATTTTTTTTCATTAAAGCTATTTACGGTCAACAGTTGATGTTATTAATCCCAGAGTACGGGAATTGTGGTATTTATTTCTAGGAAATTTAGAAGTGCACACGTGACTGGGTTGGTTAATATTGATTTGAGGTTTTGATTAAAATATTGTTTTTGTATTATTGTAATTTTTCCATCAGTATGCATGATCTATTTCATCTTCACTAATTTTTAGCTATTAAATTGTCATTTATTTTTGATCATTGTGTGATTAGTGCTGAATTTTATTTAGCACTCTGTATATATTAAAATATCTCTTGTCATTGTTCTCATTTTTACTGATTTCCCATTTTTTTCTCTTTCCTTCTCTCTCTCATTCTCCTTTCCCCTCTTCTCTTTGTTTCTGTATTTTCTTGTTCTCAGTTTTCTCATCTACTTCTCTGCCTTTTAACTTCTCTTTTTTCAACCTATTAACTCCTTTTCTTTCTTTTTTTCAATATGTTTTCTTTCAACATTTCTTTCTTACTTTTAACATACTTTATTTTTGTTCCTTACTTCTACTTTCTTTCTTTTTGTTCTATTTACTCTATTATTCTTTCTGCCTTTATTACCTATTAACTATTAATTCTCTTTTTTTTTCTTTCTTTCTCTCTCTCTCTTTCTACCTCTCTTTCTCCCTCTTTTCCTCCCTCTCATCATATCTGTCTTTTTCCATACATCCTCTTTCTGTCCCTCTCTCTCATCTTCCAGCTGGCAATATAATCCCGTTTCACTTCATGAATCCACAGTTTATTACTCTCCCCGTGTTTCATCTCCCTAACTTCTCCACTCTCTGCGCCTCTTACACTCCATCATGAATATTTTCCTCTCTCTCCCGTTCTGACACTGTTTTTTCCGACCCCGTCTCTGAATATATTGTCGCGTCTGACTGTGAGTGTGCTTAAGCTCACGCTGCAACCTTGATAGATCTTCTCTTCCTCTCATTCCTGTCCTTCTCCGTATCTGCATCCCGGCTGCTGCGTTTCTCAGAACTATTTCTCCGGATCCGGGTGAGCAAACGGGCATCTGTCCACGTATGTCCCATTCTGCGCAGGCTTTCTGGGTGGATCCTAAATTTAGCGGTTTGCAGTTGTGTTGGAAGTACATGGATAATTAGCTGCTGCGCGGAGCGTCGCTGAGCACATCTGGGGGGCGGGAGCATTATGTAATGCCTTATATAATTGGATGCATATTTAATGGTGGGATGCTCTTTGCGCTCCATGTTGTAAATGAAGATGTTTTAATGTCAAGAAGAAAGTCGAAGCCTGTGTTTAGCTTGGAGTATGACAGCTTAAGTGCTAACTTTTGGGCTGTGATGCACCGCTGCTTGACTGTCAGTTGCTTTGTTATTTAAATAAAACTTTTCTGTCCACGAGGGAATACGAATGTGCTCCGAGGTCTGGAGATTTTTTTATGACTATTTTTAACATGAAATGCTGTATTTCTGTTAGATTTGATGCAATAGCCAAAGGCATCTGCAGCAAATGTTTTTTTTTTTAAGGTCTGTCTGAAAGTAAGACCTAGTGGGATTTTCGGACCTCAAACCATGACTTTCAGCATTTTATATTTCTGCAAGTGAACGTTTCTATGTTTTATAGTTTTACTTAGGAGTGAATTTGTTTTTACAAATTTGATGTACAGGTAATTCTGGTTATTTGGGACACCGGTTAATCAGGAAAGCTTTTTATTTAGCCCTCTAAGTCCTGAAACACATTCTTTTACAAAATCTGAATATTGTTTTCTTAATCGGGACAATATTCTGCTTTATGGGGACAGAGGACAGATAGTCCTGCTAATATTTTTTTTATTGTTGATTGATGATTTTCACGTGTTTAGTCCTGCAGACACAACAATTTTTTCATCTGTGATTGTTGATATTGATATATGATTTTTATTACATATTCACATCTTTTGGACGCGGGACAGCGATGATTGAATGTTTCGTGTTTTCACTAATAGATGTGTTGGTAATCTCATCCAGAGAATATGAAGGGCTGAAGCGCTTATTCTGAAATGTTCCAGAACCCTTCAGGGACGTTCACGGGAGAGCCTGGTGTATTTTTAGTGTCCAACAATATGTCCAGTATCCCCGACTGTTTATCCAGGATCAAGGCCCGAGTGTAGATCAGCTGCAAAGAATTAAAATAGTTTTGCCCTGACTGTTATAGCACGCGTCACTTTGACATCAGGTGTTTAGAAAAAAAAAGAAAGGACAAAAACAGAACCGGTGCCAAAATGGTGCGGTGTTTTTGCCCTAGTTGAGGTTACGAGATGTATTTTTAGGCCCTTTTGAAGAACAAAGAGGCCACAAGTCCAGACTATTTATTACGAAGCTTTAACAGCCGTTGAAATTGTCCGACTTTTCCGAACAGCCTATGAAATGATGAAAAAAGCGATAATTTCACTCTGTCATCCGTTCCCTGAAAAAAAAAAGACTAATTAAAAACGCATTTCTACGCAGCGCAGACATGTTGCCAGAGCAATACGCTTAATTTCGCCGACTGAAGTTCCTTTCGCCGTAATTGTGCGGAAGTGGAGAATGTATAATTTCAGAAATTACCGTCATTCAAGGTCGCTTCTCTCGGCCCCAGCAGGACGCATCCACACGCGTGAACCGAGGCGGGCAGCATGTGCAATGATCCGTCGTGTACTTTAATAGAACATCAGGCCACGAGGTGTTATGGCTCGGAGAAGCAGAAGGGAATTGGATGCAGCAGGGGATCCTCTTTTCGGGAAGCCCCAGTGTTCCATTCCAACATCTGCCAGCTGATCGGACTCCAGGCCAGGACTAAAACGGGTCTTGCTTGACTGGGAGTTTTTCGGTAACGTGACACCGTTTTCGCGCCCCCCCGCCAGCTTTTCCTCTTTCGCAACAGGTGCAGCGGGGCAACCTGAGCTCTGCGGAATGACGGGCCGCTGAGAGAGCCTACTTGCTCCACAAGGCCCCGCTAGATGTTTCCCGA
Source organism: Paedocypris micromegethes (assembly GCA_028031935.1). Classification (NCBI taxonomy): domain Eukaryota; kingdom Metazoa; phylum Chordata; class Actinopteri; order Cypriniformes; genus Paedocypris; species Paedocypris micromegethes. Next base: position 3,797,481 of record CM051505.1, on the reverse strand, counting down.
GGCCGATTCGGAGACAGCTGCCGGGGAGTGGCGCGGATAGGAAAACATGGCCCTGGGTTGCATAAGCGAAGAAAGCGGGTCCCTGATGGTGCGAGTGTGAGCCGCTGCCTCGCACTCCAGTGAGTAATTGCGCAGCTCGCATGAGAGCCGGTTTGTTTTGGAATGGCTGCTGAGTGACTGTTTTCATTAGTGTTTGCACTCGGCCTGTCAGACTACACACGCGGACCCCTCGCAACTCCTCCAGGGTCTCCTGAGAAGCTCCAAGAGGTCGAGGGGTCAGGCGGAACAGACGTGAGTGTGCGCTGGGCTCCTCGTGTCCTGTCGGAAATCTGTGACCGGAGCGCTTGGGCGTCTCGGCCTTTCGTTGGAATAAACCTTGAGTTTGGAATGTTGGGCTTTATTTATAGGAAAATGAGCCTGGGACGCGTTTGATTTGAGTAACAACAGTGTTTTTTCCGTTATGTCCCGTGTGTTATTTTCCGAGCGCACATTTGGAAGGAATCAGTATCAACGTGCGGGTTTAAGTACAAGTGAAGTGTGTAACTATGTCATGGTGGTTCTGGTTTTTTTTTTTTGCGACGGAAGCCCCTGCGAATCTCACTTTGGGGTTGCATCCCCACTTTTATTGTTTTTGTCTTACAATGGAACATTGTTTAACCGCAGGTTGAATTTTGCAGTTTCCCTTTATCATGGATTTTCATGAGCTGCTTTGTTTCGCGATTTACAGCAGAATGAATTCTGCAAACTGTGGATTTCTTGACTGTAGTTATAGCTTGGTCGTGCTGTGCGTTTAAAGAGTCTGAAGGGATGATTTATGGCTTGATTGATTAAAAGTAAGCATTTTTTCTGTTTGGGCGGTATTTAATGCGGCAATTATGTTTTCATTGGGACACTTGTAAACATAATTATTAGGATAAATATTGTGTTCTGTACCTGAAGATGTTTCTATTGAAACGTTATATCCATGTCCATGGAGGACCAAAACGTAACACACCCTTTAGGTCAGTGGCCGAAAACAATAAACTATATATATATATATATATATATATATATATATANNNNGAAAAAAAACAGACAGGAATGTTTTTATGGAATATGAACTTTCAAAAGCATAATAAAAAAAATACAACATTTTTATTTTTTTATTCTGCTTTTTTATTTTTAAATTTATTTTTTAAATAATTTTTTCTTATTATAATTTTTACTAATTAAACTAATACAAATAATTCAAGAACTGCATTATGCAAACTGTAGTGTGTTATCAATTTATTCATTGAATAATAAAAATAAATTAATTAAATAAAACCAATAAGAGCTGATCCATATAAAAGGTTCTCGCAGGCTGATATTATTGTACACCGGTCCGACTGTGACCCCGGGCCTTGAGTTTTTCATAGTGTGTTTGTGTTATTAAATATTTACTCGTTGTTTTAAGTCGATGCAGATTTTGAAACTTAGTAATGCATTGTAAATTATTGCATGTCTATTCTTGCTCCTATGTGTTTTAGGCCATACATATAAGTGGATACTCCCTAAGATGTTTCCATCTCTTCTTGGTATCATCTTCTTTATGGCAGAACAATGGATTGACATCCGATGGCTTCTGTGTTTTGTGTTAATTGGATAACGCTGTATTTTCGGTGCTCAGGCTCGGGGTTAATCACTTTCTGGATCTTCAAACCTCTCTTCACTGTTAACATCCGCTAATTGCGCGGTTCAGTTTGGTGTTGGTACGTCAACCGCTTCCTCTCGGGCGCTTAAGGGATCTGTGGAAAAGCATTGTGTCGCATTACAAATGAGACCCAGCGCAGGTTGTCTTCCAATTTTCTTTGCTCTAGTTATTCACTATTGCATGAACTTTGGGTTTTCTTTTTTTAGCGCCGTTTTTTTTTATATAACCTGCGCTGAGCGAACGTGAATGAGTGATAAAAGAAAAGCTGCATAAGGGAAGTGACTTGGGGACTTTTTGAGTCCTATATATTTTTACACTCCCTGGTTGGTTCTCACCCTGAGGGACGGATGAGTCCTAATGGCACGACAAGTTCCACAAATAGATCTGAAACAGCCGTTGTATGATGCGAGTTGTTTCAGAGAATCGTTTAATTATTCAGTATTAATATGAATCCGCTTTAGATGAAGGTCACGGAAGTTGTCTTTTTTTTTTTACACCTATTCGAGAACACAATACATTGCACGACTAAAAATGAATTATTGAAAAGACTACAGAGGATGGTTCCCTATAACGTTAAAACCAAGTGTATGTAGCATTCAAATTGATGGATGGATGGATCAAGAATCAATGTTAAGTAGTGATAGAGAAGTCGATAAAAGAAGGAAATCTACACACATGACTGTATATTTGTGAGCTATGCATCTCTGTACTAGACAAGGCATCTATAGTCATGGTTATAAATGGGACTTGAACATTGAGGCCACTTCTTTAGGGCAACTAGTTTGTGCAATAGATTTATCATCAGCATCAGAGCGAGAGAACTTGCACAGGAAGGGAAAGAAATGGCAAATCCCAGCTGGGGGTTTAGTGAGGTAAGCAGAGTGCGCTCTGGTGACAGGAGGATCCTTCATTTCCCTCGAGTTCCTCCCTCCCGCCGCCTGATTAGAGGAGTGTTCACCGCTTGGCGAAGGTCCAGAGCTGCACCTCAGCCATTAAACTGTTCATTCAGCACTAATGCCAGCTGAGATCTTCTTCCTTTCTTATGGCGGAATTGTCACACAGCTGTCAGCTCGCTTGGCTCACCGAGAGGGATGTACAGGAACAGGCAGACGTCCATCGTCCAATCATGCTCCTCTTGCTCAGCCAAAGTCCGTAGTTGTCGTCGTCCCTTATTCAGCCGATGCCCACCCGGAGATGGTTTCATTTTTAGAACGCCCTATATTTCCGACTTATGCAAACACTCTAAATCTGTTTTAAAGGTTGAGTCGAGCATATTCTAGTAGATTTAAGGGAATGGGTTTGTCAGTGTGTATTTACCAACAGTGTGTTTTTAGCCGCAGGTACAGATGAATAATTTGTGAAGAGAAAACAATGGAACGTCAATAAAGCCCTATGTCTTTACTGTAAGCAGATGGCCGTCGCCCATGACTCTCTGTGTCAAGGGGCTGCATCAGATTTTTCACTAAAACTGTTAGGGTTCATTTTCTGGGTATTTAGAAATCACTTGCCTTGGCTGTTATCACACAGAGCCGTTGTGCCGTGCAAATGGAGCCTCTGTTCCCCATCAGACACGTTTTAATGTGGAGACTGTCAGTAAAGATCTTTATTTAGAGGCTTGTTCAGGCAGTAAGTGAGAACCCCCAAGGACTTTGCCAACGTTTTTTTTCCCCCTCTTTCTAAGTGGGAGATGTCACAGGGGGACGGCGGCTCCCGGGCGGCAATATTCTCCGTTATTCAACAAGTCTCTGTCTCCAGAGGTCAACGCCGGTCAAATATATTTAGCTGTGTAAATTGGATTCTCCAGTAAGGGCAAATGTCTGCCGAATAGCTTTGTATGTTTGGCTTTGAGATGTGATTAACCGATTCATCTCTAGATAACTGGGATGGTTGTTATGGTAGTGATTCCTGACAGCTTGATGCCATACCGCAAGTTGAGTAAATGCTGTTTGGAGCGTCGCAGCAGCTGTGGGGATTGTGCCCATAACTCTCCAGTCGACAGCTCATCCAGGTGACCCTCAGAAGCGCCGCATCGCTGTCATTCACGACACGCTTTATTAGGACGGGTTAGAAATCATCTGTAGCGAGGGGGTGGCCTGTTCCGAAACTTGTGCTGCTTTTGGTATTTTCTCCCGAGATGCCTTTCAAATGCAACCGTTCCGCTAAATATGCCTGCTTGCACAGAAGCTTAATTGCAAAATGAGATCTGAAAGTTAATCGTATCACTATCAGGTTTGGCCAAGAATGATCACTGGACGCACATCTATAAAGGGATTTTGCTGGAATTAACCCGGTGAGCTATTTTTAGCCCTGCGGGAGGTAGCGGCGAGAGGGGAAGGGGGGGGGGGGTGATACCGTGTTGTTAGACGGCGCTGTGTGGACAATCCCAGGGTCATTGCCACTGTAGCCAGACTGCTCTTAAAGCACAGTCCGGGGTAAGACGTCAGCGCAAACAAGCTCGCACGCAAGCAGATCAAGTCTGATTTGTTTGCTTTGTTTGGCTGTGGTTTTTTTTTATTGTTCTTGCCCAAAGTACCCCGACCCAAGTATTTGGTGGACAAATCCAGCTTTTGAGAATTAAAAGTCAAAAAACAAACTGGGGATTGCAAAAGTACCTTTTTGCGTTGTCCGTCGTGATATGCCTGCCGGGGCCCCATTGCTATTTTTGTTCCTGGATATGCGTCATGACTGGGTATTTTCTCTGGTGACTAGCTTACATCAGTAGGTCTCCTAGTATACGCTCTATCAGCGAGAGCCGTCTGATTGATGGGAGTTTCGGCAAGGCTGGCTGGCGTTTTATTCCTGATCTCCTGGAATGGGCACGGGGAATTTGGGATCAGCGGAATGTGGTGGATGAGTGAGGACCTTGAGAAGCCAGGTTGGTTCAAAATTCCACATTTTTTCCCTCTTTCGTCTGCTAGTAATGCATGTATCGTTGATCTGAGAGGTGGCATCTCTCTGATCCCTGTGTTTGTAAACTGACAGGGATAAGTTGTGGGGGTTTGATGCGAGGACAGACGCATGAGACGAGTGTTAGTCGTTTATCTGCCGCTGACTAAAAAGAGCAGGTTGGAGCGCTGTAGGCTGTCAGAGACTTCATTCATCCTGCATGCTGTCATCTCCGTCAAGACCAAGAAGCAAAGGACATGTGTTAGGGAATTGCTTGTGAAATGGCTTTATGGTTTCCGTATTCATTGTTCCTTCCTCCGCACATCAGAGGCGACTCTCGCTCTCTTTGCACCAACTAGCCGGTAGACTTGCACGAATCCCACCGCATCCTCGATGTCTGTGCGTGGGAATGCCAGGGACCCCCCTCCCTCATGCTCCCAGTTATCCCCCAGGTGCAGGTCCAGCAGGTTTTCCAGGAATTCTAAACAGCGCTTGTTTGCACAGTGCTATCAGTCTCGCTGTAGCCGATCGCCACAGCCAAACAAAGCTGTCTTCATTATCAGCGTGACATAATATGTGTTGGTGCAAGGTCTGGTTCTAATCCAGGGGAAACACCACATGGCTGCACGGCCACCCAGTCCATGCTGGTGTTTAAACCGACTTCTTAAGTTCTCCGTCATCATGTCAATGAAGACATTCTCATTAATGACTTGACCTTGAGCCTCGGGATGCAGGTGACGTTCTCCTTTCTTTTCCAGTAGTAAGTAGTAAGAGAATAGCAGCATGTCTGATAGCATCTGCCAAGCATCTCCCATTCACAAATACCTGATCTCAGCTGCGGATTCAGACGCCGAGTGTCTCTCAGATGGTTCAGGAAATGCCCTGTTTGACGCGTATCAAGGCAAGGCACCAGTATCTGTTGTAAAGGAGCAAGACGGGCTGATTGTCTGATGTGTGCTTGAACTGCTGTTGTTTGGAGTCGACGTTCTCCCCCGGGTTCTGAGAGTGGAATATTTTAAGTGCGTCAGTGGGAAGCTCGGCTGCCTTTGCCGGATTTTTTTTTAGGGTGAAGTGTCGGCATAACGGAAAGCAATTACCTCGTGGAGCCTTGGAGAAGCAGAGCAATGTGATGTTGGTGTCATGCTGCACTAGAGGGATTTAAACGGACCCTTGTCCTAAAAAAAAAAAACGGGGCATTTTTGATGACTCTGCATAGGCAGGGGTGGGCAGTAAAAATTGCAATTTTATTTTTTTATTGTCAGAAGGTGGCACGGTTAGAAGGAGTAGTGGGTAGTGCTGTTGCCTGCCAGTGAAGAGGACCATGACTCAAGTTCAAAGCCTAATTAGGGAGCTTGCACGTTCTTCCTGAGCTTGCGTGGGTTTCATTGGGGTCTCCTGTTGCCTCCTGAACAGTTCAGGAGGTTTGGAAACTAGGTGCTTGAGTGAGAGTGTAACTGGTAGGTCGAAAAACGCTGTCGTCTTTCAGTGGCTCTTCACTGAAGTCTGACCTTGTGATGTTGAGTCGCTCTCTTTATTTACTTTTTCATGCTTTACTTGAATGGAGCAAGTTTCCATGAAAGATGTGGGAAGTCTTCTTTCAATCAGTCCCCAACCTGCCAGATTTCTGATTCGTTTCTTATTCAAATGTTAGACATTTGCATGAAGGTTGAAATCAGCCATTCATGGTTAAGGTCCTGATTCCTCCAAAGAGGACATACATCCCACCGTTGAGCGGCTGAGCTGAGAGTGTCTCTATTGCAGCTGAATGGAAGTCAGGATTGTGGGGAACAGATGTCACCTGTGTGCCTGAGAGGAATGACGCTCCATCACCCTGAACCATCTTTGCTGATGAGGATTGAAAGAGCACGCTGAGGCTCAATACAGAATACATGTTTGAAAGACCTTGATATCGAACAGATACCACCCTTGATATCCATATTGTGAAATGGCATCAATAGGGAATTATTAATAATCAATTTTTACAAAATAATGCTTTAATTTTTATTCAGTTATGAAATATGTTATATATGGTTTTTCATAAAAGTTGGATTTATTACAAAGACTCATATATATTAAAAAACACACATGCAAAACCCTACACACACACACACACACACACACACACACACACACACACACACACACACACAAACACAGTTTTCCTATTAATGTTTCTGCAATAGAACTTTTCCACAAAAGATATTAAATATGAAAACTGAATCCTAAGCAGAAAGTTCTTGTAGATCACAACAGGATTTGACTGAAGTAGCACAGCCAGATTTTCATAATGGATCCATGCTTGGACTTCCATTCAAACCTACCCTAGCTGTGCCTTGTGACGCAAATGTCACTGATCCGTGTGCCAGCAGAGCGTGGAGGTGTCTGGATGAAGGTTGGACAGACCCTGACTGTGTCCCCTCTCGGTTTCTGCGGCCTAGGCCCCGACTGGGCTAAGCTCTCCATACCTTCTGTTCGCCCTTGTCTGATGCCAGATCTGTAGCAGTAAGACGCCGATAGTCGACTTGAGCCAAATGGGCAAGCACTCGGTGGCTCACACTTCCGTCTGAGAGAAGCCGGAATACTAGGGGTGTGACGAGATCTCGTGGCACGAGATCTTGCGAGATCCAATGCTTCTCGCGAGATCCAATTGAATCTCGTGATATCGCGAGAATTTGGCGCCATTTTTGATATATTTGCAATACCGTGGATACCGTGATAATTAATGGATTTGATATTTATACAAGTATATAAACCCTTTAATACAGTATAACACGTTCGTTTCGTTACAAGTTGTAACTTACAACTATCAATGACGGCACGGACATTGCTAATCGAACACAGAAAGCAGTGTAACAGACTGAATTAATCGATCACACCCGCGACGCGCATATGCGCTGCTCCGTTTTCTGCGCTGTGCCTTTAAGAGAACGTATGACGCGCGCGAGAAAATCTGCTTGTTTTATTTTGAACAAAGTCTGTTTTCGGTTGGAAATCATGGTTTCACGTAAAAAAAGAAAAGAAATCGGCAAGAAAAGCGACGAATACCCGAAACAAAGCTAAAGTAGGAAGCCGCTTTCTCTCTCTCTCCCGCTCTCTGTCCTGCTCTCACTCTCTGTCTCTCTCTCGCTCGCTCGCTCGCTCTCTCTCTCTCCCGCTCTCTCTCTCTCTTCTCTCTATAATTGACTGGACAGTGACACTTTCAATACATGTGTTTTTTAGAGCTAAAATTAACACAGTGAATTTAATCATAATGCAGTAGATTGATGTTGAGTTGAACTTGATGCCAAAATGATTCTACCATTCTTTACAATTTACTGGAAAACTTGTCTTTGTTTATAAATAGTGTTTAATGACTGCGCTTGATGGATTTTCTATACTATTGACAGTTAAAACATTTTGTGAAATTACTTGCCTGGCAATTTATGGCATCATATTTTGTATGATCAATATTATGTTAGTTATCTGGTTATGACTGCATGCAATTGGTGAAAATACGTTGCATCAACAGTTTTGAATGTTTTAGTTAAATAAAATACAGATAAAATATGGCTCTCCTTATATTATATCGAAGGTTTTTTTTATTTAAAAAAAAAAATCTAAATCTCGTCTCGTCTCGATCTCGTGAACCTAGTGTCTCGTCTCGTCTCGTCTCGTGAGAAAAGTGTCTTGTCCCACCCCTACGGAATACTGAGTCCAATCCTGGATTTTCAGGTATTACTTCCTTGTTGCAAACTTACAACTCAAGGATGTCTCTAAAACAATGAGCTGGGCATTCAAGCTGACCCTTTGATCTTCACACCAATATAATCTTACATTCTCAGCAGCATTTTTGTATCTAAACGTGTGTTTCAAACATGTGCGGGCATCGATGGCAATGGCCAGCCTCAGTGTGTGGGCTCAACACAGGAAGTAGGCTGGCAAGCATGTGGCCTTCTGCCACTCGGGCCCTAGGAAGCCTTTCGCAGATGGCCCACTGACATTAGCCCAGGCCTGGGGTCAGATGAGACAAAATATGGCAACAGAATTAAATTCATGGCATTTTTTTGCTATGATGCGAGATTTTCTCCGGTGGAACTCCTCGCAGGTTTGGCAGAATTTGGAGAAGCCTTATTAAATGTTATAGAAGGAGCGGGAGGAACTCCACGCAGAGATGAGCAAATTGCCAGGAAACTGCTTTATTTTTCCATGGCGTGACTCCTGGATCACAGGTGAGACCACCTGTCTTCACTGGCGGCCACTCCTGAAAATCTGTTTGTCATGATCGGGGTCCACATGAAAGCAATTTACGGCCCTGATCCATCCCTGTGCGGTTTTGACGTTTAATAATATATATTTACAGACTTTTATTACCGTGGCATAAATTCATCCAAAGACCTTGACTGAACCCTGAACCATGTTCAATCTGTGTGAGACAGCGAATGTCAGATGCTTCTTTAATTTAAGGCCAACATTTTTTTTTTGAGTTTTTTTAAATCAGTATAGGGTTAAGCATAAAATTGCTTACTTTAAAGCCAATTAATTCCGTACAGTTTTTCCCAAACCTGGACATTACTCAAATGCATTTAGATGCTTTCATTCAAACAGACTATTGATAAAACAATTTTTACAATTGAAAAACCATTCCCAATTCCTATTCCTTGGGAATTGACCCCATGACCCTTGGTCCGAACTTATTCTACTGATGCTGCAGGAAAACTGGTCACTAATTCCCCCCAAAAAATAAACCAGTCTGGTCTAGTACATAATGTGGAAATAAAGCCTTATCTCCCACACGAACACCACAGCTTAGCTAAACATGTAGCAAGCATTGGTTTTCCGACTTTTCCGCATCCGAACACGGGAAGCGCTTTATCTGTCTGAGATTAAAAGAGCCACAAGATTTATGGGCCTTGCTGAGGCAATGTGTTCCGCTTCACACCGGAGTCACGCAGAACTGAGAAGAAGTCGTGAAAGAACGAGGTTAGTTTAATGGATCCCACCTAAAGCAGACCAATAAGGAGACGGGAACAGCTGACGTTTCTTCAGCCTACGGACGTGTCGACACGGAGACGCGGGGAGGGCCTTGTATTTTTAGCCCGTGAATGGAGGGAGCTGTGAGTTGAGTCAGAGGGAAGAGTGGACGGAGAAATGGAAGGAATAAAGGTGCAGGCAGATGGAGAGGTTGCTGCGATTGAGATTGTGCCGCTCTATTTAAAAGCCACGGGAGTTTTGTGGCTGCGTGTTGTGTGCGTGGAGATGGAGAGTGGGAGGAAATAGAACTGCCGCTGGCACCGTGGCCCTTGTTTTAGCACGACCACATACTGCTTTGGGCCTGATGCTTATTTAGGGACGTTATGGGCATGACTCTTTACTCGCCGTAACGCCTGGTCCCATGATTCCTTTCCTTATGACTTGAGGATTCTTGAGTTTCTCCGTTTTCCGGAACACCTGCAGGCGGTTTGTGATGATAAAAGAGCTGCAAGATTGGCAATGAGGGTTGGATTATGTTCAATTTTAGACGTCTATTTGTATTTCCAGTATGTTAAAAAATACTGTTTGAATAAAACGTTGCTTGTTGCAGCCAATGAAATGTGTTTTAGAATGTACATTTATTAAAATAAACGTTTTCTGCCAGTTAAAAGTTCTTCTGGATAATCAATCATTTGGAGAAGTGACCGTGATCCATAAATATTTTCAATTGAATTACATAGTTGATTAGTGTCTGAAATGTATTTGGTAATTATAATGAAAACTTTGATTTGTAGTTCAGTGTAAAATAGCATGTACAGGAATTTGTTTTTGAGCCATCTCCATAATTTTTATGTTGTTGCTTTTTTCATTGCCATTTGTTATCTTTTTATTGTATTGTGTAGTATTTGTGTTGTCTTCTTTGTACCTATACCTGTTTTTTAGTATTTATGGGCATTTTTGTTGTGTTTAAAGTTTGCTTTCCCATTGTGAGACAAGTGGGCTATTGTATATCTTACAGTATGTGTTGCTTATATAGTGCTACTTCTTAGTATAATTAAAGATGGACATTGGATGATTTGAATGCTAGTACTGTAAATCTACCCATCTTTATATACAGGATAAAAATACTGTACAGTATGTGTGTGTGTTTGTATGTAAGTATATACGTATGTCTGTATGTAACTGTTTGTGTGTGTATCTAATATTGTTTGCATAAAATTCTTAACATTTAGCAAAAATCTAATTTGTTTATGAGTGTTTTTATGTACATTTAATGACGATAATTTCGTGGGAATGTTTGGTTGCAAGTTAAATCTGAGGCCTAGTACACACACCTTTACATTTGACTCTACCGGGGTGGATATTTGTGTATCTCAGTTTCTTGCGTTGCTTTACTTTTCAAGTAAAGCTTGAAGCAACTAGACAAACATTGGGATTATTGGGTTTGTATACCCATATGCCCACTAGGTCAAGTTGGGTTTATGTTACTCTCTCGTCTGACTGCCAACATAAGTGAGATCACACGGTGACATCCAGGAAAGGAGCCTGATACTTGTCTATTTGCGAAAAGCCACACCATAGAATAGCAAAGCAGGAAGAATTTTGCTAGTGGGAGAAACTGGATCTTTATTTGGTTTCTGTTTGCATTTATCACCCGTGGAGACGGCCGAGGAAGCCCAGGGTGGAAGTAAAAAGCCGCGTCCTTGGAGAAAGGATGTATCGGTTTTGGACTTCTGCTATTGTACTGTATTAATAAAGGATGTGGCTTTAGAGATCGAAAATCAGTTGGAGCCTCCTGTGGCTCCCACAAATGCATGTTTTTATTTAAAAACCCGTCTTCTTAACTTACACTTTGACACGTATTTATTTAAAGTTTTCTATGAATTTTCACTTTCCGATTTGGACGCAGCACAAACTTTTTTTTTTCACGTGTTCGATTTGGCAAACATTGTACTTGTGAGAATGTCAACTTTACTACCATTTTTTTTTTTTTGGAGGCGCACTATTCCTAAATGACTGAATATTTTTGCGGCCCATATTTTTATTTTTAATCTGGTGATTTTGTTTTTCTTTTTATTTTATACGAATTTGAGTGAAAAATCTTTTTTTTTTTTTAAGAATTTTTTGGCGAGTTTTCGTGAATTTTGACTTTTCAATTTGGACGCAACACAAACTTTTTTCCCCCCAGAAACACCAGTGTTTGATTTGACAAACATCGTAACTCGTTTCTGTCAATTTAACTAACATGTTTTTTAGATTATAAGGCACATTGGATTATAAGGTGTGCTATTCCTAAACGGCTACTTCCTAATATCTTTGCGGCACACATTTTTATTTTGAATTTTAAAGTTTTTGATTTTTAAGATTGTTCATCTTGATTTGTTCAAAATTTGTTCATTTTTTTGTTTAGTTCTTGAGTTTTTTGTTTAGTTTTTTGGCGATTTTAACCACGAGGGTAGTAAATTGCCCTTAGTCGTGCAGGTGTGACAACTTCATCTCTAAAATATCATATTTTCTGGTGGTCTCCATACATTGTGTAAACTCATTTTAACAGGAGACTGGAACATAGTGACTGTGATAATCGGGGGTGTACTGTACACGGATTCCCCACCACCATACAATTCCCAGTGTATATTTGGCCAGAAACTCTGTAGGGTAACTGGAAGAGCGCCTGCGGGGACGTCCCATCTGCATAAACACACAGAGATCCTCGCACACATGCTGCATGTGCAGAGCATGCATGTCTCGCTCGCAGGGAGGGAGGAATGTGGAAAACCTCGTAACACGCCTCCGATTTTCCTCTCCCGCTGTGTACACATCCCATTATCAGTTTTATACGAACACTGGAAATTCCTCCGGTGAGGCGGCCTCGGCTGCCCGGGGCGGCATGGCTTCTGCATTCCTGACCGAGGGGAGGCCTTGTTCCCAGACCGCCATCACTTACTTATACATCCCCTATATCCCATCGCCTCGGCATTCAACGCAACGCCGCCTAAGATATGGGTGTTGTTCGCAAATATGCAGAACTGGCATTCTTGAGGCACTGATGCACAGCTAATCTGAGACTCAAGAATGAGTTTCTGTTGACTGTTATTTGGAAATGTTGATGTTGTCCCGTGTGTATAATTTGCAGTTTGAGCGGCGAAAGCGATATACAGTACTTGGAAGTCACGTCTTGTTCACTGACGGCGTAATGCTATGCGCATAATGTCGCGACACTGGATCTCCGAGAAGTAAAATTCGAAATTTGCTGAGGCTTTGAAAAATAATAGTGGGGAGGTTGTGTCAAACGCCAAATGCACGTTTGGATTCCGTTCTGGGGCTAATTCGCACGGCTAAAACGTGAGGAGACACCAAATCTGGAACAATCGTATCAGGGCCTTGAGAAATCCACATTAGCACACTGGGAATGTGTGACGCGTACAACCGGGATTCTTGCACAGATTTGACGTTGCTTTTCAGCATAATTCCACAATGGCACGTACATGAACGGATAATCTGGGTTCAATCAAGATCAGCGAGATATTCTTAGGGTACGGCGTTCTATATTTATCCCAAAACTACTTTTAGATTTAGCCAACACGTGCCAGTCAGGTCGAGTCGGTGACGTGGCACAGTCATGCGCATCGGTATTTACACTAAACCAGTTTTAAAATTCAGCATGACGCGTTGGTCAGGTGCCGCATGTTTAAATCTTTCGGCTAATGTTTTTAGAACAACACGGTGATGCCAAATTAACTCCAATCGCCAGTCGTTTTTAGTGCAGTGCCTATTAATTGCGTTCATTGTCCACTTGGTGGCAGTGTTGTGCCTTGATTTTCCACTGCTAGAGCATTTTAACTAAAATTATTATTACCGTATTTGCGCAAATATAAGCACCCGTTTTTTTTCTCAATTTTAGTGGCTCAAAAACTTGGGGGGTGCTTATAATCGCCAATTTAAAATATGCACATACATTTAAGCGCTAATTTTTCCACATTTCAAGTGAGGAGGAATCATAAATATATGGAAATGTACTTTTAGCTTTTATTAGCTCAATAACAGAAATTAAGAAATATTAGTCATGTAGAGACACTGAGCAAGGGCTAAATGACATGTTAGAAGAAGAAATAGAGCATTCGAAAAATTAGCGCTAACGGCTGGAAACAAAGTCCAAAGCGTCAGAAAAGATTCAAAACTGAGGAAAGCAGTTGATAGCAAGTAACAGAGAAAACAACAACTGAACAATCAAAACTCTCGGCTTGCTCTGCAATCCTTCATTAAGCCTTTGCTACAATCTTCTTCACACGGCGTCGGTTACAGAAACTGCTCAAAACGCCTGCTTGGACTGAAGTAGTGCAAAGGCTCTTGGGAGTTGGAGTTTGGGTCACTAGAATTGACTTTTTTATCTATTATTCAAGTAAAACAATATCGAAATGATACAAGTCACAAGTTAGATCTGTTAAATTAGTATTTTAAGAAAATATTAATGTAATTAAACCAGAAATGTAAATGTAAAGCGTTCGGCTAGAATGGTGGAAAAACGAGACCATTCTCGCCATCCCTAGTGCAGAATCCTGGACGTGGTTACTGTAAAAGTTGACTTGTTTTTCCAACTCCACGTACATGTGAGCTCTAGGTATAAATGTAAATGTACAAACAAGCTCTCCTGGGATCCGCAAACAAATCCATCGGAGATGTACACTAACACATATACATCCATTAAAGAGGCCTCATGTGTGCTTTCATGCTCAGGGCCAGATGATGAGAACTTGTTTGTGATGGAGCCCAGAAGTGACCTCATGTCTCAACAGAGCAGCTAGTGTAGCCCTCCACCCCTCCGACACACAGTGGAGTGTGTGTATCCCCCCAGCCCGGCATCTGTTATGTAACTCCCACACACACACGCGCGTCCTGCCAGGGTTCACTGCGAGGTTCTCCGCGGAGTTCTGTGATGGACCCGTGACACCTCGTCCTCTCCATCCGCATTGTCGGATCACAAAGGAGCGCGTTACGTAACGGCCCTCTTCTCGGCTCATGCCTCTTTTTGTCTTTTTCAAGTCATGTTCGCCCCACGCTTACCTTCCCACAGAGCCCAGAGCCGACGCAAGCACTTCATTGTCCGTGTCTAATCCTCTAAGACAGGGCTTTCCTCCTGAGAGTTAACTTATGACATCAACACAACATTCCTCTCAACCGTTGTCACTCACAGTTACATGTTTCGGCTCCCAGAGAAAACGGGAGAGAAGGGAAAAGTCTTGTTCAGGTTGTTGGAGTGTGGATGATGTTTAAGGCCAAACTTGCCTGAAAGACGGAATTGGTTAAAATGTTGGGTTTTTTTGGCTAGACATGGATGTTTTCTTCTCAAAATTGACAATTTAATGCTTAAAAGAAACAAAGTGACTTTTTGACTGTCACACTTTAAAAAAAAATATATAAAAATATAAATATATTTAAGTGTGATCTTGTAATACGCACAAGATTTGGCAATGGATGAAATATGGTGTTATGTTTGGTGATTTTTATTAGTTGTATGAAAATTGAACTTCGTTTTAAAATTTTTTAATTGAGCTGATTGAACTTGTAATATTCAAACAGAAAAACAATTTCTATAAAATATAATGCAACTACAAGATAATACATAAAAAATATGATATACAAAATGTATCCAGTACAATCCTACTTTATACTTATCGAATGGATGGTTCTTAACTGTTAAAATTTTTCCGTAAAAAAAAAAGGTTTTTTTATTAACATAATTATACAGTTTTGTATTTATTTATAGCATAATACTCAGATTAACAAGCTTTTTCCATAATGCATTGTAAAAACAGCAATATCCGTGTATTTTGCAGAGATTTTTTTTTTAACAGTGTATGGGAACACACACAAACAATTTGTGTGTGTGTGTGTGTGTGTATACATGTAATTGTGTGTGTGTGCATATCTGCTGTAAACCTTATGTAATGTCGTGTGATAAATTTTGTTTGTATTTGGCATTCGCGGTAGATGGCCTGTTTCATTATAGTGGTTATTGTATAATTTGATCATCATTTTAGCAATTCACAGGTCCATGAACCAGACATTATTAAATCATCTGTTGCTGTTTGCAGCCCCAGGTGATGTACGTGACTCAGTGAACTGAATGTGCCGAAGAGAACGTGCAGGTTGGCTTTTGCTTTCAAACGGGAGGATTTCACATGGCCCGGCATTGTTCCAGTGCTGTAAAATCACGAATGGTTGTTCCATTGGTACCATTTTGCCTTTGCTGGGTAGTTGTATCATTTAAAAATGGAAATTCACAGCCGTTTCAGGAAATGAACAAACCCATTCAGCAAATTCATCATCACGTTACGACAGACGTGGAAAAATGACATGATTTTACCCGTTTCAATTAGCTTCGAGGAAAAAGGGAGTTTGTTGTAGTAAGGGAAAGAAAAAAGTGACAGTACTGCCAGCGAGTGCCTTCTGTTGGCACACATGCGTTTGGTGCCCAGGTTTTCCACGGGTAGAGTTTGCTCTCTATTTCCTTTTCCTTCCGTAGTTTCCAGGCTTGAAACTGTTAATCACCGTTTGCTCTTCGCCAACAAGTGTGTGTCAGACCTCAAATGGCGGTGAAACTCGGGGTCAGTCATTGTAGTCAGAGGAAACATCTAAACCAAATCGATCTTTTCTCTTTGTCTTCAGAAGCTGCAGTTTGTCGTTCGCATCAGGCCGGATGTGCCGGAGCGATTCGTCGACTGTTGTGGTGTTGTAGCTACGCTCTTGTGGGTGTTCAGACGCACCTTTACATTACCACTTCCTCTAACGTCACTGACACAGTTCCAACATCATCAGGAGACAAAAAACACACAGACACAAATATAAAAAAATCCACTATACCCTGCATGTCAATATCACAATATTTTACGATATCTTTATTGTAACAATATTGGCTACTGCTACAAAGTAATAACAATAGTAATAACAATAAGAAACATTTGATTCAATTGAAAGCGGTAATGCTACTTATAAAGCACAAAAAGATTAGAGCCAATTACACTGTAACAGCTAGTAAAATTGTCAGCTTTTTATTAACATAATAAAAAGGTTAATTAAAATGTAGGATTAAATCGCTTTTAAATAAATTATAAAATGTATAATTACGCAGAATGTGTCTGTGGCTCAAGTAGTTCAAGTAGCTTGATTAGTACAGAACATGTCTTACTAGTTAAAGTAGTTAAACATTTTGTGTAAATTAAAGGTTAAATGTTCGTATTTGTGGTTTTAAAATATACAACAACGAGAATTTTTATTGCCATAAAAAATGCAATACAATTTCTATTGAAATAAAGATGTATATTTTTATCATTTTATTTGATGCTCTTTGACAAATTATCTTTTTTCCCCGTGCAACTTGTATTAAGAAACAACTAACAAAAACAATCTGATACGAAATGTCAAAACGTCGTTCTTTTTCGTCGGCCGCCGAACGCTCAACGGCACAAAGCCTTGGGAAAAAGAGGCGGCGTGCACAGGAAGTGAAGATGCTTTTATTCGACTAAAGATGCTGTAATTATGATGCCACAGTGACTTCCTCTCCTTCCTCACACAGCTGTGACATTTACACCCTCCGCAACACGAGCCAGACAGCAGAAGCGTCGCCTTTGTCAGATTCCTGCAAGTAAAGGGCTGAAGAAACCCTGGACAGTTTAAACCCATCCAGGGTGGAATGATCTGAGAATCCTGCAGGTCAGGTCCATGAGATAGGATGGGATGGATGAGATCAGACCCTCCATTCATGGGAAAGTTGGCACCTCCATTGTGTGATGAGAAGTGACGTTGTGTAATTGTGTATGTGGGATGCGGATTATTAAACAAGTTCTTCCCACGAGCACAGAATAAAGACCGTCCTGTTTCGGAGCTAAAGTGCCTCCTGGATTCAGCATTAATGCATCAGGAGGCAGGGGACTCTTATTCTGTCCGTCTCCAGCAGAGTGACGGGTAAATGATGTGGGTCGGCCTGCAGAGCCCGGAGAAACAAAGAGGAGCGGCTGATTGATATTCTTGGACCCTTGGTTTCTCCCCCGCGGTCCGTGTTCACTCTTAATTATAGGAGTTTGTGGAGAACATGGCGCTCTCCGTCCAGTCATAATATTATTCTGTCAGGTCATCGGGGAGATCTGCGAAATGTCAAACTTTCGCCGCCACAAAAACGTCTTGATAATACGATCTGATGGTCGGTTTGATTGTTTGAACCGGGGCCGTGTTCGGTGAAGGGTAAAAGCGGCCGCTGCCAATGCACAATAGTGCCTCAACCGCACTGGGCTCTTCTGGAAAGCTTCTGGAAGACGACGGCATGTCTTCTGACGCTGGTGGTGGTGTAAAAACAGCTCGCTGCAGACACAGCACAGCAGATATCACAGGCCGGTGAGCGGCGTGGCCATGACACGCTCGTCCCTGCAGTGGTGAATCAGCACTTTCCGCAGAAACCGCTTTCCTCAGTGTTTGTGGTTTCGCAGTGCCCAACTCCCACCGAGAGCTTGTGTCTACACAAGTGTGTGTCGCTTTTACACAGATTGTGTAGGCAAAATTGTTCAACGGAAGTGATGAGATAGAAAACTCGTGGTAAACGAGAGACTAATTAAAGGTGGTAGTTGTGTGCCAGTGGTGGGGAGTTGGATCTGCCACCCAGGAGTTGCAGGTTCGAATCCCAATTTGGTGTGATTTAGTACAGCTTAGGCTGCCCACTGCTCCAGGTTTGTGTGTGTCTCTTTACTGGTTAAATACAGAGCACAATTGTGATACGGCCCCTAGTGGCCATGTTCACAAACTCACTCACTTTACTGTTGCAACACTTTCTGGACTTGCATTGAAATTAGACTTTTTATTTTTTTTCTTCCAAAACAAATGTCTTTCCTTTCGCTTTCAAGTGGACACTGAGACAAAACGTGGACACTTTTCCAAGTAAAAAGTCTTCAAATCAAAACAAGACAAATATCAACTATAGATCAATCATGACCACCGCATTAAAAAAAAAAAGTGGCAAATTAGAAAAAGTTGAAAAAAAGTTTCTTTTTTTTTTTTTTT
>CM051505.1:3729079-3778916 GCA_028031935.1 Paedocypris micromegethes | reverse complement strand
TTTTTTTTTTTTTTTTAAATGATTTTCAGCGTTTAAATTGTTGGCCAGTTATTTGTATTGCATGGTTAAATAATATTAAAACTGTAGCTATAGCTAATTTGGATTTTTCTGAGTAATAGCGCCATCATCGGATTCCTAGGCAACTGCAAGTCCAATGACATAAAGAACTCAACTGTACTAAGTAAGAATATACCCCCGAGAATTCACTTCTGGACTAATAGAATAGTAAAAATATCTGTACAACTTTAAGTGATCTTCTAGTCCACCGGGTTGAAACCCTATAATAATTTGGAATCTGCTGTGGTACATGCATATATAGATTCAAAAGTTTGTATGTGTGTGTGTGTGTGTGTGTGTGTGTGTGTGGGTGTGTGTAGTTGGAGCTATACTCTGCATATTGGTGCACATTTCCAAGGTGGAACATTACTAGATGTTTGGTTTTGCCAAATGAACGAATATGTCTTCCATGACAAACCAACGTATGGTTCTGATCAGTCTCTCCTCACTCTCAGTTACGGTTGCTCCTTTAACTGTAAGGGTGATTTTAACCGCTGCTATTGCTTTGCAGAGAAGATGCGCGTTGAGAGAGAATCGAGTAAAAATTGACACGAGTCAATCGGCCTCACAAACCGCTAAACCCGTGCGCTCCGTGCCAGCTGCTTGACTTGCACAACAATGGCGGGGCTGGAACAGACAGAGCGGGCTTGACTCACTGCATTCGTGGAGAATCTGCTCTTGTTTTTCTTTACAAGAGAAGGGAGGGAGAAGAACAGAAGGACAAGTGGGCGGTCTTGCCTTGGAAAGCAGGAGACAGCTGAACCTGGTGACCTCATGATGGTTCTTGAGGAGCGGTTCTTCTTCGGCCGCTGGCCAGTGTTGGGGGGACAACATGTTCTACAAACGTTTTTTTAACATGGTTGTTTTGGTCTGGTGTTACCAGAAATCTATGTTATGTGCTCATATCAGCCGTTTCCGATTGAAAACTCAAGGGAAGATTCTCTTGGCAGAGGATAGAGTGTGATGATGCTGGCAGAGTTCCTCCAGTGCCACCCACCAGCCATCCAAAATGAGCACGACGGCGGGAACGGGGACCGGTCCACTCATCCCGCATGACGTAAATGTCACTTCCCCCTTTCAATCTGGACCTTGGAGTTAGATGATGTGTGAAGAGAAGAGCTGGGGAAGATAACACGCTTTCGCTCGCTCTGGGGGCGACTGTCGTGGCTTGTGCGGCGGGACTTTGTGATTAATGCCCATTAAACGCCACACGGCCTCCATTTATTTCTGCCCAAATCCTGTTTCCCAACGCGCTGATTATAGACCCGAGGCCCGGATCTTGTACACCTGCTGGATGGAGATGCAATATGGCTAATCTGGGTTCATATGTTGGCTGATTTTCTTCGATGAGCGGTTAATGAAGAGATGAACTCCCTCTGGAATATTTCCAGCCTCGTGAGATCCACATCCAAACCAACGGTTGTTCTTTCATTTTTGACCCACCGATGCTTCGATTTGGTCACAAGTAGCGATGAATCAGTTTCTCATTTTTTGGGACCGCTCATAATTCTTTGAAGTTCTGAAATAATATTTTGGTAGGGATGCACCAATAGCAGTATTCGGTATCAGCCTCAATATCACATTTTCTAAAGTTCTTGTAAGGCGGAACCTGTCAGCCGCGTGAAACTACGTATTTTAAAGTGAATGAATACTAAAAAAATCACATGTGGACTGCAAATTGTGCTCAGTGAAATTTTCCGGAGGACACTCAACATTAAACTTTTTTAACTAGTAATTTAATCAAGCACCTAAAATCCAAACACGTCAAAGAGTTCGTTTCTAAACCAACACAACTCACGCTGCAGCAAACTCTTGCAAAAAGATACAATATTCAAATATTCTAATCAGCAAAGATATTTTAATATTGCCCATTGTATTGTCCAAAGTGGCAGAGTTTACAACAGACTGAAAAAAAATATTCTGATATATGCTATTTTTTCTATAATATGTTGCATACAACATGCTTTTCATTTTAAATAAATGTTCTTAATTAAAAAAAAAGCCCTTTGCTTTTTTTAAGTAAAGCTCTTACCAGTAAATTTAAATCATGTTTTTAAATCATGTACTCTGTACTCATACCCGTCAAAAAAGTGTAATCAGTGCATCCCTATTTTTTTAGCATTTGGAGATTGTCTCTTTGTATTTTTTTTAAATATACCTAAATATTGCATTTTACCTCCTTTATCTGTTTGTCTATCTGTCTATCCAGCCATCCATCCAATCATTCATCATTACTTTAATCATAAAATATTTATATACGTGTTATAGGGCAGAATGTGTTTGGAAAATTATAAATGTAATGAAATGTTGTGAAAAAGTATTGGCAAAGCAGCGACTTACAAATTACACACACACACAGTCAAAACACATCGGTGAAATGTTTCCCCAGTAGCACAGTGTGAAAAAGTGTAATAAAATGCCAAGAGGAAACCTACCGTAGTTAAACATGGGAAAAAAAAAACTTTTAATTAAATTTAAAACACATGCAGAAATGTATATATAAACATACAAAAAATTTTCCAAGCACCCCACATTCATAAAGCCAATGTACACACTCCTGAGAAGGACAACATGACATTGAACCTCGGCGCTCAGGGGAACATTAAAACGCCCAACAATAAAACACGTTACACTGATGTAATGGCCGCAGCGATGTGTTGAAACGCTTGCTGATGCATTCATCCGTCAGAGGTTCCATTAAAACACCGCGTGATGAAAAGAGATGAGAATGAAGCCGTGGACTCGAACCAGAGAACGATGCTGGGTGAGTTTGGAGAACAAAACCTCGGCTGAAATGTTTAAGAGACATGTAGTGGGGCAAAAGACTCATAATTTAAGATTAAAACGCTCTTAAGCTGCCACTTTTGGTAGTCGTCATTTGTCAGATGTACTTTCCGGTTTCCTTCTATAAATTTTTAAGTCTTTTCATCATATTTAAGGTAATTGCATCGTCTCTATATGGCGCCTGGAGCTACAAGTTCTATTAAGGAGACAGAGAGACGGTGAGAATGAAGACGTTGTGTTAAGAATGGTATTCATTATGGAGGAGCAGGAAGAGTTGCTCAGTTGTAGCGATCATCCACAAAGTCTGAGACCGCCGGCTTATAGTTTTCTTTAAACAATAAGGCGCTCTCTGATTTTATTTTTTTATTTATTCATAATAATTTTTGTACATATACAGTATAGCATACTTTTTCAGATTAAAAGGCACACAGTCAATTTAATATTTTTTAAGATTTGAAATGTCTATGTGTTTTAATGCACCTCCGGGGTTTCAAACATGTTTTAATAGAAAAAGACTTGCAGTAAGAAAAATATGTAATTCGTTAAAAGAGACAATATTTTAGCGACAAAAGCTGGTTGGAAAAATGGAAATTCTGTTAACAGATTTTACAATTGTAGACTTTATTAGCCCCCTACAAAATAGTAATTAATTTAAAAGTACAGATTTCAAAAGTTCTTTTAAACTGAGGCAAAAATAAAATCAAAAAGCAGTGTTAATTCATTTTTTGCTCGGTTTAAAAGCACTTTTGAAATGAGTACTTTTAAAACAACTATTATTTTGTAAGGGTGGCAATAATAATGCCCACAACTGTATAAAAAAAACAGACAATATGCGGTGAAATGAAAGAATCAGAAGCGTTGTTGTTTTTTTCGTGATCATAATCGACTGAGTCGTCGTCTTCTCTTTCACCTTATCAATTCCTGGTGCCATTGAAGTTCGATGTTTCATACTCTGCAGGTTCCGCTTCATCCTCGTTTCAGGAATTTCACACATTGCCTAGGCATTCTGTGCAATCCCTAATTTCACACATAGCCAGTCACACATTAAATGAACAGTAATACACATTTATATGACAACTAAGATTGTAAAAAAAGGTCCAGTCTAGCTGGCCATCATTAAACATATAAAAGAGTAAAGTCAAGCAAGCAGATGTTAAAGGAAAACGAAAGATTCAGAACAGAGCAGGAACATAGAAACGAGAAGGTGTGTGAGCTCACTGGAAGTGTCGCGCTCCGCTGAGTGACCTGACGGCGAGAGCTCATTGGTTCCCATGGTTGCCGGGTCACCATGGTGAGTGGCGAATCAGGATGACAGTTGGGTCGGGCTGCGGGCCCTTCCTCTCCTCTTCTTCATTTAGCTTCCTAATACCTCCTCAAATGATCCTGCTAACTTCCCTGTATGACTGGACATGAATTTTTCAGCGTCCTGAATAATGTTGTGGAAGTAAGGCAACAGGAAGTCTCATCGCTTTGAGCGATTACTCTGAAAGGATCTGTTTGCTTTCCATCAGCCAGGTCGGAGTGAAAAAGACCTGAGCCACGTTCAGATATTGAGACGTTGGGCACCATTCATGTGATTATAACGAATCTGATTTGTATGTAATTGAATGGAAAAGTTCCATATTCTGAAGAATTATATTTTGAGACCGTTACGTCCATCCAAACAGTCAGAATCTCCAGTTTCTCTGACCACTCGAGCACTTTGCATTAATTCAAGGGGAGTCGAGGGACATTTTCTGGAGAACAACCTGCGTTATTTTTATATATGTATTCCGTGTCGGGCTTACGTAATGGTGTTTATTTTAAAATGGAGGCGGATAGCGGCATGAGGATGTTTGTGGAGTGGGGTGGGGATGGAGGTTTTTGGAAAGGCGTTTATGGCATGACATCATGTCGCGCATTACTCGCTGAAATAATTCTGCAGAAATGACTCCGACCATTGAAAGCAAGTGTGCATTCACGCTTTACATTTTATTCACAGACGTGGAGCGCACGGCGTACGAGAGCTTCGGCAGAATGTGCCACATGTCCTCAAGTACTTAAATTATAATTATTCGTAAAACAGTGGAGGCATATAATTATATGCGGTTATTTATACCCGGTACATCTTCGATTCATCGGCTGTTCATTTCGGGCTGGAATGGGGCATGAGCTCCTTTTTCAAATCAAGAATTATTTTTTTTAAAGCAAGAATTATTTTTGTATCAGTGCTGAAAAAGTAGGAGTGTGTTTTTCCTGTGCTTGCGTGGGTTTCCTCACGGTTTCCAGTTTTCTTCCACAGTCCAAAACATGCTGGAGAATTGACTATAGGTTTCAGTTAGCGTGTGTGGGTGTGTCCTGCTTAATGATTGGATTGGCCATTAATCTAGGGCGTGTCCCGTTCCAGGCCCATTATTGGCTTCAGCTACCCGTGACCCCGAAGTGGATGGGCATTTTATTCTTCGAGACAAATACAATATATAATGTGATTGTCTCATAATACTGCATATAATTTTATGCACATCCTTGTTTTGGAGTTTATAGTAGCAGCTTTTAGGTAGTTTTATTTCTTTTAGGCATTTGTTTTGTCATACAGTCCACAGTCCACTTCCTTTCTGTTGATGAGAAACATTCTTATAATGGAAGAATATGAAACAATATAAATTGATCTATAGTGATGACTAACCAGGATAACCATACAGTTGAAGCCATTTTTGTAGTTTTTAAAATACATTTCAGTGTCATCAAAAATGTTAACTGTTTCACGTTATGGCTTTTATTTTTAGTTTTCTGATATTCGGATGAGATTTAAACTTCTTTAGATGACTTTCCGGAAGCGCGTGCTTGCTATGTCAAGAAACGGTGTGATCATTATCGTGATGCTTTAATGTCATGTACTGACACCGATTCGACATTGTGTAGTCTAGAAGAAAACGAATCCACACCGACAAGTGGAAAAACGTATTTTCACATCGTTCATTTAACAAAACGGGCCGTTTGTTCCAGATGACTCTTTATATAATGGACCCCGGAGACGAGTGGTGACTTTTCTGGCCCGAGGTTCAGTCCAAACACATAAAGGAGTGAACACTGTTAGCTCAGCGCTAATTTCACCCCATTGACGATTGACGGCCTTTAAACTGGCTTGGTTTGGAAGCGGCACGTTAATCGTTCCTCATTATGTCATGGCGTATTGGGAGCGTCTGATGGTTTGTCGTCACACGGCGTGATTGGTGAACCGTGCGAGTGGGGGTTTTTGCGGGTGGCAGGAAGTGTTGGGTAGATCCTGATGCAACCTCGCAGAAATGCCTTGTTTTTCTGGGTTAGCTGAGCCCGTCTCAGTGCAGCCGAGCAGCATAATGGTGTTTGTAATATCTCCAGCCCTGGGGCACGTTTTCCATCGCTCGGGCTGAAGAGCACAGCTTGCTTGCGTTCACTCCAAGGCAGGGAGCATGAAAACAGAACGCCGAGCTTTCTTCTCCAGGAAGAGCAGGCCTCAATAGCGCTACAAAGGCCAAGCAAATTGTTTGACTAAGATCATAAGCTCCATTACAAGGTTTATTTTCTTATCGTCTTTTGTGATCTTTGTTTTAAATGTAGAGGGAAAGCGCTGAGTTATGTGTGGAGCTGTCTTCACCGAGGTCCTTTTGGTTCACCCTCTGTGTGTTTTGTTGGGCTTTTTGAGGCAGGAGCGAATTAGCTTCATCCAATTTCTCCTGTCTAATTACTTCTGTATAGTATAAATGGCACATTAGGTTCATTCCAGACGAGATCTTGAAGGAAAAATAAGAGAATCGTGATAATGGCAAAAACTAATATTTCACCACACACACTTTATATATAGTTACATGTTATATGTACACAGACACACACGCGTATAAATAAATAGACATGATATTTTAAAATGAGAAAAAAAAAAGCTGTATGTATATGTAGTCATTTATTTTTAGCATGAACAAAAATGTATGTCTTTATCATTTTAGAGCAATAAAGAATTTCACAAAATTGTATTTGTTTGTAGAATTTTGTGAAATTGTTTTTGCTCTAAAAAAAACGGCACATTTTTGTTCATGTTAAAAAAATGTATTTTACACACACACACACGCACACACGCACGCACGCACACACACACACACACACACGAGTTAGATATATTTATTGGTTAGTTGTGATTGCTTTTTTTTATTAAACATACATTTTAATTTCAATAAAGATAATGAAACGTTTATTGTAATATGTTTCATCATTTTAATAAAATGTGTTTCAAATATGAAATATATTGTATTAATACATAGAAAATATTGTCCCATTTAAATTTGTTCGTAATTGTTAAAAAACATTAAGTAATAAACTAGTTAAAAAACAAAAACATGAAGTAATAAACTAGTCAATTTATTTGTGAATTTAACCTATCTCGAACAAATCCATAGAGATAAATACTTGTCACTTGTTGTTACGTGGCCTTATTTTACTTCCCTGCTGTTTTTCTGTAACACATACGAAGCTTTAGAATAACGATAGATTATTTCCTAGATTCAGAAAATTTTCTAGCAAATGCTTGTTTTAAAGTTCTATACATTCAACAATTTGACCGTGGGCTTCTCAGTCTGACTCATTATCTGTTCGTTGTCTCTCTCCGGTGGTCTGCAGGGTCTCGACAGGACACGTTTGGAACAGACTGGATCTTTCTTTCTCCTAGAGAACATTATGTGAGCTCACACGCAGATCATATATATGGAAGCCCGTGAAGGAACCAGGTGTTTACTATGAAAATAGTGGAAAAGCGAGGTTACGGAAAGGCAGGCACATGTTTTGCGGCTCGCACATCTGGCGGGAGCGCTCGCCTCGGATCCAATGCCTCACAGATGTAGAAGGAAGATAAAAGTGCATCACTGATGATATCTGATTTACCACAGCTAATAAAACTCCCGATTAGCATGTGAGATGCCTTCAAGTGCAACACGCTGGAATTATATAGATCAAGAAGTTTCGCTTTTAATACACTAAGTGCATGTCCCCGTGTATTGGGAATTTCTCCTGGTCCACTGAACCTGCTCTGTCCTTGTCTAAAGTCAACTGCCAAGGTCGGAATCGCTGGAGCTTCAAAGTCTGCGCTGAGAACAGTGACGGCGTTTATTTTCACTCTGGATTAGAGAAGTCGATGCCAGATGCCGCTCTTCTTCAGGATTACTCAACGCCGCATTCAACTTCATCCAGCGACCTCAGCCATTTATTTGATCATATATTCTGACCAATGTCGATTTATGACAGATTAATACACCACCTCGTGTTTTTCTATCGCTTTATAGAAAATGTAAAAACCAAATCGGCTTAGGTCCATTTACTGTTATGACTGTCTGCAGAATTCTTTTTCACGTTGATTTTTCGGTGTAATTCCAAGATATCTTGAAAAAAACATGTATTTAAAATATTATTTGAATAATGGGGTAAAATAATTTGATTAAATAATATATATATATATATATATATATATATATATATATATAATATGTGTGTATACCAGTATATTATATAATTTATATAATAATTAAAACACATTATTAAATAATTACATAATAAAAAAGTGTGTTTGCATTTGTAATTGTAATACATTAGTAATTAGTAAAAGTAATAACTGTTATAATTGATTTTTACTTTAAGCACCTTTTTAAACTTTGTTTTATTCATTTTTAGTTTCAAAAAGTTTTTCACTTTGTAAGATCCACGTGATTTTAAAAAAGACGTAACTTTAAAGTTTAACGGCATAACTTAATGCACAGTTGTGAATTATTAACGCCGATGGGTTTTAACGTTGCGGATCCCTCGTGAACATCTAATATGACGGGTGAGAAACGTAAAGTTCATTTGCAACGAAGCAGAAAGCGGGAAAGCAGCTAGAAAGACAATGTGCGCTTTCACATCTGCTCCCCAACATTTCTGCAAAATGTTGTGGAAAGTTTAATGAAGACTTGTAATGGTTTCAAGCTTATCCCGTGGAAAATATGACCGTCTTTCCATAGACAATTAAGACCAACATGGAAGCTTTTTTTCCCTAATTTTTTCTTCCTTATCCCTGCGTTTTCTTTCTCGGGCCGTGCCCAACGCTAAAGCCCAGTGTAAACGGAAACATATACGTTTAAAACAGACACAGATGTGGAGTTGTAAAAAGTGTTGGATTATTGACACTTTGCTCGCCAGTTTGAGTAATTTAAATGAGAATTAGTCCAATTGCTTTCCATCAATTTATATTTTTTGAATCACTTTTCTATTGGTTCATGGGGACCTGATAGCAGATGCTGGATTGTTGGCCAACCAATCAGAGACACACATTCACACCTGCCCACCTACATATACGTTTTTAGATTATGGGAAAATTGAGACCTGGATGAAACCCACAAAAGCATGGAACCATGCAGACACAAAAAGAGCCTGACTGGGCCTTGAACTTGGGTCTCAAACAGACCTCTTGTGTTGATGTGAGACACATTTTCTTGCAACGGATGTTCTGAGATTTTCATTTATTAATCCATACTACTGCTGTTTTGGCTTGTGATCCAGATTAAGCAGACTTATTTCCAAACCTCTTTTTTAGTTGCCGTTTTCATCCCTTGTATGAGGAAACTAGCTTGAGTTTGTTTTGTTGAGAAGAATTTTGTTCTCTGTAATATCCGTTTTCTCACAGTAGGTCGTGCCATTAGCTCAACAGTTGTAATAGGGCATCGCGCACTAAGTCTCCTTTTAGCATTGGCTCAATTTATGAATCTCGAGTTGAATCTCGAGTTTCTCTAGTTGACCGTTTACTTGAGAATGTTTGGTAGCATCTCCATTATTGCCCATTGATTTTAGAAGCTGTACAAACAAGAACTGCAATAAGAATTCACCTTCTTCTAGGCGTTTCGTCTTCAATTTTTGGTAATTTTCTATTTAGGATTCAAAGAGAAATCACAACACTACAAAGCGAGACCCGTTTTAATGGCTCGCGTCAAGCCACAGTCAAATTTTAGCACGTGGCAATTTGGTGGCGAAAGCAGTCGTCTGGAGAGATGATGTTATTTAAGCAATCACCACTGATAAGATTATAATGACAAACTAATGGATAATGTGTCCTTTCCGTTACCGCGTCTCAGAAACCAATCAGTGCGACCAAGTGAATTCCTTTTCCTTTATGCCGTGATATTGTCCTTGATGAAAGAATTGCCCATCATTTCCCTGAATGCCAGTCTGTTGATGCTCAGTTTTTCCGGTGTATTCAGTGTCTTGCTCCTGCAAGTTGCTGGCATCGCAGCTGCTGGATAATTACGTATTCGACCAAATGTCTTGAAGGGTTGAACGCTCTCCGCTTCCGGCGGCATTCAGATCGTCATAGCGGCTCTTGCCATCCCTCTCGGCCCACACAGGCAGAGAATTGGATGGGCTGGGTTGTGTAACTGAAGCCCCTTTCATAACGCAATTCATAAAACACTATAACCCTGCATGGTATTCATGCCTTCTCCTCCTACACAGGAACAGTCACCCACTCGGCTCACCCTGTCTCGAGATGGCTGTGGACGCTTCCCACGCAAGCTTTTTTCTCTCAATCTCCGGAATGCCAACATACACATTTAAATGCCCAGTTTCCTCTGTTAAAAATACTTCCAATGGCTTCGCTCAATCTAGCTTTGATAGGCCAGTACATATCAACTCCTATTGATTGTGCTATTTCCTCTTTTGGATGAAGGAGAGCGCAATGGAAGTGTGCCTGTGGAATGCGATTGCAATTCTGATAGTGTGGATGTGTAGAACTCCCCTTTGCTGACCATCTGGATCTGATTTTAGCAGTTCGTGTCTCTGTTTTAGCCTCTCACCTGGCATGTGGAGCTGTGTGAGATCCAACGCTGGAGTCCTAATGAGGACTCGATGACACTCCAGAGGGCTGACTCAGACACATTTGGGGTGAAGCATCCTCCGATCCTGCTAACACAGACCAAAATTGCACCACAAAAGTTGCATGGTGAGCAAAAGGTGAACCTTGCGGGAGCTGAGATGAACTGAAGGGTTTGAATGTGTGAATTATGGGGTCGTGCATTATGGGGACATTAGCACGACACTGTTTTGAAATCTATTTTCTGGACATTTTCTGGAATCGAGAAGCGCTCATTTGCCACAGTGTGTTTTTTTTGTGGGGAGCTGAGGTAAACTGAAAAGACAAATGGTTTGAATGTGGGAATTATTGGGTCGTGCATTGTGTGGATATTAGCAGTGCACTGTTTTTTTTATTAAAAAATTACATTTTCTTATATTTAGAAGCACTTTTATATCACAAGGTGATTTTGGTGTGGGGCCGAGGTAAACTGAAAAGACTGGTTTGATTGAGGGAATTAGTAGGCCATTGTTTTAGATTCTATTTCAAACTTTCTTGGAAGAAACAAGCACATATTTACCATTAGTAATGGGTTTCAAAGGGGAAAAAAAGTCTCATTTAAGGTTAGGTTGCTTGAGTAATTACTCTGACAAATGCCAGATAGTAATAAAACATTTTTAAACCCTTACTTCGGTCTATTTTCAGGCCTGTTTTCATCTGCTCTCTGCCAGATGATAAAGACAGTTGGAGTAGTAAAAGTTGCCTCCATCTCTAATGACTTGGGATAACTGGAATATCAACCCAGGAACCTTTTCTTAAAATAGTGCATTTGTATTACTGGAAGTCTTAAAGTTTTGCAGTAATGTCGTTTCATTTGCTCAAGTCTTGAGGAAAAAACAAGTAAATTTTTGTTTGCGTGCATCTATACAAGACAGAAATGACAAATAGAACAATGGTCCGTATTAGTTTTACCTAATTATGTTGTAAACCAATTATTAGTAGTGTAAACTGCATGTAGGCTTTTACATTATTCATCGTGTGTTCTCTTAAGGGAAAAAATGGCACCACACGGACTCATGGAAATGAGATCTGACTCGAGCCTCATCATTGATGTGATGTCATAGGGAACAAACAAAAGGTGGAACTCAATCTCTGGAACAAACCGCCTGTGAGGCCAAGTGTACCTTAGTAAAGATCTAGTATCACTGTTTGCCTTCAAAACGTCCATTATAGTGTTTGTGCATTATTTGGATCGCATGGCCGGTCATTTACATTACACTGATGTATAGAACCTCCAGAAAGGCCATTTTTTTGCAAAGAAATCCAGTGAATGGTTTTACCAGATCTTGACTTGGAATACTCCTGGAAAGTCTTTTCTAGTTGTCTAGACAATTTTATTTCCAGGTCTGTTATTTTAATATTTAGTCACTTGCCGTCTCGTCTGATGATCTTCAAATTTTGAGTCTTCCAAAACATCCTACGTGGGTCTTGTGATGAGATCTCAAAACCCTTCCCCAAAAGGCTTGAAACGGGACATAATGCCTCTCCAAATCCACACAACATCCATTGACAAAAAGACTGCTGTTAATCCCCTCGATGGAAATCTCAAAGCAGAGCTGAAAAACATGTAATCCCTCGCATTAGATTTTTTTGGTATATTTTTGTTCACAAGCAAATGCTCTTATTTAAGATTTTTGTGTTTTCTCTTTTGACTGATCCTCTGCAGCCATGAAAAGGCCTCGTTGTGGCTTCAGGCTAAGAAACTCCCACACTTGGTACGGTGAAATGTGACGGAAAGATGAGTTGGACAGCCGACTCCGGTCGACCGATCCATACTAGCAACATCATTTCTGTACATAAACATCTTTCATAACAGTCCCAAGCAGCCGTACTGTGGGTAAATTTGGGATAGTATTATTAGTAATAATAGAAATGCTGTCGATTCACAAGACTCCATTGGCAGAACCTCCATAACATCATGTATAATGACATTTGTCACGTATAATGACATGCTATAATATCATGTGACAAATTCTGATGCATTTGCAGGAGAAAGGAGGCTTTTTACTTTTCACATTGTGCCTCAACCCACACATATGTACACAACTCTTCCACTTAAAATGTGGCGTTGAGTATTTTTAACTTAGCTAAAATACACTTTATGCAAATCTGTCATTATATTTATCTCTTCTTCAGAAGTCCAGGATTGATTGTGAAACTGTGTGGGCTAAAGCCGGCGTTTTTTGTTTTTTCCTTCAACATCGTGGCAATTTACAATTTTTGGTGTTCGCAATTGTTGGTTGAACATATACAGTACTATTGGGGTACCAAATTTACAGTATGACAAAATATGTTTTAAATAAATATTTTTTAAATACAAGTTTATAGTCATTTTTAATATTACAACTTTACAGCATTTTATTTTTTACTTGTGTACAGTTACAGTAACACATCGCTGTCACATTAATCTTTCAGTCTTGTCAAGGACAAATCTCCAGAGAATTGCATACTTTGTTGGCTTTTTAGAAGTACATTCAGTAAATTTTATGCATATGAATTTATAAAAATAGCAAATTCTGTTAGAACACTGGTGTAAAAACATCGAAACATAGCTGGTGTACAATGGTACTCAGCGCTGTCGGTACCACCGAGTTCTGCTTATGGTTAGTAAATGCATACTTGTCTCCGTCAGACGTGGAATATGAAAACAAAAAGAGCCAAAAGTTAATGTTTCACAGTCTATAAATACGAGTGTTTTTTTCTCCTCAGCTATTTTTAGTGCTCAAGCTGCCTTCTAGACAGAAGTGTCACACAGTTTCCTTATCCAGCAGTCAGAACAAGCCCGAGATCAAGACATACGCAGCACAAACAGCATGTTCTGCAGTTTCTCTTCACAGGCACATTGTTCGCTTAAGATATTTGCGTATTTGCTGAAACTTTAGGCTGCATTTTAGCTTGTAAATTTGGCAATCACAATTAGTGGTTTAATGGCAAACAAATGGCAAATGATTCCTCTATGAAGACTGACAGAAA
Source organism: Paedocypris micromegethes (assembly GCA_028031935.1). Lineage (NCBI taxonomy): Eukaryota > Metazoa > Chordata > Actinopteri > Cypriniformes > Paedocypris > Paedocypris micromegethes. Next base: position 3,765,223 of record CM051505.1, on the reverse strand, counting down.
ATATATTGAGATTTATTTTTATATGTTTGTACCACTTCAGGAAACGAGTGGGCAAGGTTGTTATTGATGAGTCATGAGCTGTGGGAGGTGTTGGCTCTTCTGACACTTCATTGAAAAGTCTTTGGACACTGGCAGGGTGAGAAGACTGAGGCTGTTGGATAGCAACATGGAAATCAGGATGGAAAAATAGAAATTAAAAAGTAGCTTTAGATTGGAATATAATAAATGGATTAACACACTAGTGCAACAGTTTTTGCATGAACCGGATTTAGTGACATGTTGTAGCATGAGTAGTGGTAATCTTGGCAGTCTGCCTAAGATATAAATCATTCACCTTTTTTTCCCCTTCATTACAGATACTGATAGTCAAGTCACTATATACGAAACCAGCTTGATGTAGTAAATTGTTTCACGCCATTGATTTTTAAAATTGTAATGAGTAAGTCACTTTGGATAAAAGTGTCTGCTTAATAGTCATTACATTGGTTAAAGTACATTAAACGTCTATATCTGCCTGCAAGGTAATAATGGAATGCCGTTTCTTCTCTTTTGCAGGAACTGGACTTTGAATCAAGATCAAAAATGACTACTGGAAAAGAAGTGGCTTAATTTCCTATCTACATTTAAAATGGAGTATTACTTTGAACAGTTGGCAGTAGAAGGACCTTTTATTTAAGAGTCGCTACCTTATCTGGGATGACAGAATACATGAATGCAACTGGACTAAGCAAGGACCTTAAGAACCCCCAATAACTAAGGAAAATGGAGCCACATGAAACTGCTGTCAGTCAAAAATGCAGCAAAGAGCTACGGGAGAAGAATCCTTTACAAAGAAAATGGGTATCTGAGCCTTCTGCTGGAGCAAAAAGAAGTACCTTTGCAGACCCGGATATTAAAAGACACTCACACCGTGAACAAAGCGGGACTCAAAAGTTTACTTCTGGAAAGTTACTGGCATCTGCAGTTACTCATTCATCCCAAGACAGTCAGTTTCCACCGGTCTTCCCTCGAGCTTACTCCTACCAGCTCCCACAATCTTACCCACAAGAGACTTTTCTAGGAGGTACAAAGCCACAAACTGGGTTAGAGACCCATGCCTGGCCTTTCTCTGGTCAGCTGCAATCTTTGCCACCAGATGACATGTTTCCTGTACACTCCCGCTCTCATGGAGTCTTTCCCCGTCAGAAGTCTTCAGCTGGTTTTCCCCAGTTTTCCCAGCCTGGACCTGAGCAACCAGATGAAAGTCATAAGAAGGAACAGAAACCCAAGAAACCAGGAAAATACATATGTCACTACTGTGGAAGGGCATGTGCTAAACCCAGTGTGCTTAAAAAACATATCCGGTCTCACACGGGGGAACGTCCCTATCCCTGTGTTCCATGTGGTTTTTCTTTCAAAACCAAGAGCAATTTGTACAAGCATCGAAAATCGCATGCTCATGCTATCAAAGCAGGACTTGTTCCATTTTCTGAACTGGCCACACGGACCGATGCTGATCAAGCATCTTCTGTTGGGGAAGCAGAGCCTCACTCTGATGGTGAACAAAGCACTGACACTGATGAAGAGACTGCCGAAGGTGTAGTGTTTTCGGAAAAGCGTAGCCCCCAAATATCATTTGAATCAGACAAGAGTCCTTTAGAAAAGGGACCAGTACATGCTGATCCTGCTGAAGAACTATCTGTGGCATCTATGAAAGTGCCTATTCTCATTGTCCCAAAGCAAGGGATAACATCAACTGCCACAGAGAGTCCCCAATTCACAGAAATTAAAGGTTCACTAGTTGCTGGACAATTAAGTAGAGAAGATGAATCTCACACGGTTAAGCAGAGACTTGCCTTAAGACTCACCGAGAAAAAAGATCAGGATTCAGAGCAGTCTCAAAACCTGCTGAGCCCTCACAGCAAAGGTAGTACTGATTCTGGTTATTTTTCACGCTCTGAGAGTGCCGAACTACCCATAAGTCCACCTAACACGAACGCAAAGTCGTACGAAGAGATAATGTTTGGAAGAACTTGGTATCACAGAACAAACTCCAGATCCAGACAATCAATTTCAGGTGGAATGGCAGCTATCGTTAATGACACTAACATGAATATGGCCCGGTGCATGGGAAAGATATCTGAGGACCATGTATTTTATCAAAATGACTGTACGGAACCACAAATTGTTGCTGGCTGTGACCCAAACAAGTATCATTTTGGCTCCTCTCAATCGAAAGCCATTCTGCTGGAAGCCCCCTCTGACTCTGGGCAGTTTATTCGAAGCAACTCAATGCCAAGTCCTTCCCCTTCAAATCTCAACGTACCACCAAATCTCAGAGGGAGTCATTCTTTTGATGAAATGATGAACCCTGATGAGGTCTTTTACACAGCTGTTGCTGGCCTGAAGAGGTTACAGAGACAAGGCGCCTTTGAACACTCTGTCCAAGAAGTCCATGGAGAATCGGAAAACTATGGAAAGATTCCAAGCTCAGCTTTCAAATTGGGAGAAAAGGTTGCTTTTATGCCTGAGTTCAAAGGGTCAGGGTCAGAAGTAGCCAGCCCAGAAGTACGCACAGCCTATCTTTCATATGGTGCAAAGGTGGGAAGAAAACGGCGCCTGAAAAAGAGTGTCGGGGAAGAGGATGATTGTTTTGGGCAAGACAATAGTAGTCAAAGTGGTTCTCTGGAAATGACAGGGGACTATGACCCAAGACAAGACAGTCAAGATTCGTCAAAGGCTTGCTCTGCTGGTAAGGGAGCTTTGTTTAGAGCACATAGCCCATCAGACAGTTTTGATCGAGGCCCATGTATGACCCCAGAAGATATGGTACTTCAAGATTCTGATACTAAAACTGCTGGGAACGTAATATCTGTCATTCAACATACTAATTCACTTAGCAGGCCTAACTCTTTTGAAAAGACTGAATCGATTGAACATCCATATTATCTCTCAGATGCACATGCTGGCCATGTTTCGGAGCAGTCCGATATAGAAAACATTGATGATGTACAAAGTCCTGATTCAAATCAAAGATCTGAAAGTATGGAACATCAGCAGCAGGGCGACACTGAGCATGTCTCATTCTCTTCTAATGTGTTGTATCACATGCCCCACAAATTGGTACGACAGCCCAATATTCAAGTGCCTGAAATTAGAGTTACAGAAGAGCCTGACAAACCGGAGAAAGAACCTGAGGTACAAGCTAAGGAGCCAGAGAAGCATGTTGAAGAATTTCAGTGGCCACAACGGAGTGAAACATTATCTCAACTTCCAGCAGAAAAACTCCCACCCAAAAAGAAACGGCTACGTCTTGCGGACATAGAGCACTCTTCTGGGGAGTCAAGTTTTGAGTCGACTTGTACGAGCCTTTCAAGAAGCCCTAGTCAAGAAAGCAACTTATCACATAGCTCAAGTTTCTCAATGTCTTTTGACAGAGAGGAAAATATAAAATCTGTGTCTCCAACCAAACAGGATGACTTAAGCAAGCAATCAGAGTTCTTAACTGTTCCTGGCCATTCTCTGTCTATTCCAGGGCATCATCAGAGGGAAATGCGACGTTCCTCTTCAGAGCAGGCACCTTCAGCTCTTCCCACCGAAGTTCCAGAAATACGGAGTAAATCATTTGATTATGGAAGTCTTTCAACGGGTTCGAGACAAGGAGAAATTTATTGTAGTGCTTCCGCTATGAAGGAACGAAGACGTGGCTACCTTGTCAGACAAGCTTCCCTCAGTGTCTATCCAGAATCAGTGGTTCAAGAACCAATCTCGGAATTAAACATTAAACAAGAGCTTTATGACCATGTTTTAACTGGTCCATCGTATTGTGCAATAAGTGATTTGACAAAGTCCAGAAGAGGGACGCAGTCAGATCGCATTGGATCGCATCACATGCTCCAGCAGAGCATCAGTGAGGATAGTCAATCAGAAGATCAATTGCAAAACCATCCCAAGTTGACTGCTCAGCATTCATCAGACAGTGAGCATCTATTGCATGACCATTTGTCTCAAGATACTAATCTGCACCATTCACTTCAGAGTAACCAAGCATCTACTCCACTTGTACCTTTTCAACCAATGGTTTGGCAAGCTGACTCGATTGCCCGAAATAAACAGCACCTAGCCATTCAGACACACCAGAAACAACAAATCAAGCAGCCAAATATAAAATCCATGCCACAGAAGCCTCAGCTACCACAACCAGTGCAAATAGACTCAAAACTTGATGGGACAAGTCACAACTATCCATATGTTTCAAGATCACCCCCACAGCATGGCGTCTTGCCTTCTAAAGGGCTTGCTACAGGCTATTTGCAACAAGTTCAGCCTATCTTTGCCACTCAAAATATTGGTATACAGCCTTCAGGTCTTGGAATGGTCGTCCCAGTGAGGTATCAGACAAATGTGCCATCTTATGGTAGTGTTATGTACACAAGTGTTTCTCAGATTCTTGTAACACATGCTCAAACGACAACTTCGATTAGGGTTCTCTGTACGGATAATGTTTCTACTACTTCCCTAACACCCGCTGGGTCTAAACACCAAATTGGGAACCAATTATCAAAAATATTAGGGCATTCAGGGGTGTCCTTACCGTTACCAATATTCAAAGTCCCTGAATACTTACCTGGCACCCTTAACACGGGGATCCCTCTGTCCATGACTTCAGGAGTCATCTGTACAACAGATGCTTCCGCTAGTATTGGGGGAAGTAAGAGAATGTTGTCACCGGCAAGTAGTCTTGAACTCTTTATTGAAACCAAGCAGCAAAAACGAGTCAAGGAGGAAAAAATGTACGGCCAAATAGTTAAAGAGCTCAGTGCAGTCGAACTGAGTAATTCCGGTGTATCAAAAGACAATGAAAAGTCTTGCAAACTGAAATTTTCAAGTAGAGAAAGCTCAGTGGATGAACAAGAGATGATGCCTTCATCTCCACCCACTGAATTTCTATCTTCGAAGCTTCTGGGTTACCCATCTGCACCTCGATTACCTGTTGTGCCACCAAAAGACAATTTCATTCCACCCTTGCAAATTATTACCAACGTGACTAAACGATCAGATTCACCCGAGGAGCTTGATGTGGATGAGACCACTACGGAGCCCAGCTCAAGTCCTCATTCCGTCATCTCAATCGACACTTGTGAGGACACCAAGTCGACAATGAGTACTAAGTTCCCGGTGAACATGTTGGTGCAGCTAGCTGCCAATCAGAGTGGTGGCATTGTTGGTAGCACCCTATTGCTCACCGATCTTGCAGATGTTCATCAGTTTTTTCAGTTCCCAAGTCTTCGCACACCGACCAGTGTCAGCTGGTGTTTTCTGAATTATACAAAGCCGAACTATGTGCAGACTACGCCTTTAACCTCTGTATATGGATCTTGGTGTGTCAGCTCCTACAATCCCAACCCTCTCAGCCTCAGCACCAAGGCCACTTTGGCGCTTCTTTGCTCCAAACAAAGGATGAACACTGAGATGTATACGATGGCTGCCATGCATCAACCAGGGACTGGAAAACTTGTTTCATCTCTACGATGGAAACAGAAGTTTGACCAGGTAATTTAGAATTTAAAAATGTTTATTTTTGTCTAATGTCTAAATTAGTGTATAAAAAAAAATAATAAATAAATAAAAGTAAAATATTATATACAGTTTATTCTGGTTAATCTAGACATATCATGACTGATTCAATTTGCTTCAGCTTTGTTTGGACTAGAATTTAGCCCAAATAAGTGGCTGTTCCAAATAAATGGTTGTCCAAATTTGACAGAATCAAGTGTATTAATGACAATACAGTATGAATTACAATCTTGTCCTGTACGAATTATATATTCAGAAATTATACATAACAATAATTTACCAATTTTTGTTTCCAAATCTACCAAACCAGCTATTTTCCATTTATTAAAATGCTCACTGTATTCTGTTTGAATTGACAGTTTAAACCAGAGCTGGTACAGCTTGACGTTGGAAAGTTTGTGAAGAAAATGAAGGGGATCAGCTCAAGAGAAAGAGGAAAAGAGGAACATGTGGAGAAAGAAGCTTCTTCAAAGCAGGCTGAACCCACTCGCATCAAAATCTTTGAAGGAGGGTATGTAAATATGTGCTCAGATTTATCATGAGCAGCACTAAAAATCAGATACAAAAGGCGCTATGTGTGTTTTTGGCTTCGAAAAGGTTCTTCAATATATGAAATGAGGAAGAGACCTTAAATAGAAAGCCACTGTGTTTGTGCAAAACAGCAGAACGAAACATGCCCAGAATAAGAAAGAAAACCCCTCACAATTACACACACACACACACACACACACACACACACACAGAATTATTAATATAAAGTTAATATGTCTTGCCTTGTTTTCATTTCAGTTACAAATCCAACGAAGACTACGTTTATGTGCGTGGCCGAGGCCGGGGAAAATACATCTGTGAGGAGTGTGGGATCCGTTGTAAAAAGCCAAGCATGCTGAAGAAACATATTCGCACACACACAGATGTCAGGCCATATGTCTGCAAGTTCTGCAACTTTGCCTTTAAAACTAAAGGTGGGTTTCACGTTTTTTTTGTTTTGTTTTTTTTCCCCCCAAATCAACAACAGATGTATCCTGAAAGAACCCTAAATCCAATAGCCTGCATTCGACCAGTCATTTGTTGTACATTTAAAGTGCCCCACATTTACCAGGCTAATGCTGGAAGCTTCAAATCTGTTTCCAGGAAATCTCACAAAACACATGAAGTCAAAGGCTCACATGAAAAAGTGCTTGGAGCTTGGAGTATCGGTGACATCCGTGGATGAAGCAGAGATCGAGGAACCCGGTGAGATTCTCAGTGCTTTTGGTTTCTCCAGTAGAACCAAGGCTAATAAATATTGGGCTGAAGGACCCCCATAAATGGGAGAATGCATATGTAAACCACAACAAAAATGTATAACTTAAAACCTGAGTTGTAGAACAGCACCAGGATTACAACTTGTAGCGCTTTGTTTGTGAAAAGCTTTTTATATATATTTAAAGAAAATATATAAATATTACAATATTAAATAGTGTACCGTTTCAAACAATTCAGATTTAGGGATTTTGTTTTTATGAATTAGAAATCACTATGAAATCGTCATTCAAACCGTTTATACAAATAATTAATTTAAATTGATTAATTAATGTCTCTTAAATTAAAATAACTTTTAATTAATCAATCAATCATTAGTTTTGTATTATTTAAAAAAAAAAATTAAGTTTTTATTTAGAATCTTTTTAGACTCTCATTTGCTCTCAGTTTAGCTGTAGCAGAAGCCTAAAGCCCACTTTAGGCTTCAAAGAAGTTTGCATCTGGTTTTGTCTCATATCTGCTACAACAAGCCAGTTTGAAACGTATCGTCAGTAAAATCCGACCCTGTCCAGGCTTGACTTGTACGTTCCCTTTCCCCAGACGCCTCGGATGAGGTCCAGAAGATGTCAGGAAAGATGTCTGAGACGATGGCCGAACATCAGTTCTCTGATGCGGATGACTCTGAGGGCGCGGAGGAAGACGGCGACGAGGTGGATGAAGACGAGGAGGATGATGATGAATACGACGGTGATTCTACTCCCAAAACACGGTCTCGGAGCACAAGCCCCCAGCCATGTGCCATCCCCTCACTTGCCATAACTGCAATCGCGGCATCTCAAGAATCAACTCAGGAGGCTCTAGCTTCCTCCAAGCCACCGTTCTTCACTTACTTGACCAGTCTGCCCAGTATTCAGATCACCCAACTCATGGCTCCCAGCATGAAACCTGGAGAAGCCCAGATGGCGGAGTATCAGAAACTCCTCCAAGGGGCTCTGGGGGACAGGAATAGACTGGATGTTCCTAGCTCCATGGATGAAGACCAAGTCATCTCTCCAGAACACAGCTCCTCGTCCTTGGAATTCTCCTCACGCCTGTCTTCACCAAGCTGCGACTCTTCTCCTTTCAGAGAGAGTTCTCCATCTTCTAGACGATACCTTTCCCCACGCCGGGACCTGTCCCCACGTGGTCATCTGTCCCCCAGACGAGAAACCTCTCCGCTCAGGCCCATCTCCCCCAGACGGGACGTTTATCGAAGAGACCTGTCGCCCAGGAGGGACCTTTCTCCAAGAGGACATCTATCCCCCATTTCCCAGACCGGACGCCCAACATCCCCAGGAAAGGATCACGCTGGAAGACTTTCTCCAGGAAGCCGCCATAGGGTCGTGATCCGGCCTTTGTCTCCAAGAAGGGGTCTCCACTACCAGAGCGGACCATGGGCACACAGTCCCAGTCCCCACGCAGCGATGATGTCATTAGGCCAAAAGACCAAGAGCCATCCTGATCTAGAAATGGTAAATTGTTCTTCAAATTATGTAATTGCTTATTCTATCACTAGGCTATTTGTAAACCCCAGCAGATACAGCAAGGAATTATCAGTGTATACACAGTTGATGCCGTTTAAAGGCTTTATTCTGAGAAATTCTAAATCAAAATTCAAGTTCAAGTTCATTTGTATAGCGTTTTTCTTAGTTCGAGACCAACGCAAAGACGCTATGAAGTATTTAAAAAAGTATTTAAAAAGAGAAATGTCAATTCTTTATATGAGTTTTAAAAATATGGAGGGGGTCAGTTAAAAGGGGAAAAAAAAAGTCCAAATCATATCTCTTAATGTAAATTTGTGCCACTTTATTAGGGCAAAATGGTCGTGTGCCAATTAACAGGAGTCAACTGTATTCAGATTATCTGTGTTTTGGATACTGTGTGTGACCAGGATCTGCAAGAGTAATGAACAAGTTATGCTTGTGCTCACACTCCAGCCATTACGGTATTACAGTCAAATGTGTGTAGTCTTATTTTGTTTAATCAACCATAAGGTTTTACTTAAGTTCCCCATGGAGTCGGTTTGACGTTCAACCATTCTATTCTTCCATTGAACGGAAATTCTGGAACGTCAGACAATGATTAAATCCTGCGTTAAAGACTGATTTTCAAGTTAAATCGTTATTTTCCATATTAAAATGTCCTTCTAAATTAAATGCCAAATTTTGCAAGAGCGTGAAAGAATTAGTCTTGTTGGTGATTTTGCACTACATTCAGGGATCGTAGAATCACGAAAGATTGCCGGACAAACACTTCTTACCGCTGTGAAGAAATCTAGACACACTGCTTACTACGTTTTTTTAACCACTTTGTAGCCAGATCAGCATGTCTCGCTTAAAGCCAAATGCTAGAAACTTTTAAAAACTGCTCCATTGCCGACAAGTTTGTCTATGAATTCTTGCGTTTTAGGAAAAGATCTGCACTTTTAAATCTAACTGATGCCTCTTTTCCCCTTCACCGCTCCAGGAGGAGAGGAAAGCCAGCGACTCCCCCAGCGTCCACCAGGGCTTGTTCAGCCACCTGCCCCTGCACTCCCAGCACCAAGTCCGCACTCCCTTCTCCATGATACCCATCGGGGGCATCCAGATGGTCCACTCGGTGCCCGCGTCCAGCCCCGGCCCGTCTCAGCCCACCCGCCTCCCCCTGCAGAAAAGCACCTCGGAGGAGTCCAACACAAGCGAGGTGTCCATCCACCTGTCCGAGTGCAGACGGGGCGGCAGCAGGGGGCAAGACTCGCCCCAGCCCAAAGAGAAGTCCGGGTCGGGGAAGGTCTCGGAGAGGCCGAGAGAGGACAGCGCAGACTTGTCCGACAAGGAGATCAAGCAGGAAGAGAGCATTCAAACGTGCACTAAAGCCATCGCCTCCCTCTACATCGGCTCCGAGGAAGCTGGCGAGAAAGCCGACAGGACTCCAGCGCCCCTACACTCCACATCAAAGACCCTCGACACTGACCCGCAGAGCCGTGGAGAAAGACCAGCCGCCATCAAGACCTGCAGAGATCCCAACGATGCTGGAGGACACAGGTAAAACACGGAAACGGAGCCCGGAGCGGATTTTATATTTACACGTGTACAGCCATGCTTGCGCGCACACACACACACACACACACACACGCGCTTGTCTGAAACAAGTGGTTTCATATCTAGCATGCCTTTCATAACAGGGTTTGCTCTCCCAAATATAACGACTTATTTAAAAATGTCAAAGAATATACATATATGTTAACTTATATATGAGCCTGACCAAATTTGCTTATGGACTTTGTCTGGTACTTTTAAATGTACAGTGTGTGCCTTTTCTTTACTCTCTGCTTATATTATTATAAGCGTTACACAGGAAGACATGTACATATATCGGGATTTGTGTATCGGCTTTGTAACAAATGCAATGGATCTTCTTTTTTGGACACTTGAGTACTGATGTGAAGTATTGATACATGTACGGTTGCACTAAAACATATTTTTATATGAGTGAGATTTCCGGCTTTTGTGTACAGCGGCAATTCTATAATACTATTTATTGTATCATGTTTCATAAATTGTACATTTTTCTTAATGTAATGTGGATGCCTTTTTTATGTAAAGCATGGGTTTCGCTATTGCCTAGTTAGAGCTGGAGTCGTGGACACGTGACATGGCTTTATATATCAGAAGTATGTGTGCATATACTTCTACGTACACGCGCTTTATTTACGATTCTATAATTTAAGTCGATGTTTATATACCTGGTGTATCGAAAAAAACCTACGTATATCTGCACATGTTCTAGATCCCAAGTGCTTGTTCCCTTCTTCATCCTACACTAGTGGTAAATTTGACCGTTCACATTATAAATGTAGAACTAGCATTAAATGAATCAACTCTCGCACTTCGGCATTTCCCGGGGAACGTAGTGAGGTGGACGTGAAAGGTATTTGAATCTTATGTGAATCGTGGCTTGAAGTACTTGACTCTTGAGTTCTTTATCATGGGGAACATTCCAGCAGATGCAGAAACTGGTTCTTTATGCTCACACACACACTGAAGGAGTTTGTTCTGGGCCGTCAGTCCGCAAACACTCGTTACCGTACATGCGTCAAAACTGAGAACTCCTTAAATGCACCTTATGTTTCCTAAAATGTTTCAAAAATAATGGAGAGAAGAAAAAAAAAACATTGAAATGTCAAATCCCAGTTATATCTGTTTTTCAGCAGGGATTGGAAATACAGACCTTTAATTTGCTTTGAGTTGATGCAACTTTACTGAACTGGAGTAACTAGCGCACCCGCGCTTATGTGTGTATTATATATATATATATATATATATATATATATATATATATATACATTTGTATTGTATTGTGTGTATATGATCAATGTAATTTAGCCCATGAGATTTCTGTCGATAGTCTCTGCTATCCACTATCTGTATTATCATACCTTTAAAACTTAAGGTATCAAAAGCACAAATCATTGTATTAAAGCAACCGAGATGATTAAAGAATATACATAATTTAAAAAATGGAAAAAAAAATACTTTGTGATGTTCGGTGGGAAAACGATATGTACAATATGTCGATTTTGACACATCACAGCACAGGTTAAGAAATGGCTGTTTTAAAATAAATGCAACTATAATAATTTTGTATGTCTGTCATTTCTTACCACTTTCCTCTTCTTCCTGCCGACTGCTTTTATTCTGTTGTTCTGTAAACAGATGGAATAATCTCAGATTTAATATTCTTTTCTTTTCTTACGTAAATAAACACAAAATCTTGACGTGAGTATATGATGTTACACCTTACGTTAAGGCACATTATTATTATTTCAGCTTTAACTACCTGTATATGGTGTTTTTTTTTTTAAGAAATAAACAAATGTTATTAAGAAATAAACAGATATTTTAATTATTATAATCCATAATTTTTCTGATACGCTTTTTCCATTTCTGGGTCGTGGGGAGCTGGAGACAATTCTAAAGGCGAGACACATCCTGAATTGGTGGCCAACCAATCACAGAGCAGGACACACCTGCACTCTGTCACATTTCGGAGAGAAAACTTAAGCACAGAAAGAACATACAAACTGCACCAAAAGGCCTCAAACAGGTTCTGTGAGGCAACCACTACTCCACCATGCAACCATTAAATATAAAATTAAGCTGCTTTAATATCAATAGCCAACTTTAAACTCGCGATATACTCATGATAAGAAAGCACACCGAAGTCAAGCGTTTAACCAATCAATCTTAAACCGTCGTGTGAACGCGGTAGGATCAAGTTTAACTGGAAAATTGTACAATTCAGAAAACACTTCCAGAAATGTCCTTATATACCTAATAAAGCGATTCCCACACACACGTCCCGCATCAGCGATTGAGCAACGATTCTTATGCAACCGGGTTTTATTGGGCAAGCAGCGACTCGATTGTGGTTGTAAAAATGTACCAAAACTGTACAGACACAAAATAATAATAGCGTCAAGTACAGTACGGTACAGTCTGAGAGTTTATCTGAGAGAAAAGTCATTATCTGGACAATAATGTGGAAGAAAATTCTGGTTTTATACATTTGCATAACTATATAATTGTATATGAATTGGTTTACGTATACATTTATGCTCCACAAAACAATCAAGCGAAAGCGCTGGCCCCTTTTTCCTGAGAACATATTTTTGGAACAGTTTCGATTTTTCCATTTATTTTTCACAACCGAGTCGTTTTCTTGCCAATTTATATGTTAAAAAAAAACGTAAAAGAAAATCCCAGGCCACATTTTCCACGTGCATATTTACTCCCGCTGATAGACACCTGCTAAAGCTGCGCACACGATCCGTCAGATTTACCACCGTTTCAGATCAAAAATGAAACCATTGAGACGTGTAAAACGTTAAGATGTCGAAATAACGGACACTTTTCAGGTTTCACGTTTTAAATGTCGGAAGTTTAGGGACGCCTGTGCGAGCCTGCACGGGACTATGCGGGTTCTTTATCATACACCGCCATCTTTTGGCTGAGGATGGAACTGCAGTTTCAATTTTGACTAATGTTGATTCTTTAATTAAAGAAAAAAAAATTATTTGAGATTCCTTACAGAAACAAAGGAGGAGTAAAAGTTATTAATTTGTTAGAGGTTTCTCTAATAAATGATAAAAAACGGATCTAAAACGTTCACCAAATTAAACGTCTATAATTAAAAACCAAGTTGCAACACGGACATTATGGAGCATCAGTATCAGTAGAAGGGGTTTATTCCGGGCATTTTTGTAGGTCTGTAATGAAGGATTGCTGGAGGTATTTTCTCGCTCAGTTTTGCTGAGGTAAGACATCAAAGCGACAAAGTTTTTTTTCTAACTACTTTATACCTTCACAATAATTCGGACATATATGTCTATATATAGCTGAAGGCGTCTGCGTATTAAACGAGAGCTGACCAACGTGTGATTTTCTAGTTGCATAATTACTACAATTGGCTGCAAAAATAGCCCAGTTGTGTCTTTTTAACCTTTCATTAGTTTTGTTGTCTTTTCGAACTTTGTGGCCACAAGAGGGCGCCCCATTAGTTTTTTCGTAATAATTTTTTGTTTTTTATTATTTTTTTTATTATTTACATTTATTTTTGTTTTTACACCAGTAATCAGCCCTAGACAAAGCTCAATCGTATTACAGAAGAGTCCACTTAAATAGATTATACATAGAGCCATGTAAAAAACTATTATGAAGTGAAAAAAACGTTAAACACATTACCTTTCTCTATGACATAATAACGCCCTTCATACTTTCATTTTTTTTCTTTCAGTGTCTTTAGTGATCAAATGTCTTGCACGAAAAATTAAAGATGACGATACTTCAAATCGAGAAAAGACAAATCCTACATTAAGACAATGTAATTGTTTGGAGTTTGTAAAGCGTCAAGCATTTCACTGCGTGTGAAAAAATCGTTTGGTTTAATGTAACATTTCAAGGTTACGATCGCGTAATCACATCTGCGCATGCGTATTAAGCAAAGAACGAAATGACGTCACACGAGTCACACCTGGTCTTCAAATCAACGATGGAACGCAAACGACGCCTTTGCAGGTTTGTGTACTTCCAAAATTACTTAATAATGAATGTCAGTGATTGATGTTTTAATGTTCTGTGTTAATGAAGGTCTACGCCTACATTTTATACGTTCGTGTCTAATGTTAGGTCGAGATTAAAGTGTTATAAGATGGATGGAACTACTGAGAGCACGTGCACGCCACGTTGGCTAAATGTTTTAAAAATTCACTTCCGTTTTCGAGGACATCCATACTCCATACTTATTACGGTCTTATTTGCAAATAGCATATATCGTTATAATCATTCCGTCATTTAAATATTTTTAAATGAATTGGAAAAAGGTACAGAAACGAATTTAAAATATAAATTTGGATTGATTTGGTCTATATTTTGCCGTTTCTTTTTTTTTTTTTTTTTTTTTTTTTTTTTTTGATATTTTAGCTATTTCCATGAATCTGATGGGTTGAGATCTAACCTGCACTCATTGATGTTCAATGTTTATGTCTTAGCATATACTTGGAAGAAGAAAAAAGGTCAAGCTTATCAACTTTTTGTGTCTTAGTATTGCCTTATGACTTAGTATAGGCTTTTTGTGTCTTAAGGATTCACCGATATCACTTTTTTGGAATACAAGTACTTACAATTCAGTACTCATCGGTACTAATACAGATAAGAGTGCTTAATAAAAACACAATTTAGATTTCCAGATAACAGCTTTAGTCATAATTGAACAAAAAAAAGCAAGTTACTCCACGAAAGTTCTGTGAACCCCTGGAAAGCAGCTGGGCCTGACGGAGGAATGAGGAAAGTCCTAAGAGGAAGTACTAACCAGCTATCAGAGGTTTTCACCAGAACCTTCAACTGTTCTCTCTCGCAAGCCTTCGTCCTGGCCTGTCTGAAAACTTCATCCCGGTTCCCAAAAAGACACCCATTACCAGTCTAAATGACTACAGACCAACTCCAATCATCACTACATGTTTTGAGAAATTGGTCATCAAAGCCAATCTGCCCCCCACGCTCGACCCTCATCAGTTTGCACACAAGTCTTCACCCAGCAAGTGCCTCAGACCTGGAACACCAGGGGAACTATGTGAAGATGCTCCTCATCGATTACAGCTCAGCTTTCATCATCTGGACCTTGGACTGACTATCTCCATCTGCAGATTTCATAAGACCGTCCACAAACCGTCAGATTTGGTCAACACCACTCACCCTCCATAACACTCAGCACCGGCTCTCCTCAAGGTTGTGTACTGAGTCCACTACTGTACTCACTGTACAATACACACAACTGCACACCAGCCCATCTCGCTGATGCCACCACTGTGGTCGGGCTCATCTCAGGAGGAGACGAGTTTGCCTACAGAGATGAGGTCGAGAGACTGTCTGTGTGATGCTCAGAGAACAACCTCACACTGAACACCACAAAAACCAAGAAGCTTGTGCTGGACCGGAAGCCCAGCACCGACCCAACACCACTCCTCATCAACGGAGCCTGTGTGGAGTGTCCAATCCTTCAAACCGGGTGGTGAAGAAAGCCCAGCAGAGACTCCACTTTCTGAGAGTGCTCAGGAGGAACCACCTGGAGGAGAAGCTGCTGGTGAGACTGGAGAGCATCCTAGCCTTCTGCATCACGTCACTCAATGTCACTTTTCTACTCGACCCGCCACTTTATTCCTCTGGGCAATACGCAAATTTGTTTTTTTCTGGGGTGTATGTGGTTAACCTCGGATTTCTGTTCCGCGGCAGTAGTTCAGGTTCGGTAACCATAGCAACTTGATCGCTCAGGAGTTCAGTTCTTCAGAGGATCACTTCTGAGCAGGACGTGTCCTTCTGACGACGATCCCTTGGAGGAGGAGATGCAGATTATCCGACTTTTCTTTTCTGTGACAGGGTTATTAAGACACTTCCTTTGATCATGTCGGGAAGAATTTGAACTAAAACGTCACATTGGAAAGATTGAAGACATGAAGACACGGTTTTAGAAGGAACTATCTCTTCGGTTAATTATTTGTACACCTTTTATCGTGTTCTTGTTGTAGTAGTATTTTGTATCAGTGATTTTTGTGAATTTTGTTTTGTATCTGTAAAAAAGTTGTTCATCTGTAACAAACTTTTTGTAGCATTTTCTTCCAACCCTAACACATCGTGGGTGTGTAATAAAAATACAAAATCCCACAGAAAACTGTAAATCTGTGATGTGTGTATGTAGTGGAGTGATACTCTGGCTGGTGTGTTCTACGGCCGCTGCGTATTGATATGTTTAATTATCTATAATTTCAGATAATTACAGAGCGTGTGACCGCCAAAATACAACAGAAGTAACTCAAGATCGTCTTTTCTTTTATAATATTTAAATGATCTCGCACAGCAGAGTTTTGGTCCGACAGAAAACGCTCCTTACATTAGAGAGTTTGGCAGAATCGTATAAATGCTAAATTAAGATTGTGAAGGGGTAGAATCAAGATCGCAATCTTTTAACAATTAATCGTGCAGATCTTCTAGATCTGAAATCCTGCCATTTATTGTTTATCAGATCTGTCCATCTTGCTGAGGTGGTTCCCAGTAGAATTGTGATGGTACGTTTGCTGGAGTGTGAAGCAAGGGATAGTGGGAAAAGTGCAAGATAACATTGGCAATTGCAAACCTGTATTTTTTTACAGATTCAGAAGGAAAAACAGGTGAGTCACAGCACTTCCACGTTTACGTTTTTTGAAATGTCAGTACATATATTTTTGACTCTTAGGGTCCCTGGAAATATGTTCGAAAAATTCTCACTGTGCCAGAATCAGAATCAGGAAGAGAGTGAGGTAAGCGTTGACATTATCGCTTTGTTGTGCCGCAAACTGCAAAAGCGCATATGGTTTAAAAATACTGTAATGCAGGTTGTGTCTTGAAATAGAATGCAGTAATAGTTTTTCCACTTTTTTACTTACTATCTCACTTTTTGCTCATGTTTTGTACTTCTACAGCTGTAAAAATGAGAACACAGCAACTTGGGAGAAGCCAGTGACAAAATAGTGACAGCATCTTCAAATCTGCCGCCTATTACAGCAGCTCTCTGATCTCACCCACAGTCTTCCTCACCAGACACTTACACACCATCCAGGAAGTGTGTACAATACTGCGAGAACCACGGTCCAGTACATTTTAGTGTTTTACTTATGTGTTTTTACATTTTTACATTTTACACTGTTGTTTGGTCATTTTATTTGGTTCAGGTGTGTCGTACAATTCACAGTAAGAATATGTACTTCATATTCTGTAGAATAAGAATCTGTACTTTACAAAAAAAAATAGTTATTGTATGCAAAACTTAAGTACTTAAATAAAACATTGGGCAAAATGTTGTGTGTTGGTCTTTAATTCATAATTGATGCTTGCTCCATCTTAAGGGTCCAGGCTTCAGCTGGAGAAAACTGCAGATCTGGCAACTTTACTATTAGTAACTTTACTATTTTATATTGTTATACAACTTCTGCATTACAATATCCTTTTTACAAATCCTTTTATTCAGAATGTGTACCATCAAGGAACAAAGATCATTTAAGATAATGATTAAAAAAAAAAAAACATTTACTGTACTGTCCAAGTGCAATTGTATTGTAACATTTTCCTCGTAACAAATGATGTTTGTTTTACAGAGTATCTTATCAAAATGCTGTGATGAGTTTTAACCTATCAGTGAATTAAATGGCAAAAATCCCTGACCTTACAACCTTACAACACATTTTAAAATAAAGTAGATGCAACCTAAATGGAAATATAATTTTGGGATACTTTTTGTATCGAACAACATCTATATGTGAATTCAATATTTTAATAGCAAAGCGAGTGTCATTCTTTCACAACCGTGTATCTAAGCAAGCTATTAGTGTCCTTTTTTCTCGTCTTTGATGGACTGATTTAACAAAGGTCTTTCGTGAGGCTATTGCTGGTCTGACTGATCAGTCCATAGCTTGATCAGGCACTTCTCATGATCATCGCTTGACTGTCAGTCCTAGAGGAGAGAAAATATTCCTTAAATATTTGAAGGCTTCTTAACGTCACTCATTAACCCATGACCACTGTTATTAGTAACGGCCTCGATGGCGCAGTGGGCTGCGCATCAGGCTGATGATTGTAAGGTTGTGAGTTCGAGGCTCACGCAGGACAGCAGCGTTTTACTAACCCGAAGTGCAAAAAAAAAAGGGCTCTACTCTTCCCTGTTACGAATGTGGACTATTGTATACAATAATAGCCCTGTCCCAGCGGGGAATCGAACCCCGATAGCTCGCCTGCCAGGCGGGACTTTTACCACTTTACCAACCAGGACATACCACAACACACAAGTTCGTAATTAATAGTCTACAAACGGCAGTTTGAAAAAAAAAAAAAAATATTGGAAAAAATAGAAAAAAAAAAACCAGGAAAAAAACAATTATTTCGTTCCAGTTTCGTCCTAGTTGTCTGAGGCGGAGAAATCACTTCACTCTGACCGTAAACACTCAAGAGGGGAAATGCTAGTTTCCTTCTGACTGACTGTAATCTACAGACGGATCAGCCGGGAAACAAGTGCCACCGTGAGAGTTTGAAGATGGATTCTTATTTAAGCGTCATTTTAAAGGCGTCAAGCTGCATTGGTAAAACTAAAAGACACACAAAATGTACATCCACAAAAACAGTTTATTAAAAAAACAAATACATTATCAAACGTACAAAACAATTGACTGCGTTTGTTCTAAAGGGTCTTTCCAGTCTAATGCTCTGGCCAGATGCCGGACAAAACCATTTCATTTGGGAATGGCCAGTGCGTTTGTTTGTTTGTTTTTCTTTGCTCACCACACGTTCACTTCTGTATTGTGGTTCCCATGAAAGAACGTCCATCCGTGAGATGGTGGTGCCCATGTTGAATAACCCAGTCAGAACAAATGTGGGTGAGAATAGCTGCCAGTATACTCCACATGTCAGTCCTCTTCAGCTGGTCAAGAAGCCTGGAAAAGAAAAAAACTCATCTTAGAATAACAGCAGATTTGTGTTCTGGGGTGAAGATTCATTTAAGGAAGCGAAGACGCAACTTACAGAGTCGACCCTGAAGTGTTGTTGACTGTTGGTCAGTTTTCCAGCAGCGAATGTGACTATATGTCATCACAACCGACTGCGGAATTTGAATCTGGAATCTGAAATTGAAAGACTTAGACTCTGTTGTCCTGTTTCTGGCTTCCCTGAATTCCTCACACAGTTTCAGTGACGCACTGACCTCAGGCTCATGTACAGTCACACAATGAAATGATGCTAGTGTGTTGATTAGTTGATTGTAGCCTTCACAATTTCCCCACTGAGAGACAATTAAAGGTTTATCTTCTTCCAATTGTTTTTGATTGAACATGGAAACGAGTCAGTGAGCGACTGTATGATGGCACACAGTCCTAGAGCTCATGAACAACAGTTTAACTCACCTCTGCAGGGACCTGGCACTTTATTGTTTAAACGAGTGCTTATGTAGTGTTGAGTTTACATAAATTTACATATTACACATCAATATCCAATATTACAAGCTTCAATCATTAAATCGCAATTGTGATTATTTTGGTCAGGGACGTGCGATTAACTAGTTAAAAAAAAATAATCGTTTGACAGCCCTAGTTTTAACATTAACGATTACTTAAAGGGCAACAAGTTATTTAACGTTAGTTTATTTTCATTAGCAGTATATGTATAAGTTAACAACGCGTTACACATGTTTAGCTTGTGTAAGTTCATGTTTACTGATGTTATTAGCTAATTACAACAAATTATTAATTACTGTTAAAGCATTACAGCATTAAGTTTAATTAATTGAACGTTTTATTTAATTTTTTTTTTTTTAAATGAAACAACAATTCATTGTTACCTAATCTTCATGTTCAATTTATAAATTAAGAATATTCAATAAAATTGACCAGAGACTCGTCTGTGTGTAAATTGTCAACACACCATCATATACAGTAATGCGACATCCAGATACTCGTCCTCCTGAACTTCAACCTCCGTCTCTGGTGGAGTGATTCAGGGGAAGATTTTACACATTCTTCTGAAAAAAACAACATTTTGTAACAATCACCTTCTTGCAACTGAGCTCAATGGCGCCCTCTACAGGAACATCAGGAACGTCAGGAGAAGCAGACACCGGCTCAGGAACGTCAGGAGAAGCAGACACCGGCCCAGGAACGTCAGGAGAAGCAGACACCGGCCCAGGAACGTCAGGAGCAGCAGACACCGGCCCAGGAACGTCAGGAGCAGCAGACACCGGCCCAGGAACGTCAGGAGCAGCAGACACCGGCCCAGGAAGGTCAGGAGCAGCAGACACCGGCCCAGGAACGTCAGAGAACGTCAGGAACAGCAGGCACCGGCCCAGGAACGTCAGAGAACTCAGGAGCAGCAGGCACCGGCCCAGGAAGGTCAGGAGCAGCAGGCACCGGCCCAGGAAGGTCAGGAGCAGCAGACACCGGCCCAGGAAGGTCAGGAGCAGCAGACACCGGCCCAGGAAGGTCAGGAGCAGCAGACACCGGCCCAGGAACGTCAGAGAACATCAGACACCGGCCCAGGAAGGTCAGGAGCAGCAGACACCGGCCCAGGAACGTCAGAGAACATCAGACACCGGCCCAGGAAGGTCAGGAGCAGCAAACACCGGCCCAGGAACGTCAGAGAACATCAGACACCGGCCCAGGAACGTCAGAGCACAGCAGACACCGGCCCAGGAACGTCAGAGAACATCAGACACCGGCCAGGAAGGTCAGGAGCAGCAGACACCGGCCCAGGAACGTCAGGAGCAGCAGACACCGGCCCAGGAAGGTCAGGAGCAGCGGACACCGGCCCAGGAAGGTCAGGAGCAGCAGACACCGGCCCAGGAAGGTCAGAGAACATCAGACACCGGCCCAGGAAGGTCAGGAGCAGCAGACACCGGCTCTGGAAGGTCAGGAGCACAGACACCGGCCCAGGAACGTCAGAGAACATCAGACACGCGGCCCAGGAAGGTCAGAGCAGCAACACCGGCCCAGGAACGTCAGGAACATCAGACACCGGCCCAGGAAGGTCAGGAGCAGCAGACACCGGCCCAGGAACGTCAGGAGCAGCGGACACCGGCCAGGAAGGTCAGGAGCAGCAGAGACACCGGCCCAGGACGTCAGAGACGTCAGGAACTCAGACACCGGCCCAGGAACGTCAGGACGCAGAACATCAGACACCGGCCCAGGAAGGTCAGAGCAGCAGCAGACACCGGCCCAGGAAGGTCAGAGCACATCAGACACCGGCCCAGGAAGGTCAGGAGCATCAGACACCGGCCCAGGAAGGTCAGAGCACATCAGACACCGGCCCAGGAAGGTCAGAGCAGCCAGACACCGGCCCAGGAAGGTCAGAGCACATCAGACACCGGCCCAGGAAGGTCAGAGCACACGACACCGGCCCAGGAAGGTCAGAGCACATCGGACACCGGCCCAGGAAGGTCAGGAGCAGCAGACACCGGCCCAGGAACGTCAGAGAACATCAGACACCGGCTCTGGAAGGTCAGGAGCAGCAGACACCGGCCCAGGAACGTCAGAGAACATCAGACACCGGCCCAGGAAGGTCAGAGCAGCGGACACCGGCCCAGGAAGGTCAGGAGCAGCGGACACCGGCCCAGGAAGGTCAGGAGCAGCGGACACCGGCCCAGGAAGGTCAGGAGCAGCGGACACCGGCCCAGGAAGGTCAGGAGCAGCGGACACCGGCCCAGGAAGGTCAGGAGCAGCGGACACCGGCCCAGGAAGGTCAGGAGCAGCGGACACCGGCCCAGGAAGGTCAGGAGCAGCGGACACCGGCCCAGGAAGGTCAGGAGCAGCGGACACCGGCCAGGAAGGTCAGGAGCAGCAGACACCGGCCCAGGAAGGTCAGGAGCAGCGGACACCGGCCCAGGAAGGTCAGAGAACATCAGACACCGGCCCAGGAAGGTCAGGAGCACAGACACCGGCTCTGGAAGGTCAGAGAACACAGACACCGGCCCAGGAACGTCAGAGAACAGCAGACACCGGCTCTGGAAGGTCAGGAGCAGCAGACACCGGCCCAGGAACGTCAGAGAACATCAGACACCGGCTCTGGAAGGTCAGGAGCAGCAGACACCGGCCCAGGAACGTCAGAGAACATCAGACACCGGCTCTGGAAGGTCAGGAGCAGCAGACACCGGCCCAGGAACGTCAGAGAACATCAGACACGCGGCTCGGAAGGTCAGGAGCAGCGGAGACACCGGCCCAGGAAGGTCAGAGAACATCAGACACCGGCTCTGGAAGGTCAGGAGCAGCAGACACCGGCCCAGGAAGGTCAGAGAACATCAGACACCGGCTCTGGAAGGTCAGGAGCAGCAGACACCGGCCCAGGAACGTCAGAGAACATCAGACACCGGCCCTGGAAGGTCAGGAGCAGCAGACACCGGCCCAGGAAGGTCAGGAGCAGCAGACACCGGCCTGGAAGGTCAGGAGCAGCAGACACCGGCCCTGGAAGGTCAGAGAACATCAGACACCGGCTCTGGAAGGTCAGGAGCAGCAGACACCGGCTCTGGAAGGTCAGGAGCAGCAGACACCGGCTCTGGAAGGTCAGGAGCAGCAGACACCGGCTCTGGAAGGTCAGGAGCAGCAGACACCGGCTCTGGAAGGTCAGGAGCAGCAGACACCGGCTCTGGAAGGTCAGGAGCAGCAGACACCGGCTCTGGAAGGTCAGGAGCAGCAGACACCGGCTCTGGAAGGTCAGGAGCAGCAGACACCGGCTCTGGAAGGTCAGGAGCAGCAGACACCGGCTCTGGAAGGTCAGGAGCAGCAGACACCGGCCTGGAAGGTCAGGAGCAGCAGACACCGGCTCGGAAGGTCAGGAGCAGCAGACACCGGCCCAGGAAGGTCAGGAGCAGCAGACACCGGCCCAGGAAGGTCAGGAGCAGCAGACACCGGCCCAGGAAGGTCAGGAGCAGCAGACACCGGCCCAGGAAGGTCAGGAGCAGCAGACACCGGCCCAGGAAGGTCAGGAGCAGCAGACACCGGCCCAGGAAGGTCAGGAGCAGCAGACACCGGCCCAGGAAGGTCAGGAGCAGCAGACACCGGCCCGGAAGGTCAGGAGCAGCAGACACCGGCCCAGGAAGGTCAGGAGCAGCAGACACCGGCCCTGGAAGGTCAGGAGCAGCAGACACCGGCCCTGGAAGGTCAGGAGCAGCAGACACCGGCCCTGGAAGGTCAGGAGCCAGCGGCAACCGGCCTGGGAGGTCCGGGACCGGCAGACCCGGGCCCGGAAAGTTAAGGAGCAGCAGACACCGGCCCTGGAAGGTCAGGAGCAGCAGACACCGGCCCTGGAAGGTCAGGAGCAGCAGACACCGGCCCTGGAAGGTCAGGAGCAGCAGACACCGGCCCAGGAATAGACAAGCTCACCAGCAGCAGGACTGGAGCCAGGAGCATTCCCTCCTCTGAGAAGACTGATGAATGGCGAATCTTTGCAAATCATTGTGTTACTATATCTGGTGAGCTGGGAAAGCCGTCGAGATTCACTTGCAGTTTTGATGGTGAATGTTTATTGGGTCCATACAGTAGCGTTACAGCAAAGTCAGAAGAGGAACAGACACACCAAACCAGGCGACAGGAAACACACGGGACAATCAATGATTCATGTGGGCACAACAAATACAAGTTACATTCATTTGAGATACAAAAATGTATCTATTTACCACAAATACCTGCAAGACACACACACACACGTTTTCCCCTTTACAGACGCTGTGATGAAGTGTGTTTCCCCCTCCACACCTCACAGATGTGTCGCTGTGGCTCGGGGTTGTTTTGTGCTGCAGACGCCTTTAATTATCTCCACTCCAAGCAACACTAAGCTCAATCTGGCCTAATGATACGTCCAAAAGTCTAAAAAAAACAGGGCTGGGGGAAAAAATAGCCCATGGTGGCAAAATCTACCGGCGTCTCTGCTTTGTGGAAAACGACAGGCCGATTGAAAAGAAACCACGACCACCTTAGATGGATCTACCTGGAGGATCTTGTGCCTAGTTGGAGATGGTCGTGTTTGAGTCTGGCACACACATGCTCATCTTGAGATGTTTCTTACTGCTTTTTTACGGCTTTAATCAAGATGGAGGTTCACCACAATGGGCTTCCCTTGGTTTGAGGAGCAGCAGACCTGGTCTGTCTAGCTCCACTTTAAAAACATTTCCTCTCCCTCCTGAAGCACTTTAATTCTCCTGTCAAATCTTCATTCCTCACATTTCAACAAGGGGCAACAAAAGAGCACAGAAGTTCCCATGAGATGGGAAGCTCAAGTTCAATCCTCGCCTGATCCGTCTGCTTTAATCTACAATGTTCCTTTGGAAAGAACTTGATGAGAAGACAATGCGGATAAAGGTTTTATATTGTCTCTGTGGTCAGAGGTTTACTCCAGGATTAGAGAATCTTCCAGAAGCAGCGCCCTGTTGCTCTCCTACGGTTAAACACCTGCTCGTCAGCAGCCTGGTGGAAGGCTGATCTCCAGATGAGGAGGAGGAGGAGGAGGAGGAGGAAGAAGAGGAGGAGGACAGGAAAAGAGAGGAGAGACTTCCCAGCCTCTCGGTCTCTCTCGATCATCGTGTGACTGCAGCCACAGAGAGAGCGATGGATTTCCCAGTCTTATTATTGATAACTGCAACTGTGCTGATGCTGGTGCATAAAGGTAATTTTTTTATATTGATTAGCCCTTTGAAGGCTTTCAAATTATTCTATAATTCTAAAAAAAGTCTAAATTATACACATCTATATTGTAAAGTGTTTGATCTCATTTTAGATATTTAAGAATTGTACTGTAAATGTTTACGTGTGTTTGTCTACATATACTGCATTTACACTATATATATATATATATATATATATATATATATATATATATATATATATATATATATATATATATATATATATATATATATATATATGTATGTATGTAGTTTTCGACCTTCCAGAGCCGATAAAAACAGCAATACAAAATAAAATATATCTTAACTGTTTTTGCATTTTTGTATTTTGCACTTATATTACTTTAAGTAAACACATAATTATCAGCACAGAAAACAAAAACACATTTTGATTGAATAACTGCTAACTTTTGTACTTAGGTTATTATAGTTGTTAAAAAAAATTGTTCACTAACTAATCGTAGCAGAAATAAACGCGACTGGTTAAGAATAACTGTAGTGTAAATATGTTTGGAATGTCCTGGAGCAGCAGCAGGACGCGGTCTATGGAAACAGCGGAATTGGCGTTAAATGCGGCGTAAAATGCTGTTAAACACTGTCTGGTTTGAGCGTGTAATCGCGTCAAGACCATGTGCACAGAACGAACCTGCTGGAGGATCTGAACTCTGCTGCTGCAAGTCGTGATTTATTTCACTAGTCACTTACACGAGCAATTTCCGGTGCAGAAATGATCTTGAACCAGCCACGAGTGACTGTATCTGCTTGGTTTCACCTCGGGTCGGGATTATTAACGGGATTAAATGCAAATCTCCATAATATGGAGAGAATCAAAAACGTCGCTTTTTCCTGTAGCATTTCGTTAATTCGTCTAGTCAAAAACGAATTCTTGCAGGTTTTAATAACAGCAATCAAAACACGCGGGATTAATATCTGGGAAATGTAAATCTGCTTAAATTCTATCAACACAAAACGCCTCGCTGCTTAATAGGTGAGAAGGTCTGGGCAGATCGACGTGGTAATGAATCTTTGCAATACCTCGCTTGTTATTCTCCCGATTGTGCGCTGATTCACCTTGGCACTGCTCACTCACCCTCAGGACTCGGGGCTCCAAATTAAATTTTCCTTGGGAAAACAAACAGGGAACAACAGAGCTCACCTTCGCTTCACATGCAGCCAACCACTTTTCAGTCTAGCCTGACAAAAATGCATGCATAACAGGGATAAAGTGAATAATGCGGTTTTCCCGCGTCATTTCAGGTCAGAATATCACGACTAAAATGTCATTAATTTGCCATCGATTTACACACGACAAAGAGTAGATTGCCAGAATGGAGTGAGATAAGTGCAAAGTTTCAAAAATTAAATGCATTAAGTGACAATACTCAATGTATAGCTCACTCGACCTTGAAGCCGCACTCAAAACAACATAAACACTGTACAATAAGTGCACGTGTCTCAAGTTCTCAACTAACGTGTTTATATGTTGTGTGCGAGAAAGCGTTTACAAACCAAATTCGTACTATATAGTTCGGAGTAATTATTAAATAACCATACAAACAATTATGAACACACACAAACACGCACACACACAAGACATATGAATTGCAATGCTCAGAACGCCAAAATGTTATAAACGTACTACTTTTTAAACGTTAAACGTACCATAAACGTTAATAAAGTCAGGCATTGCATCACTTACCTGAGGGTGTACGATAGACCCCGCCCCACTCTCCACTCACCAATCACATTAGTGTTTTTGCAATTGTGACGTACAGGCTAACGTTGCGATGTATTAAGTAATACTGGTTGTTGCCGATAGAGGGCGGTATTCACGGTACTTTGTCGTTTATTTACTATTGAAGAGATAAATACGAACGGAATAAAAACATCGTGCGTTT
The DNA here is from genome assembly GCA_028031935.1 of Paedocypris micromegethes. Taxonomy (NCBI): domain Eukaryota; kingdom Metazoa; phylum Chordata; class Actinopteri; order Cypriniformes; genus Paedocypris; species Paedocypris micromegethes. Next base: position 3,738,767 of record CM051505.1, on the reverse strand, counting down.
TGTTGGAACTGCAAAAGAGTCGGAATTTTAACGTTACTACGCATATTGATGCGGACAGAACGTTGTTAAGCTGCAACGGTTTCAAGATAAACGGACAGAGCGGCGTTTGGAAGCAATTAAGTCTGTGGTTAGTTTGCGATTTATAATTTTGAGTCGTTTGGTCTGCGGAGGTCCACAGTCGGTTGATTAAATCGCTTTTGTTGCACGAAAATGTGCACGTAATGATGCTGCAGGTGTGGGGAGACTCGCATTCTCCTGAGACGACGAGCGGACGTTCTGTTCTGCCATGTTGACGCGACACTCGACCGTTTGAATCGATCGATCACGGTGTGCGATTAGTAATGCCTGTGACGGTGACGTGTATTTAATAGTCGCGTCGATTGGCCTCGAACTTGTCTGCTTTACGTGTACGTGTTTTGTTAAGTGACAACAAAGTGCTGCACATGTAACGATCATTGAAGTAGATTTACTGTATTTCACAAGCAGCACAATTAAGAAAATTTCCATCCACATCTTTATTTCGTCAGAACTTTTTGTAAAGTAAAAATCACACTTTTTTTTGTTGAAAAATTCGCAAAACAACGTGCAGGTTTTTTTTTTTTCTAAAAACGTCCTTATTTGGCGCCACCTGTCGGTAAAACACAGGTCTAATCTGCCCTTAATGTTTTTAGGATATGTTCTTTTTAGCAATTGCATATCTATTGAATCTTCGATAAAATATAGCAGAATAAAAAAATTAAACGGGTCTTTTTGTCCAAGTTAGGCTTATTTACTTTTCAAGTCAAGTTTTTATACACATAGATTTTACTATATTGAGTTAATGAAAAAACAGTATTGATAAAAACTTCCACACGTGTGGCCAGTTTACTCCAAGAGCAAAATTAGGATAAGTTAATGCATGTTCATTTTAAACAAACTGCGAATGAGAACTGTGCAGAAGTTATGGGCCTTCACACGACTGTTAAACTGTAATCAAGTTGCCCCAGGAATAAAAGATCTGTTTTTCATTGGCGTCTAACTTAAAAGACTAACCATCGGAAGCTGTAGTGGTGGGTTTGCTTTGTAGCACCTACATGCACCGCTGGAATCCCAAAGGCATAAAATGTGGTCGGCCACAGACTGAAGACGACAATTGACTGAGAAGACAGCTTCATGAAACAAGGACCACGTGGTGATCTTAAAGCAGCAAACCCCCAAAAATCTTTAATATCATAATTTAAGAACCTGTACTAAAAAGGTAACATGTTTTATTTCAACAATAGTTTCCAATTTCTTCTTTTATCTGCAGGATCGAACACAAACAGACGTCCATCTGCAAACGTGGCTCCGCAAGTTCACCTGCGTGAGCGGCGATGTTCCTGTGAGAACCTGAAAGACAAGGAGTGCGTGTACTTCTGCCACATAGGGATCGTTTGGGTCGATACGCCCAGGTACATCACTCACACACATTTCACTTAAACACTGCGCCAACGCTATGGTGGAAACCTGCTGAAAGCACATGTCTGGTTGCATTTAAGCGTGTGGTCTCATTACTGTGGTCCATGCGTGGAGACCTGAGGACAGGCCGACTGCCTTTAGTGGAAAACCACCACAGCAAACGAGTGGAGAACACAGGAAAATGTTCAGACAAAGTTTGCAAACTGTGTAAAATGCCAAAGTTTGCATTTACAAACTTTGCAAAGTCAACTGGTTGGGTGGTTTCATAAAATTCGATAAATTCACTTGGGTCAAAAAATACGTAAAAAAAAAAAAAAAGCAGATTTTTGAAAGGCCTTTTGTCCGTCAGTCAGGTCATTCCCTATGGCCTCGGCTCATCCCAAAGGCGGCGGAAGCGGCACGTGGAACGTTGTGTCTGCGTCAACCCAAGAGACGCGCCGTGTCTGCGGTTTTGCTCTAACGTCAAGCAAGAGTAAGTGCCAGTTTAAAACCCAAACTATACATTGTGAGCTGTGCTAACTGTAATTCTAACTCTTTTGCAGCGTTGAAAATGGAACAGTAAAAATGCCTCATCGAAAAACATTTAAAGAACGATACAAGTCTTGATATCCTCAAAATCCCAAAAGGCTAATCCCAAAACAACCCGAAAAGAGGTGGAAATGTGCATTACCGTATTTTTCCGACTACTGTATATGGTGCAGCGGATTATATAAGGGTTTTATATTTGTCACATATAAGGCACACATTTTTTTTTTCAAATAATTAGACAGTTTTAGACAATAATGAGAAAAGTACGGCAAGTATAATAATTAGTGTACATGTCTGCTGTGAAAGGAATTACCATGTTGAGTATTGGAAATACATTTCTTTCCGAGGGAGAAAATCATTGGCCTAATTTATTGGAGACGATTCAGATTTGCAGGCACAGTATGTTTAGCGTTAAACCGGAAATAATTCTCACATATGGTTGGCATACTATGGAAAAGGAAGAAACACTCTCGGTTTGATGTCTAGACATTTAATTGTTATGTGTAAAATTGATATTTTGTTATTAAAAATATTTAAAATAACTGCCGAAGAAAATTAAAAAACTGAAAATTGTAACCATCGAGATATGTATATAAGAAAAGGATTATTTTTAAATAAATTATGTACAAAATCACATGCTCTTGTTAATTATTCTTTGAATTTCCAAATTTGTTTAATGGAAAGATATGAAAATGGATTTTGACTCAATTTATACACGTAAAATATGATGGAGTGTGTGTGTGTGTGTGTTTATGTTTTCTATATACACATGTGTGCATATATAAAGAGAGAGAGTACATACAGTAAATTCACAGATTGTGAAAAGGAAATCTCACGAGAGGAGAAGCAGCAGAGCTTGTTTGTTCCATGATGCTAGAGGCTAAAGCAATTTTCTGAATAGCTGCACTTCATCCCTCGCTGTTGTTGTAATCTTTCCATGAGGTGATGTCTAAAGCTCTTCTGGTGTGAACAAAGACTGGCCAACGCTGCTTTCTCCAGCATGTTTGGAGAATCCAGCAGAACTTAAGGTGAAACGTGGGCCTGGACCGGGCTTTTATCTGGATTCATTTTTGGCATGGTTTGGAATGCTGGTTGACCTCACAGGAAGGCTTTCACAAGAAACTTCTGGAAGGAATTTGTGGTGCTGTGAGTTACTACTGGGACAAAGGAACAAACACCCTCTATTCCTGTCAGTCTTCTCCACTCCAGCTCTAACCGCAGTGTTGGCTTCAGGGAAACACCCCACACGCCAGAATAAATCGAGTTATGGCATCACACTGTACACACAATTTTGGTGATAATGATGCCCTGGTGGCCGACAACGCAAACAATTCACTTGTTCTATTTACACACAATTGTAAGTCCAACATGTAAGTCCAAAAGCATGCAGAACAATTAAAGTCTAGAAAATGGCCTACGACGACGAGTGAGAGTATGAATGTATGTCCTTCTCTGTGATTGGCCCATCCAAGGTGTGCCCCGCCTTCAAGCTCAGAGTTACTTTAATTGGCTCCACCTCAAAGACTCTTAATTTGGGCTTTCTGTCGGTCCAGGATTCAAACCTGCAACCTTTGTGGCCACCAAAGTACAAATCTAGGCCACAACTCCCTCATCGATTCCCAACTGTTGAAGGAATGGCTGCATTTATGAAAAAGTCAGGACAGGAATCGGCTTAAGTGCATTTATTATGCAGGACGTCACATTTTCAGAAAGCATCCACAATCTACAGTGAAGACCAAAGCGACTGACCTTGAAATGCCCTTCTCCCAGTCGTTTTGGTCACTGAAGCAAAGAATTCTCCTAACAGCGTTCCAAATAAATACCAAGTCATCACAAGATTGTCCTAAAGCTACAGCGAGTTTCTTAAAGGATTGGCTTCGGTATTAGCTTCAGAATGAGCTCCGCGTTGTTGCTCTTCATGCGTTAGGTTCGGGTTTAAGTCTGTGTTGGCAATGAACCAACAAGCACTTTGCAAATGACAGCGAAGTTCTGTTAAGTGTTAATCAGTAGTAGATTGTGTACGATAGTCTCCCGCTTAAGTACAGATATTTTTCCCTAAAACTCGGAGTTCAAGATTTCTTAGTTAAACATGTCGGGAGTTTTGAAAGAGACGCTTGTATCTCAGAGCTGATCGTTCTTGGATTATTTCACGATTTTCCCAAAAATCTCCACGATTGCGCTTTTAATAGTGTCATACTCCCACGTTAAACGCTTTGTTTAACGAGGTAACTTCATATTGTTGAGACCCACTGAGGTTGGTTTATTTAATTACTGGGCGTGGCCAATCTTAAGTACGCACTAATGTCCTAGGTTCAGTATGCGTATTTAAGCGGGAGACTACTGCTATTCAATCACAACACGACACTAAACACTGATTTACTAACGAATGCCTTCATGTAAATTTGTAAAAAGCTTTTTTTTTTTAAAAACATGAACTTTTGTGTTGGTATATACGATCTTTGGCTGTAAATTGGTCCTGGTTTTGCTACAAACAAGATACGTCAGATAAGCCAAGACGTCGGCATTTCTACATACTGTACAACAGACATGTATAAAACAGAATGAAAAAGAGATGATAAAAAGCCTGAACGAGTAAAATATATTACTGCGTATTTACAAATCACAAAGTCAGTATTAGCCGAGTATCACAGTATGTCAATCCCCACTTTCACTGCTGGCCTTCTCTACAGGGTTTCTGTTGGGGAAGAAGGGTTAGCTTGTCTGGAAATCTGTCTTCCGGTCCGTCTTCTCAGAATTTAGTGCTGTGGCTGAAGCTGTCTGACATGATAATGTTCTTGTAGAAGTTGTCAGAGCGCACAGAGCAGTATCCCTTCACCTTGTCCAGGACCTGGTGCACCGGGAGGATGGATGAAGACGCTTCTCCGTCAGAAGGGCTGCCTTTCGGACTGCTCTGATTGGAGAAATCTTTACCTGCGAGGATGCCACGCAAACACAGTCAACACTTGGAAAGTGAAGGCAAAAAGTGTGATTTGAACCAGTGGTGCCCAACCTTTCATTATGTGGGGCCAAACTTGACATTGCGGTGAATTTTGCAGGCCACAAGGTACATGAAGATTACGAATATTTTGTGTGTGTGTGTGTGTGTGTGTGTGTGTGTGTAGTCAAAATGCCAAAATGTGAGAGAAAAATTTAAATACTCTCCATTCGATGCTGACTTTAGTTTTGCTTTTCAGAACCAGTTTCAGAACGCTTGGGTTTCACAGTGATTGTGAACCAGAATGACGGTCTGTGATGTGAGAACATCACCCAGAACATCACGGAGAAAATTTGGCTAGCAACTTTAATTCTTCGGTTCAGTAATTTGAAAAGTCCACTGGTGACAGTTCCGCATCAAATTCTGCTAGAAATTCTTCTCTAAATGTGTCCTTCAGAGACACCTGAAGGTCTTCTCATTGAAAGTAGTCCAATACTAGCACACAGTCATAACCTCTTCCAAATCGACCAAAATCACAGTGTCTGTGAACATAGAAACAAAAGAGCAGCTTCATGGGCCGAACGTGGCCCACGGGCCGCAGGTTGGGCATCACTGGTTCGAAGAAATAGTTTGCAAGCTGTTCAACTGGATTCAATGGTCACAGCAATCCACGTTTACACCTTTAATCCACAAACGAGAACGACTGGATGGCACAAAGGTTTGACGATTGAATCAGATTAGTTTGACTTCAAAAAGGTCTTTTCATGCCATTCCGTGGACTTCTCATGCCTTTACCTGCTGAGTCAAACTACTGTGATGGACGCATGCAGCTTCATCTTCACGTCGTGCTTCGTGCTCGAGCAGGAAATGACGGCAGGAAATAATTGTACGCGCGTGTATATTGATTGCTGGACACGACTTTTTAGAATATAAAATAAATAGTACAAAAACAAGTTGTTAAATCATTATGATAAGGAAACTAAATTGTACAATTATACTATGCAAAAAAAGTGCATAGTATGTACTTTATCTTATTGTGACCTTCATTACATACTTAATAATTCCTGTATATGAGGATTAGTAGAGCTGGAGTTCGCAACAGCTAGGTAGAAGGCTTGATTCCTATAAAATTCACAAAGCTAAGTCAGTGTTTCACTGAATCTAGAACGTAATCTGCATAACGTCCTTGTTCTAATTGCTCATTGATGTCGTTTTACAGTTAAAACCTACATTTCATAGGTTTAAATATCAGAACTGCACAAAAGCCGTGTTCTCAGGTTGGAAGGATGAAACTGGACAGGATTGATGAATAAAAACAGGCCACAGTGAACAAACATTAGTGTCAAACCGAGTGACAGTGACTTCCAGAACTCCTAAAAGACACAATCGCTTGGGAAGCTTCATCTAAAAAGTGTATCTGCCGAATTCCGGTAATTTAAGCACGATTGTTCGTTTTAATACCACCGTGAAATATATTCATTTTAATCCCACATATAATAACCACACGCGTCTTTTTGTGCTTTTAATGTTCTGAAAGTCACTCCACAATCCAGATTCAATCCAATAGGCGAGTATTCCATCACAGTCTGCTTTTCGTTATCAAGTTTGCTCATGATGCTCAAAAAGATTGTTGTCGTGAGGGAATATCACATTCATGGCCGCTGGATTGAATTCAATGTCGACAGGGGAAGCTGATCACACAGAGAGAAGCAGTGGACACGGCTTTACCTCAGGAAGTCTCTCCGTGGCATTATTGCAGCGTACTGTCTATACCACAAACATAAACACAGACACTCAGCACCACCCAGTGCGGGCACAAAGAGATCAAATAGTGGAAAACCAACAAACAAACAACACATACATACATAGAAATACCCCAATCAAACATCACTAATCGTATCTCAAGTTGAAGAAATATTGAAGAAACATTGATAAACGTCATTGGTAAACGTCTAATTCCTATTTTTCACATACTGTATGTACCCCGACCTTCGAATGTCCAAGATAACGAAAATCCTGAGTAACGGAATGCGATGTTGCGAAAATTTCATTCGAGTTCTGAAATATTTTCGCTATGCAAAAGGAGCAGGTCTGTTTATCTGTTAAAAATCTGCGTCACAAGTGTTGCCAAATAGAGCCGCCATCTTGAAAAACCGTCATGCAAATCCCTGAGATTTCGGTAATTGTATGAGAACAGTGAAGTTGCTTGGTCATCGTTCTTGCGAGATTACAGAAATCTCTGGGATTTGCATGATGTCATTTCATGATGGCGATTACTGTTCATGTGAGATTGTCCATATATCATTATATACTCTACCTTTATAAACATCTGCCAAAGGGCAAACTAAACAACTGCTATGTAACATCTTTTATTACATTTATTACCAATATTTTATCATTGATAATTTTTTGCCTGAATTTATCAAGTCATGGCAAAGATTTGATAGATTACGTGTAAAATTACGAAATTTTCGCAGAACAAAACGACACTCGGCACGGATTTATTTTGCAAGTTGGGGTATTACTGTATATTTAATCACACACACACACACACGACAATTTTTTCCAGATTATAAGGCTCAGTCAACAACAAAAAATAATTTTGAAAGGATTTGAATTGTGTCTTAAAAATAGTCTGAAAAATATGTCTTGGAATTGAGATAGAATCGAACTCTACTAATATTGTAGACCTCTGTGCAAGCTATTGTTCTTTTCCAACACTGATGCCAACCGTCTGTCCCAGAATTCCACGCTTGTCCTGCTCACCTGTGTGACTGTGTCGGGCGAACGGGTTCAGCGTGGCTTTGGCTTTAGACGTCCAGTTGGCCGTGGTGGAGCCGAAGGAGCTGGAGGACAGAGACTTGGCCAGGTTATCTGAACTCACTTTCTTGGTGTTGTTAGTGGCCGTTTTGCTCCAGTCTGAAAGAACATGACATGTGTGATTTTAACAGGAACCAGTAAACGACACGGTACATGCAGAGACAGAATACAGACCAGAGACAGACAGACAGAGAGATGTAGAGAAAAACAGGTCGGATGAATTTGCAGAGTAACTAGATAGACAGTCAGGTATACAGAGACAGACAGACAGACAGACAGACAGACAGACAGACAGACAGACAGACAGAAAGAAAGCTATAGACACAAACAGACAGACACAAAGATACAGATACAGACAGAAAGATACACTATAGACACAAACAGACACATCTGTATCTGATGCAGACAAACAGATACAGAAAGACAGGCAGTTAGATACAGACTGTCAAAAAAATATAGATACAAACAGACAGATGCAGACAAAAAAGTAGAGATACAGACAATTAGATAATGACAGACAAAAAGATATAGATACAAATACAGACACAGTCACACACACACACACACCACACACACACACCACACACACACACACACACACACACACACACACACACACAACACACACAGACAGACAGACAGACAGACAGACAACAAAAATGTACAGGCACAGACAGACTGTAACAGACAAAAGATACTGATACAGACAGACAGACAGACACACACAGACACACACACACACACACACACACACACGCGCGCACACACACACACCACACACACACGCGCACACACACACACACACACACGCACGCACGCACGCACACACACACACACACACACAAGAGTCAGGAAAGACAAACAGAGAAATAGAGAGGTCAACTGTCATTCAGACAAAGAAACAAAGAAACAAACAGGAACATAGACAATCAAGTTTTCAGATAGGCAGGCACAGACAGACAGACAGACAGACAGACAGACAGACAGACGTTGGCTGAAATAGATGAGACAGAGAGACAGAAAGAGAGTGAGAGACAGACAGAAATATAACAGTGATGTTGCACAAACATTACATTGGCATTTAAATACACAAGCATTATTTTACTTGTGAATATCTGAAAAGCTCGGTTAAGTTCTTTCAAGTCCTTTACTTATAAAGAATATTTGTGTAATGCTAAACAGCCTCCAGCTTTGAGAGTTCGCCACCTTTAATTTAATTTTAATGTCACAAAATGCTATAAAAGATATTGCTGAAATGTAAAGTAAATAAAGAGACATAGAAGGTCTGGAAGCGCAGTCACACACACACACACACACACACACACCACACACACACACACACACACACACACACACACACACACACACACAACCACACACACCACACACACACACACACACACGCACACACACACACACACACACACACACACACACACACACGTAATTACAAAGAAACGTCATATTATAGTATAACATTAATATAATATTTTACTTAAAATTATACACAAGTCTGTTAAAACGATTCTACAGGAATTAATATGAATTATGTATTGTTGCTGGAAAAGTACTTTACCTGAATTGTCTGCCAAACGGAACTTTCCACAGCACAAGTATCTCCTCCATTGTTTCTGCACGTTCTCTTTCAGAGCACAGTGGAACACAAAAATGAATAATCCTGTTGGAAGACGTTAATTTTAGTTTTAGAGCCTACAAGTGTTATTTATAACGTTTATTTGTTGTGGAGTACTATGTCGCCCTCTAGTGGATCACCTGCATTATTACATCATTGTCTTTAGAAGATCTAAAGGTCCATGGTTCGATCCCGGGTTTCAGCAGTTACTTTTAGCCTTAAGATGACCTGATTTATAACTTTAATACAAATCAGATAAAAAATCTGACTGAAGGTAAAATAATACACTAACAATAATAATAATAATAATAATAATAATAATAATAATAATAACA
>CM051505.1:3706528-3729054 GCA_028031935.1 Paedocypris micromegethes | reverse complement strand
TACAATTTTGGTGATAATGATGCCCTGGTGGCCGACAACGCAAACAATTCACTTGTTCTATTTACACACAATTGTAAGTCCAACATGTAAGTCCAAAAGCATGCAGAACAATTAAAGTCTAGAAAATGGCCTACAACGACGAGTGAGAGTATGAATGTATGTCCTTCTCTGTGATTGGCCCATCCAAGGTGTGCCCCGCCTTCAAGCTCAGAGTTACTTTAATTGGCTCCACCTCAAAGACTCTTAATTTGGGCTTTCTGTCGGTCCAGGATTCAAACCTGCAACCTTTGTGGCCACCAAAGTACAAATCTAGGCCACAACTCCCTCATCGATTCCCAACTGTTGAAGGAATGGCTGCATTTATGAAAAAGTCAGGACAGGAATCGGCTTAAGTGCATTTATTATGCAGGACGTCACATTTTCAGAAAGCATCCACAATCTACAGTGAAGACCAAAGCGACTGACCTTGAAATGCCCTTCTCCCAGTCGTTTTGGTCACTGAAGCAAAGAATTCTCCTAACAGCGTTCCAAATAAATACCAAGTCATCACAAGATTGTCCTAAAGCTACAGCGAGTTTCTTAAAGGATTGGCTTCGGTATTAGCTTCAGAATGAGCTCCGCGTTGTTGCTCTTCATGCGTTAGGTTCGGGTTTAAGTCTGTGTGTGTGCAATAACGAGCAATGAACAGACAAGCTACGATCTACTAGTCAAGACTGAACAGTTAGCGTTAGATGTGTCTAATCGTATTAAGCTGTTAATCACGTTAACGCTTTGTTTAACGAGGTAACTTCATATTGTTGAGACCCACTGAGGTTGGTTTATTTAATTACTGGGCGTGGCCAATCTTAAGTACGCACTAATGTCCTAGGTTCAGTATGCGTATTTAAGCGGGAGACTACTGCTATTCAATCACAACACGACACTAAACACTGATTTACTAACGAATGCCTTCATGTAAATTTGTAAAAAGCTTTTTTTTTTTAAAAACATGAACTTTTGTGTTGGTATATACGATCTTTGGCTGTAAATTGGTCCTGGTTTTGCTACAAACAAGATACGTCAGATAAGCCAAGACGTCGGCATTTCTACATACTGTACAACAGACATGTATAAAACAGAATGAAAAAGAGATGATAAAAAGCCTGAACGAGTAAAATATATTACTGCGTATTTACAAATCACAAAGTCAGTATTAGCCGAGTATCACAGTATGTCAATCCCCACTTTCACTGCTGGCCTTCTCTACAGGGTTTCTGTTGGGGAAGAAGGGTTAGCTTGTCTGGAAATCTGTCTTCCGGTCCGTCTTCTCAGAATTTAGTGCTGTGGCTGAAGCTGTCTGACATGATAATGTTCTTGTAGAAGTTGTCAGAGCGCACAGAGCAGTATCCCTTCACCTTGTCCAGGACCTGGTGCACCGGGAGGATGGATGAAGACGCTTCTCCGTCAGAAGGGCTGCCTTTCGGACTGCTCTGATTGGAGAAATCTTTACCTGCGAGGATGCCACGCAAACACAGTCAACACTTGGAAAGTGAAGGCAAAAAGTGTGATTTGAACCAGTGGTGCCCAACCTTTCATTATGTGGGGCCAAACTTGACATTGCGGTGAATTTTGCAGGCCACAAGGTACATGAAGATTACGAATATTTTGTGTGTGTGTGTGTGTGTGTGTGTGTGTGTGTAGTCAAAATGCCAAAATGTGAGAGAAAAATTTAAATACTCTCCATTCGATGCTGACTTTAGTTTTGCTTTTCAGAACCAGTTTCAGAACGCTTGGGTTTCACAGTGATTGTGAACCAGAATGACGGTCTGTGATGTGAGAACATCACCCAGAACATCACGGAGAAAATTTGGCTAGCAACTTTAATTCTTCGGTTCAGTAATTTGAAAAGTCCACTGGTGACAGTTCCGCATCAAATTCTGCTAGAAATTCTTCTCTAAATGTGTCCTTCAGAGACACCTGAAGGTCTTCTCATTGAAAGTAGTCCAATACTAGCACACAGTCATAACCTCTTCCAAATCGACCAAAATCACAGTGTCTGTGAACATAGAAACAAAAGAGCAGCTTCATGGGCCGAACGTGGCCCACGGGCCGCAGGTTGGGCATCACTGGTTCGAAGAAATAGTTTGCAAGCTGTTCAACTGGATTCAATGGTCACAGCAATCCACGTTTACACCTTTAATCCACAAACGAGAACGACTGGATGGCACAAAGGTTTGACGATTGAATCAGATTAGTTTGACTTCAAAAAGGTCTTTTCATGCCATTCCGTGGACTTCTCATGCCTTTACCTGCTGAGTCAAACTACTGTGATGGACGCATGCAGCTTCATCTTCACGTCGTGCTTCGTGCTCGAGCAGGAAATGACGGCAGGAAATAATTGTACGCGCGTGTATATTGATTGCTGGACACGACTTTTTAGAATATAAAATAAATAGTACAAAAACAAGTTGTTAAATCATTATGATAAGGAAACTAAATTGTACAATTATACTATGCAAAAAAAGTGCATAGTATGTACTTTATCTTATTGTGACCTTCATTACATACTTAATAATTCCTGTATATGAGGATTAGTAGAGCTGGAGTTCGCAACAGCTAGGTAGAAGGCTTGATTCCTATAAAATTCACAAAGCTAAGTCAGTGTTTCACTGAATCTAGAACGTAATCTGCATAACGTCCTTGTTCTAATTGCTCATTGATGTCGTTTTACAGTTAAAACCTACATTTCATAGGTTTAAATATAGAACTGCACAAAAGCCGTGTTCTCAGGTTGGAAGGATGAAACTGGACAGGATTGATGAATAAAAACAGGCCACAGTGAACAAACATTAGTGTCAAACCGAGTGACAGTGACTTCCAGAACTCCTAAAAGACACAATCGCTTGGGAAGCTTCATCTAAAAAGTGTATCTGCCGAATTCCGGTAATTTAAGCACGATTGTTCGTTTTAATACCACCGTGAAATATATTCATTTTAATCCCACATATAATAACCACACGCGTCTTTTTGTGCTTTTAATGTTCTGAAAGTCACTCCACAATCCAGATTCAATCCAATAGGCGAGTATTCCATCACAGTCTGCTTTTCGTTATCAAGTTTGCTCATGATGCTCAAAAAGATTGTTGTCGTGAGGGAATATCACATTCATGGCCGCTGGATTGAATTCAATGTCGACAGGGGAAGCTGATCACACAGAGAGAAGCAGTGGACACGGCTTTACCTCAGGAAGTCTCTCCGTGGCATTATTGCAGCGTACTGTCTATACCACAAACATAAACACAGACACTCAGCACCACCCAGTGCGGGCACAAAGAGATCAAATAGTGGAAAACCAACAAACAAACAACACATACATACATAGAAATACCCCAATCAAACATCACTAATCGTATCTCAAGTTGAAGAAATATTGAAGAAACATTGATAAACGTCATTGGTAAACGTCTAATTCCTATTTTTCACATACTGTATGTACCCCGACCTTCGAATGTCCAAGATAACGAAAATCCTGAGTAACGGAATGCGATGTTGCGAAAATTTCATTCGAGTTCTGAAATATTTTCGCTATGCAAAAGGAGCAGGTCTGTTTATCTGTTAAAAATCTGCGTCACAAGTGTTGCCAAATAGAGCCGCCATCTTGAAAAACCGTCATGCAAATCCCTGAGATTTCGGTAATTGTATGAGAACAGTGAAGTTGCTTGGTCATCGTTCTTGCGAGATTACAGAAATCTCTGGGATTTGCATGATGTCATTTCATGATGGCGATTACTGTTGTGAGATGTGTATGTGAGATTGTCCATATATCATTATATACTGTACCTTTATAAACATCTGCCAAAGGGCAAACTAAACAACTGCTATGTAACATCTTTTATTACATTTATTACCAATATTTTATCATTGATAATTTTTTGCCTGAATTTATCAAGTCATGGCAAAGATTTGATAGATTACGTGTAAAATTACGAAATTTTCGCAGAACAAAACGACACTCGGCACGGATTTATTTTGCAAGTTGGGGTATTACTGTATATTTAATCACACACACACACACACGACAATTTTTTCCAGATTATAAGGCTCAGTCAACAACAAAAAATAATTTTGAAAGGATTTGAATTGTGTCTTAAAAATAGTCTGAAAAATATGTCTTGGAATTGAGATAGAATCGAACTCTACTAATATTGTAGACCTCTGTGCAAGCTATTGTTCTTTTCCAACACTGATGCCAACCGTCTGTCCCAGAATTCCACGCTTGTCCTGCTCACCTGTGTGACTGTGTCGGGCGAACGGGTTCAGCGTGGCTTTGGCTTTAGACGTCCAGTTGGCCGTGGTGGAGCCGAAGGAGCTGGAGGACAGAGACTTGGCCAGGTTATCTGAACTCACTTTCTTGGTGTTGTTAGTGGCCGTTTTGCTCCAGTCTGAAAGAACATGACATGTGTGATTTTAACAGGAACCAGTAAACGACACGGTACATGCAGAGACAGAATACAGACCAGAGACAGACAGACAGACAGAGAGATGTAGAGAAAAACAGGTCGGATGAATTTGCAGAGTAACTAGATAGACAGTCAGGTATACAGAGACAGACAGACAGACAGACAGACAGACAGACAGACAGACAGACAGAAAGAAAGCTATAGACACAAACAGACAGACACAAAGATACAGATACAGACAGAAAGATACACTATAGACACAAACAGACACATCTGTATCTGATGCAGACAAACAGATACAGAAAGACAGGCAGTTAGATACAGACTGTCAAAAAAATATAGATACAAACAGACAGATGCAGACAAAAAAGTAGAGATACAGACAATTAGATAATGACAGACAAAAAGATATAGATACAAATACAGACACAGTCACACACACACACACACACACACACACACACACACACACACACACACACACACACACACACACACACACACACACACAACAACAGACAGACAGACAGACAGTAACAGACAAAAATGTACAGGCACAGACAGACTGTAACAGACAAAAGATACTGATACAGACAGACAGACAGACACAGACACAGACACACACACACACACACACACACACACGCGCGCACACACACACACACACACACACACGCGCACACACACACACACACACGCACGCACGCACGCACACACACACACACACACACAGAGTCAGGAAAGACAAACAGAGAAATAGAGAGGTCAACTGTCATTCAGACAAAGAAACAAAGAAACAAACAGGAACATAGACAATCAAGTTTTCAGATAGGCAGGCACAGACAGACAGACAGACAGACAGACAGACGTTGGCTGAAATAGATGAGACAGAGAGACAGAAAGAGAGTGAGAGACAGACAGAAATATAACAGTGATGTTGCACAAACATTACATTGGCATTTAAATACACAAGCATTATTTTACTTGTGAATATCTGAAAAGCTCGGTTAAGTTCTTTCAAGTCCTTTACTTATAAAGAATATTTGTGTAATGCTAAACAGCCTCCAGCTTTGAGAGTTCGCCACCTTTAATTTAATTTTAATGTCACAAAATGCTATAAAAGATATTGCTGAAATGTAAAGTAAATAAAGAGACATAGAAGGTCTGGAAGCGCAGTCACACACACACACACACACACACACACACACACACCACACCACACCACACACACACACACACACACACACACACACACACACACACACACACACACACAGTAATTACAAAGAAACGTCATATTATAGTATAACATTAATATAATATTTTACTTAAAATTATACATAAGTCTGTTAAAACGATTCTACAGGAATTAATATGAATTATGTATTGTTGCTGGAAAAGTACTTTACCTGAATTGTCTGCCAAACGGAACTTTCCACAGCACAAGTATCTCCTCCATTGTTTCTGCACGTTCTCTTTCAGAGCACAGTGGAACACAAAAATGAATAATCCTGTTGGAAGACGTTAATTTTAGTTTTAGAGCCTACAAGTGTTATTTATAACGTTTATTTGTTGTGGAGTACTATGTCGCCCTCTAGTGGATCACCTGCATTATTACATCATTGTCTTTAGAAGATCTAAAGGTCCATGGTTCGATCCCGGGTTTCAGCAGTTACTTTTAGCCTTAAGATGACCTGATTTATAACTTTAATACAAATCAGATAAAAAATCTGACTGAAGGTAAAATAATACACTAACATAATAATAATAATAATAATAATAATAATAATAATAATAATAACAATAATAATAACAACAATTTCTTAATGGTAACAATACACATTTGAAAATATAATTAAGTATTATCATAGCTAGAATATCTTCATTGAAACTTCTTCATGCCCACCCTGGGAGTCGAACCCAAGACCTTTGGTGTTGCCAAAACCACATGCAAATTAGCGTTAATTAATGCTTTAGTTTGTATGGTGGAAACTGACTTTGGAACTGACCCTGCAGAGAGTTGAAAATGGTGAAGAGGTACATAAAAACCAGACTGACTGGGCCCCAGGCAAAAAAGGCAAAGCCCCAGGTCATTCCCAGCAGGAAGGTCAGGCTGACCACACTGCGCAGGTTACGCAAGATCTCCTCTCGCAGCGTCCGGTTGCTCCGCTTGCCGTTGCGTCCGCAGATCTGGATCATGACCACGATGAACATGGCGACATTCATTATGAAGATCACGGAGAAGTAGCCCACACACGTCATGTAGAACACCACTTCTGAGTTAATCCAACAGCTGAAAGAAACACAAAGAGCGGCAAAGAAGCGATATAACAGATAAATCTGACAACTAGGTAATGTTTATTTAACATAATTTTAATAGATTTATACATAATAAAATTCGCTTGATGAAAACTTACAATTCTGATTTATCTTGACCGTTCACATTTCTTTCATAATTCTTCTTTCCGTAAGAGTCTTTACTCACAGCCAAAACAATGCAAACAATTGCTGCAGGAATCCCTAAAATACATATTAAATACAGTAACTAAATACATAACTTTTGGAATAGGAAATATAAGAAAAATATGTATATAATTTACAATATATGTATTATTAGCACTATTAACACGCACACACACACACACACACACACACGCAAGCACGCACGCACACACACACACNNNNACACACACACACACACTGTACATCTCTTTTTAAACAAAATAAATCTAATATGAATTAAGTGAGGTGTGATGCATAGAAAATTTGTTAATCATAGTTTTAATCATAATAACAGTTTAGTAACAAACATTTTTAGCAAAAATTGAATTCTTTAATTTTTAGTAAAAATCGAGTTGAATTCGAGCTGAAAATAATAAATAATAAAAAATAATTGGAAACAGTCAAAAAAATCCATTTATCGAGAACTAGAACCAATTATTCAACCTATTCTGAACTCACCCCATCCCACGATGCAGAACTTGAGAATGTATCGTCGTATGTAGGTGTTAAAGACCTTGACCAGGGCAATGTACATGTGTATGGACTCCAATCCCATCCAGGTAAAAGACGTCAGAAGAAAGAAGTGCAGAAAGACGGCCACGGTCACACATAACCCATCCATGTCGTACGAAGCCAGCCATCCATCCAGAAGGAACACCATGTTGAGAAAAAGCAGCGACGTGCTGAGATTCATCAGGATCTTGGATGGATAGTCTCGTCTCAGCTTCCTGCAGATTGCAGATGTGTGTTATTCAAGATAAAGTTCTTGGTTTCAAGCATCATCATGGCCAAACACTGAGCGAATACACTCACTCAAAAGCAATGTAAGTCAGCAGAGTCGCGGCCGAAAAGATAGCAGACACTCCGCAGCCGATGTAGGTGATGAAGGTGAGAACTCGATTGTTCCTGGGGTCGACCTGAGCAGCAGCTCCAGAGATGTCCTACAGCAGAAGAAGAAGAAAACCACAGCTTTTTTTAACGTCAAACTTAGTATAAAATTTTAAATGATTAAAAAAAATTTTTAAATGATTAATTCTTATTGTAGCATATTGAAATATTTTGCCTTTGCAATATATTTGCCTTTATCTGCATTTTGTATTTCTGCTATTGGTGATAATAAAAGTGATTTGATTTGATCTTAAAACGCACTTTTATTAACAATTATAATAAACACTTCATGCATTGTAATTAACGTAAAGACGTTAAATATAGAACACATTTCCATTTCATGAGGAGGTATGTTCAGTTACAGTACGGCAGAAATCCGAAATATAGATGATTTTTTTTGTGTGTTATTTAATGTCCTTGTTATAACATTTTTTTTGCATTTCCTGCCGTAAAACACAAAAAGTTCACCTAGTGGGACTAATAAAGTCTATCTTATCTAATTAAGGCTAATCCATCCAACCAATCACACGCTCACTTAACAATCACTTGATCAATAACTTTTGTTTGCAAACCGAATCATAATTTTGTAGAATATTCTGTTTGTAAACCAGACAGTTTATGATTTAAAAAAAAAGTGCGAACTGCTGCTTATAGCTTCCAGTATATTCATTGATGCTTAGCCACTCTGAAAAACACCACAGAAGACGCCAGAAGAAAGCGCCCTTCTGGACCATATCTCACCATTAGAACACCAAAGTGTGTGAGGTGGTTGCACAAACACACAGTCCTGTTGCTGTTGGACTCTGGACCAAGTTCACATCCCTCGCGATTCCATCCTCCCGTGCCATCTACAACAAAGACACAGGCTTGAGATGATTACTGCTGATCCACATTTACCAGCATCTTCTCCGGCTGGAGTTCTGGTCTACTTACTTTGGAAGCCAAAATCCCAGAAAACACAAACTGGCTTTGGATCTCTCTGAAGAGAAAGAGGAAGAAGATAGAAGACTTCAGGTTTCAATGCACTTAGGAGGAAAAAAGGCTTGACGTCAATAAATAACCTGATGCTCCAAATGGGCGATTTCTATTTTGACCGGATCCGTCAGGTTTTTTATGGTCAAGTTGCCGACGCTGCTGGCCACCACATAGCTTTTCAAGGACAAGCCGTTGCTTTGTTGATCCTGTGAATTAAAATCATAATCAGAACCACAAAAATATGAAAACAGCTCATTAATATTAATAACACATCTCTTATTATGCATCTTCATTTTATATTAGATAACACACCAGCGGAATAAAAGTTAGCTTTTAGTAGACGTTAAAAATGGCCAAGTACATTGAACGTGAAAATACTATTAGTCTTAAACGTGAGTAAATGCACAAGTAGTTATTCTGACATGTTATTGTGCAACGGCACTTAGGAAAACATCTAGATTGATTACCGTACCATGAAAAATCCAAAGTGCTATTGACAAAAATACCAAATGAGACGTCAATGTTTTATTGCTCCACAGCGGTTTGGGGCAAAAACGGTGCGTAAATTCTAAAAGAAACATAAGCAGAAAAAAGCCGACCTGAAAGAGGCCAGTCTTGCTGAAGAACATGAAGCTTATTCTCGAGGCGCTCTCCATTTCCGCAGCGTGAAGGTTGTGCAGGAGTGTTGGAGGAAGTGTGATGACAGCTAAAGCATTCTGGGGCTCGGGGTCAAACTCGATCTGGAGAGAAAGGGACCGGTCAGAGCCGAGGACTGACATTAACTGGCAAATTCACTGGGATTTTTGTCTCACAACATAACCTGGCAATAAATTCAGTCTGAAAATATAGCTGTTAGCAGAATTGTGGGGTTCAGGACTTTTGTTTTTTTGGCAAATGTTTGGGTGTGTGCTGTTGTTTTATGCTTGTTTATGCTTTTTATGTATGCTTATTTATTAATTATTTATTTTTAGATGTGTGCTTGTTTATGTCCTTTCTCTGCTCTGCTGTTGCTCTTTAAAAAAAAAAATAGTAATAAATGTAATAAAATACGCGTCACATAACAGTTTTGCTCTTTGGCAGATGTTTATAAAAGTACAGTATATAATGACACAGCGGACAATCTCGCATGAACCGCCATCTTTAAATGATGTCACCCAAATCCCGGAGATTTCCGTGATCTCACGAGAACGTTGACGTCGCAGAGCCAGTAGTGACGTCATTAGAATGCTCGGCCCGGACTATATAAATCGTTACAACCAGTGAAAATCATGCATGTAACTGCTTTTAGCTTATGTGCTACGTAAGTTAAAGTTTCAGTTATAAAAAAAATCTCAAATTAATTATTAAAATTAGTCATTTTTTGTGTCTTCAAATTTGCACATCTGAAAGCAGTCCATGTGAGCGCTATTCTAAAATCATCAAGACACGTCGACTATCATTCACCTGAGGGTCTGTAGTGTTCGTGGCGACAGACGCACTGATCGTGGTCCCATTAAAATCATCCGTTTTAATTGCAGATATTCCCACGGCGAGGAATTTGGATGTTATGGTCACTGAGGGTCCATAAAACTCCATCTTCTGGGCCAGCTCGTCCACTGCCTTGAGAGCTCTGAACCAAACAAAACAGTTCATTCATGATCTATAGATGGATGAACCAAGCATCACATACGTCTCAGATGCAGCTAGCTGAGCGGTGTGTGAGCTAAGCATCACGTTGGAGATGATGGTGACCACAGTGCTGGCCAGCGTGGCGTTGATTTTTGCAATGTTCACCAGGTCCTTCACTTTGGAGACCACCTGCGCCACCTCATCCGTAGAGAGTTCGTTATTGGTGATATCTGCGAGCTTCATGGCCACGTCGATTGCATTATCTGTTTAAATAAAAACAGAAACCCTGTGACGGATGCTTGGATTCCAAGAGAATGGGTTTGGAACAGCAAATACCTTGGGAAACTGTGATTCCCTCGATGTTGGTGCAGTTGCTGAGGTTTGGAGGACTCCAGAAGGACGTATAATTGTCTGTGCTAATTTTGCTGGAGATGTGAAAGAGACAAAGCAGGTTGAGATAATAGCATGAAGAGCTATTGGTGGAAGTCGCTTACCAAGTCCTGAATGCGCTTTGCTCTTTGTAAGGGAAACATGGGACATACTGGGTGACTGTGGGTCGGGTCTCTGGCCAGCGATAGTGGAAGAAGACTTCTTGCTCGCAGTTCTCTGAAGAAATCAAACATTATCTCAATGAGGCACGTTTTTGCCAGAATTGTATTTATTACATTAATTGTATACATTGCATGCAGAGGGGACTGTATTCTGAAGTGCCCAAAAAAAAAAAACGTTTTTTTTGTACATCATTTTGCATTTTTTGCACAATTAAAACTGTCCTTTTATCCATTAGTACTTATTAGTACCTTTCTGTGTTCATTTGTTAGTTTATTGATAATTAGTTAGATTCTTATTTGTTAGATTCATTTTTCACACCAGTGTTACTCTGTTCTTCATTGTTATCTGACAATGTCGGGCCATTTAAAGGTTTCATTAGTAAAGATGTTTTATGTGTTAAGAGTTGTCTTATCTTGTTCAGAGAACTCAATCAAATTTAATTTCAGTTTTCTATCCAAATCCACCAAGTATTTTGGAAATTTGAAATGTGTTTTAGTTCTGTAAAATGTAGCATGTGCCACACAAGGCTGTTTAATTTGTTGTTTTGGTTCTGCAAAATAAAAGACCCCACACCACATTTTGGTTCATCCTCTTTTTTTTTAAATCTGCTAAAATATCAACAGTGATTTGAACAATGATGAAAACACCAACCCCAAAGGTCATGAGCTTGATTCCCAAGAGAAATGAGAAGAAAAGTGAGTTGAGTTTGACCTTGTGTAAAAGTGACTCATCAAAAGTTAATTTGGCTTAATGTTACTGGCTTCATTAAAACACATGTTAAGTTCATTAAAAACAACCTATAATTGTGTTGTGAGATGTTACTGATCTGTCCAGTGCTTTATTCCATACCTAACATCTTCACAGACACACTCTGCAGAGTCAGGCCGTTTTTAAATGAAGAAGCACTTCGGAGAAAGTTCTCGATCTCCACTTCTGGCAGACTCATCTCTATGGTGTTCTCATAAACCAGCAGGGCCATGCATGTGTATCTGAGAAGATTATAAAACAGTTCATTGATTTTATCATGTGGCAATGTACAGTCAAATAACTGTTCGTTGGTTGCTTTACCGTGCACTTATAGCTCTTGGAAGAATGTTGTCGGTTTCAACCCTGAATAGAGAAGAGAAGAGAAATGACATTTTCAACTCTGAGTTACAAAAGTGAAATTAAAAACCCAATACAAGATTAAATAAAAACCGTTTACCTAATGCTATCAGCGTAAACGGCATAGGTCCAGTTCTGAAGGGTTTGATTAAACTGTGACAAAGGACAAAACATTTAAAACATATATTCAAAACTCGGGCAAAAGTATTCAACACTGGAAAATGTAAATTATAAATAAAAATTGGGATGTACTTAACACTTTTTTTTTAATTTACAACTTTGTTGTTATATATAAGTATATCTTATTTTTACAATTTATAAAACTTCAATATTTCATTAAATATTTTTGAAACATTGCAAAATGTATTAGATCAAATGTACTTTTAAAATAAAAACACTGATCCAGTACCCATCTAGATATCACGGTCTGAACTTCGCTGCTTGTCATGTCAGCGCCACCGATCATCACAAGATTTATTCTGTAGTAAATGTCTTCTAGAAATTGAAAAGAAAATAATCATTAGAACATCCAACATCATCAACAACACATTTTTCTGAAGATTTTTCCAAGAAAAAGCACCAGCTTTTTTCCAAAGGAAATTCTGTGTTGCATGGCAGTAGTCAAAAAGATTGAACATTTGAGCAATTTCTTTCTTTGTCATTACTAATTTTACATTAAAATTTCTGAAACGAATCCGCTCATTAATATGCCAATTACCATCTGTTTCCTCAAAAAACACCCGGCAGGAGATCTACTGCTATGCCACACGGCTTTCACAAGGTGGCGCTCACGTAACTGGAGTTAGTGAAGAACTACTGTATTACGCATCACTACACCATGCCAAGATTTTCTTGGGAGACTTGAGCAGAAAAATACACAAACTGAATGACAAACAGCTTCTTCATCAGAAACGCACATCTATAAATAAAAAAAACATGAAAGTCTCCAAAGAAAGACAGATTAAACTGTCGGATTCAGAAACTACTGCATTCAATTAGAAGCCAGTACAGGAAGAGTACTGAAATTATTCTGATAATATAACTACATCTAGTCAATCACAAGGAATCACCAAACTAAAATTTGAAGTCTGATTGTTTCTTCCCTCAACTGAACAACCATTGTTCTACAGTTAGTTCGGGCAATGAATAAACTACAGTAACTCTTATTCTAAGCACTACATCTTTATTGGAAAACATACTGTTCCCGGTTGAAAGTCCACACAGACATGTAAAATGAAAGGGACCTTTACATGGGCATGAAAGCGGTTCATGAGGTTCTGAGGTGGTTCCTTGAGTGGCACCAGGAGAACCTGCACTGACTCCTTGGACTGTGGTGAGGGAGACTGTGCTGTTAGTTGGAACAATGGTCTGGCCTTCCATCGCTGGAGACAGATCGGTTTTGCTATCTGTGGCCGTAGGGTGGACAACGAAGGCATTGTGACCATAGCTAGGCGGCTTTGCTGATTCATTCTTGGCCCAAAATGGCCACTTTGTTGGGGAATGAAGATGTTTAGTGTACAGTAGGTCTTCACTGAGGACGTCCACTGATTTGGTGGGCTGGAGGATTTGTGAAATAGTGTGCAACGGGTCCAACCTTGTAGACGTGGAAATGTGTTGTAGGTGAGTAGCTTTGACGTTGAAGGACAAGTTTTCCGATGAGTTGAACGTCCATGCAGTTGTTTCAACTAAAGATTGTGGTGAGCTTCTCAGTCCACTGTTGTTTTTATGAGGATTGATGGTAGAAATGTGCATTGCTTCTGATTGATCCATGAATTTGGAAGGATGAATTAAACTGGCCTCGGGTTCATTCTGGGGCAACGCTACTTCACCTCGGGAACTGATGAAAAGAGAGGGAAATATCTCACTGGATGAAATTTGAGTCTTCAAGTCCACGGCTTGAAACTTCTCAGCTTTTGAGTGGCTCAGCGATGCCAGTGTGTCGTGTTCGGGGCCAA
Organism: Paedocypris micromegethes; assembly: GCA_028031935.1. Lineage (NCBI taxonomy): Eukaryota > Metazoa > Chordata > Actinopteri > Cypriniformes > Paedocypris > Paedocypris micromegethes. Next base: position 3,715,031 of record CM051505.1, on the reverse strand, counting down.
AAATGCTGCGGGCGGTAAAACTGAATGTGGGCAATGTATCTGTCTTCTCCATTTTCCCTTTGGTGTATAAATTAATGGGTGAAGAGTGAAAATCACTCCATTCATCTATCAGGGACGAAGCTGAACCGTATGGTAATTCCGGACGACCACTGACGGAAATATGAGAAGTATGCGACAAGTGTCTACGATCAGCCTCTGACAGACTAACACGGCCTTGCCTGTTTGCGTCTCCGAAAAGGGTCTCGAGTAATCGGTTAACATGTGAAGGCTCAAGACGCACCGTCAAATCCATTGTAGACTTGCGCACAACGTCTAGAACCCTAGGAGTGGGAAAGAAGCTTAAACCAACAGATTCAGAAAGAACCAATGAGGGTAAAACCAGGTCGGTGCTGTTTTTGGCTTCCGAAATAAAGAGACTTTGGACTGAGCCGGGTGTCAAAGTGGGAAAAACATCAGTGTGCACCTGAGAAGACAACAGAAGTGGTCTGATGGCCTCCGTCATTAAGGAGTCACTTTGAACCCCAGCAGTTGACATCAGGCTTGCGTGAGAACTCAGATGCTCGATAAGAGTGGCAGCACTGTGGGCTGAATCCATAAGCAGTCCAGACACTATTCCTCCAGTTGGAAGCTGAGAGTTTATAAGTGCTGTGAGAGGATAGCTGGCCTGTGGAATGAGATGATCTACGAGGAAGACGGTTTCATCAGGAAGATTACGTTGGGAGGTCGATGTTGAAATGAAAGCAGTCGTATCAAGGCCAATTTCAGGTTCTGACATACTCGCCTTGCTATAATCTGTCCGTGAAGGAAAAACTATGGTGGGCTCCACCAAAAGAGGTTTGGTCTTGATGGGCTTTTCAATGGCAGCTGCCTGGGAGACACCCCAAGGCTCAGTGTTCGTTACCGAGAGTTTCGTTGACCACTTTGCCAAGGAAGTCCCTCTTTGGTCTGAGAAGCTGGCTTGGTGGTTGTGTAAATGTTCCTCACTAACTGTTGCCTGTCGAACAAGACTGGCCTTGATGACAGAGGGAACTGTGTCTAAAAACGAGGTGTTATGGGAGAGGACAGTAGCCAAGGCGTCGGTCAACGAGTAGGTGGAATCCAAGTCAAACAAACTGAACACGTCATCATCAAAGTCAATGTCGTAGAAGAATTCCTCAGAACCAAAACCTGATGGGTAATCCAACAACTCAGTGCTGGTCTTGTTGCTCTCACTCAGGACTAGTTGAGGAGCCAATGGTTTGTTCTTTCGATTACCTAACGACGCCACATGGAAAGACTCAAACTCTTCGCTCTGATCGTGATTGTTTGGTTGCTCCGGGGAATAGACTGGCTTTATGGTCGTAGAGTCTGTTTTCTTGGCGATGGAGGCCATTGTTGATGTTTCCAGCATGTGGGATTCATTTGTCAAATGTATTAGTGGATAAGCAGATGGCTTGGTCAAGTGGATGACTGGACGCTTGTGTGGCCGAGTGACAGCCGCCTCTACTCTCTTCCTCACAGGCCAGATCAGAGGTGTAGAGATGAAGCCAAGTGACGTTTTAGGGCCACGAGGAGCAGGAGCAACAAGGGGTCTCACCGGGGTGGGGTGAGTGGACGGAGGCTCTGTATGAGGTGTGAGCCGCAGGAAAGGCCACAAAAATGCTGCCCTCTTTTTCTCAGCTCCAGCTCATTTATTATGAAGTCCAGGGTTTAATAAAAAAAATGAGAAGGTCAGAGCAGACTATTACTCATATTGATCACCACCATCACAAACGAACACACAGCATTTATTCAATTCACAAAGAAAAAGAAATTCACCAAAAATGACCATGAATAATGAAGAAGGATAAATTAAAAGCACCAATTAGAAAATCCAGTGGTCAAGAGTTTGCTGAAAGCAACAGGATTATATAGTATTAGATAAACAAGTATTAGAAATTAGATAACGTATTTGAAAACAAATGAAAACTTAATCAATTGCAGAATAATTAGGAAATTTAAAAAGATTGATCAGCAGAAGGATTGATGTTGTGCACTCAAGACACTTCAGACACTCCAGCTCAGCTAAAACGTGGACAAATATAAATGGCTTGATTCATATTTTACAAAGGTCAATTATCTGAACCCTGGGAATCTTTAAAAAACAAATCAACTATTTTATTTTCAATTTAATTTGCTTAGACAAACTATTATTTATTTTCAGCCCATATGAACGAAGATTTAGCGGTGACACCACCAGCAAATCCATGACAGGTGAGACACGAGTAAAGGTTTGGCTTACCACTGGTTTTTCTGAAGGACAGAGGTGGGTTAGTAGCAGCTGCTGCTGGGAAAGCAATGGATTACATGACTTGTGACATGGTAAACGTTGGGGGAAATGAACACAAACAGAAGCTATGATTTAAACAGACAATGGTCTACGTATATATTGCCATGCTTTTGTCCAATTTCCTGTCAAATTTATTTTTTATGAATTTACAGTTGAAAATCCAAAGAATTTGAATTGTAAAATTGACTAGGGAATGGCATTATACAGTGAAAGTGATGTCTTACCAGAGATGATAGATGCCAGGTTAGAGTGTGTTATGGTTGAAGTGGTGGGAACTAGCAATGGCGCGCACACACACACATACACAAAACAATGTTGAGACTAGTTAGTAGACCCTAGCAACACTACAGACTATTGCAACATGATAAAAGATACCAAATCTCTTATCAATTTGTTGTATGATATAAGATATCAGCTAATCTGTAAGGAAGGAGTTGTTAGCTTACCAGAAGTCGTAGTTGTTGTGCTAGCACTAGTAGTTGGTCTGAATACAGCTATTATTGTAACACAAAACGAGTGTGCGAGGGATTAGCAAGGTTATTTAATCTCCATTAGCAGAAAACAAACTGTAAGAAGTCTGCTTACCAGAAGTTAGAAGCATGTTAGCGGTGGAGGTGTGTGAAAGAGTACTAAGAGCTGATGGAGTAATGGATGAGTTTATTTAAATAAAAGTGAAAGATGGAGAAAAATTACACGCAGGCACAAATAATCCAACAAATTATTACAAATTATCCACAAAAATCTTGGTATAGCAAACCCCTATGTACAGTGTGCACACACTACTCTATGTGCATGTTTACAGTACGTGTGATATTCTGAAAAATCTACTAAAAATTAGTGTATTTTATTTATGATGCTTTTTGAGACCCTCAAGGTCGCCATACAATAAAAATAAATACATTACGTGCATGAAACAGCCACTAAACCATGAGACAAGCAGGTGAATGCTTACCGTGGGTTGCTGCATTAGTAGGGATGGTGTTAGTGGTGGCAATGGATCTGGTGGTAACGGTTAATGTTGCTGGTGGCAGGGTGGGAAGAAAGGCACAGGGATTTTATTTGCAAAAAGTAAATGTCAGAACAAAGGTGTGGTGACAAAAAGACAAAATTCTATCGATTACAAAAATAAGTCATTCAGCTGTTTTGTAATTTTTCCATTATGAGCTATACATTTCTGCAGTCATATGATGGAGGTGATAACAACTTGATGGGAGGAAAAGTATTCAGTGAATGGATAAGTTATGATGGATAAGAACATGACGGAAATCATCACAATTAATTTTGTAGCTAATGACAAATTATTTTGTAAGAAATAAATCATTTTTTGTGTGGCCATTATAATAATAATAATAATAATTCATTCGATTTTTTATTTATTGGCGCCTTTCATGACACTCAAGGTCGCCTTACATGACACACAACATTCACACACACGCCCGGTGAAATAGCGCGAATTATAATTCCAATATTGAAAATACTGCATCAATCTTTGTGCTTTGAGCATCAGTGGTTGTGTGTTCAATTCAAGCTACTTAAATGTAAGATCCAGAGGGCTGACATAAATATATTTAATAATATTCAATATAATATTTATTTTAATGTGTAAATTTGTAGCAAGAGACTGCAAATGTCCTGAGAATACACTGGGACTGAGCTGTGTACAGTCTTTTGCATCTCATAAAACACATAAAATCAAAATAATGCTTACCAGAACTTAATGGCATACTAGAAGCAGATGGGAATGAAAGTGTGGTAGTAAGAGCTGAAGGAGAAACAGAGGAGATGAGAGATTGGGCTATACTGAGATGTTTAACGGACAGAAAATCATGTGATGAAAAATAAAAGTAATATGTGAATTACTATTATTACGTGTCATTATTGGTAGATTAAAAAAAAGAAGGCGGTGATTCTGCTTTAGACTGACATACAGACAAAAGAAAAAAAGACAGATAATAGAAAAAAGAAAGTAAATAAAGAAAAAGACAGACAGACTGATAGAAAAACATAGACAAAGAAAGACAGACAGACAGGCAGATAGACAGACAGATAGACCTATCAAAAGATTTAAATTCATAATAAATGAAAAATTCACTTTGCATGTTAAAAGTAATTGTTTGGTGTTGATCATTGATTCTAACTAAAAAGACTTGTTTTGTTAAAAATGCACGAGGAAGCCCAGGTGAATGCTTACCACGGGTCGGGGCATTAGTAGGGATGGTGTTAGTGGTGGCAATGACCCTGGTGGTAACGGTTAATGTTGCTGGTGGCAGGGTGGGAAAAAGGGCAGAGAAAATTATAATACTGCAGCGCAAACAATAAGAGCACAAAATGAAAAACCTTCAGCGTCATTATGTTAGCAAAAAAATAAATAAAAAACCAAAGATACTGTACAGTATTTTGGCAAAAAAAAAATCCACTGCAAAAAAAATTACCCGATATATGCCTATTAATAAATCATCCTCATATACTCATATACCTCACAGCAGATAAAAAGATCAAGAGACCTATAAAGTAGCAACTGATTATTCACAATTTAAATGAAGAAACACGATGACCTGAAAACGCAATATTCAATCCAAGGTCCAATAATCAGTTATATTGGTTTGATTACATTTTTTCTCAAAATGAATTTTCTTCACACACATACAAAAAAAAAAACTGCAATTTTAAAAATACACAATTGTATGTCAAGTTTGACGCAACCAATCACAGAGAGACTGAAACAACGATGCTTTTAATAATGCGGTATCACTTGGCGAACAACCACGAAAGTTTCATCTTTCACACAAACGTCCATGTAGCTAATTTGAATGTATGATCTTACTTATCACGTAGCTATTTCATGAAACGCTTCCTCTTACCTGGGCAGCCGAGTCCTGGAGAAACACAACCTATGGATCCCGGAGGAAGAGTTGAAGTGGCAGTGCCTGCAGATTTAAAAGCATTAAAAAAAATGACTTCATGAGAGTTTAAGATCTTAAAACAAGTTCAAGTTCATTTATATAGCGCTTCCACACAATTCAAAACATTTAAATATTGCTACTTTACTGTACAGTAATTTAAGTCTAGCCATTTTTAATTAACTTTATGGTGAATTAAACCATAATTAAAAAATAATTTACATTTGCTTTCCATTTTTACCTCGGTAATTTATACAAAACAACAGATTTATAATGAGTTCTGTAACCGGATTTTACACTTTGCCTATAAAATCCCACACTCTAGATTAATACTACAGTAAAACATATGTTCACATTTTGTGTTTGTGTGTTTCTATGGTATACTGTACAGTATATATATGTGTGCGTATGTGCAGTATGTCAGATATTTCTCATTTCGTCTGGATTTGTGTCCACAAAATGAATTAATTTGTGACCATTTTTCAGCGTTGATGGCTGGTTTGATCAGGACTATGATGTTTCCTTCTCCACAAAAACAGACTGAAGGTTTGAAAAGCCAAATTGCACCTCGAATCTATAACATTTCAATCAAAATCTCTTAAAAGTGTTTGATGGCGGCGACTAAACTCCGAAAATCGAGAAGTTAATCATTGAAAAATAACTAAATTGCACAGAAGTGTGATGGCTTTTAGAGCCTGCGAATGACTGCAAAGCAAAGATTTGAAGATAATCTTTTCTACTTTAAATATCATATTGACAATACTAGTACGTCAAAATCATGAACTTAATTATACAGACTTTATTATACAGTTTCTGTTTTCTTGCAAATTATAAAGTTTCTTCCTTATGACTAAAGTTTATTACCGCTTACGAAACTTTGATTTTCCAAATAGTAAGATAAAGATGCTATTAATTCCTTGAAGGTCAGAGTGTTTGACATCCCACCATCAGAACAATAATGACGGATTATGACTCAGCTCATCTTCAAATCTTACATTAAAGATTTCCTTATACATATATGCAAAAAGTTCTAAGCGCAGACTCGTCCTCTGCACTTTAGCGTAAGGCCGGAGCGCTGTCTCCCACTGATCTTGTCAAAGGATGAGAGGGAACCACATGAATGAGAAGAAAGGAAGGGGAAGCATTTTAAAAGCACGCTTATTAGTGACAGCACAGTTTTGGCTGCAGGCTGGACTTCACGGGCCTCTTCACTTCATGCCGACATCACAGGCACAGCGGGACGCAACTGTAAGGAAATAGTTACGGGCGCTGGGTTACAGCGTCTTACTGTCTCCTCTGGGTTCTAGGGGTCTTTGCAAATAAGAAGGTCAAAACAGCCGACTAACTGCAGAAATACAGTACCGTAATATTTGGACTATAAGGCGCACATTAAAAAGGCATAAATAAGGTGCCTGGAATTGTTTACTTAATGTTTTTTCACATCTTTTTTTACATTTACATTACATTTACTTGTATTCCAAACATCACGATAATTTTTTCACATTTATTTAATACTTCAAGATTGCTATTACATTTTATCACTGATGTTCCAGTACCAATAATCTTGCCTAATATTACCATTGTTTACAAGAAAAGGTATCGTATTATTTGGACTATAAGGAGTACATTAATAGGCATAAATAAAGTGCCTGGAATTGTTTACTTAATGTTTTTTCACATCTTTTTTTACATTTACATTATATTTGCTTTCAAAACGTCACAGCAATTTTTTCACATGTTTTTAATACTTTAAGAGTTATTACATTTTATAACTGATGTTCCAGTTCCAATAATCTTACCTAAAAGTACCATTCTTTGGAACCTCTACCAAAGAATCGTATTGTTTGGACTATAAGGCATAAATAATGTTTTTTTTTTTTTATTTTTCACTGCTTATATTCAAAACATCACTGTTATTTTTTTTTTTTTTACATTTATTTAATACTTCCAAATTGCTATTACATTTTATAGCAGAGTACCAAATATTTACAAGAAATAGTACCGTATTATTGGGACTATGAGGTGCACATTAATAGGCGTAATTAAGAGTCCATGAAATTTTTTATTTCCTATTTTTTTCCACATATAAGGCCTACATTTATTTTTCACAGGCTCTGTGAAATGTTACAATTTATTTCGAACTTGATGTGCACTTTTATTCAAAACATTACAGTAATTCTTTTACATTTATTTAATACGTCAAGACTGCTATTACATTTTGTACCAGAGTACCACATTTTTACCACAAGAAGTAGCGTATTATGTGGACTACTGTATAAGGCGAACATTAATCGTCATAAATAGAGTCCCTGAAATGTATTAATTAATATTTTCTTTCCACATACAAGGCCTACATTTATTATTTCGCAGGCTCACAGTCAATTTTCACATTTTTCACATTCTCATATTCAAAACATCACGGTAACTATTTTACATTTATTTAATGCTTCAAGAATGCTATTACATTTAACCCCAGAGTACCACATTTTTACAAGACATAGTACCGTATTCTTAGACTATAAGGCTCACCATTAATAATTGTCTTAGATGTTTTAAATTATGTTAATGAAAACTGGAAATTAAAAGGAGCTAATTTTGGAATTTTAGTTGATAATATTAATTGTTTTCCATTTCGTTATATTGGCTTCCTTTGTGATAGGAAAAAAAAAACGTATTTAAAATCAATTTCCTGAGAAACTAAATGTCTTTTTTTTTTTCGAATCAAAGTTTTTTTCCAATTCATTTGTAGCATTCTTTATATTCTGAATATATTTTGAATTAAAATTTTAACACATTTCTTGATAAGAAAAAAATTGTTTAGAATCAAATCCTTCAAAAACAAAGTGTATATTAAAAATGTTTTATTAGTGTATAGTACTGTATATCATTTTATATTTTAACCTAATAATTTTTTGTTCTCGTACCAGATATTGGACACATTCCCTTCTCATATAAATACAATTTTATAACCTGTTTTTTGACTGGACATTTTTCTTCAGGTAGCAATAATGCTTAATACCGAAAGACTCCACACTTCTGTAATAAACGCTGAGCCAGTCTTTTTATGTAACACACATACGACAAACACAAAAAAAAAAGCATTGTGGGTGTTTGCGTGACAGCTGAAATATTAGTCATTTTAGCAGAACACTCACCCCTAGTCGAAGCAGGAAGTGTTAAATGAATGCAATTTGGGAAACAAACTGCAAAGAGAAGATGCAAAGTTAGTGGACCGGTGTAACTACACACAGCTATTAGTTCAAATCAGTGTGTGTGTGTGTGTGGGGGGGGGGGG
>CM051505.1:3596264-3706516 GCA_028031935.1 Paedocypris micromegethes | reverse complement strand
GGGGGGGGGCATTAAAGACCAGAAAAAGAAAACCCTGCTGCAGAACTGGTGTTCCTTCACGAAACACATGTAAACGGGCAATCTGGATTCAAACTGTTGGCAGATGGATCAACTCGAGCGGCGTTCATCAGGTTATCCTCGGAGAATTATTCCGGCCGCTCGTCCAAAACTAATACAAACCAAATGTTTCTCGTGCTGCAGGATGAATGACTTTATCTGTCCTGCAGGAGAGACGTTGACTGATCAGAGGTGCCGTGGCTTTTCCAGGCGCTGATGACCCAAGCCTTGTTGGGCATCTAGAGTTTCTGGAACTAACTAAGTGGAAGAAAGTCCCCTGGCGAGGCTAGTTATGCATGTGAGTCATGCCTGGCTTTGCTCTCTTCCACCGAAACACTGGTTTCTCCACACGCTGGGAGCTGGAGGACATCTGAAAGACGGCCTTCGCTTCTTGAGACGTGTAGAAAACAAGATCCACGGGCGATGGTCAACGAAGACCCTCTTTAAAGCCATTATCGCCATGTGTTTGGTATCTCAGCAGCATCTGGACGTCATTTACAGCTTGCGTACTATGTGCGAAATGGCTTCCAAATGTGCGATTCATTTTTTGCACAAGTGGAGATGATTTTAATTGTTTGAGTGCGGCCTTCTGAATTCATTTGTGGCGTGGTCTTAGTCCGCAAACGTAATTGGTCGACATCGGTTGTGAACCAGTTTAGTTTGCTGGACAAAATTCAAGAGTGCGTTGGGGATTTGAATCATGTAAAAATATTCGTGATCAGGTTCGACACTGAAAAGATCCGACTGGAACATTTCGTGTTTAAATGGTTCTCAATTGTAAAATTGGTGAATTTAACCGGTTAGATTTGTTTGGTCCAACCGAAGTCATTGAATATTGAGTAATGCTGCAAGTAGACATTTATGTTGCCTAATTAAATTGGTCAAATTAAACGTATTTTTCACTCTAGCACTTTTTTTTTACTTTTTTAGTTAGTATTTAATTTTTTTTTATATATAGAATATACAGTATTACTGTATACTCTCTATATGTTACATCATTCTGCATCGCTGGGAACGCAAGAATACACTTCATCTACTTTAAAAAACCTGTTTCATGGTGGAGAAAACTCAAGAGTAAATTCAGAATTTTGATCATCAAACTATATTCGTGATCAGTTTCGATAATGAACAGATCCGATTGGATAATCCATTGTAAATGGTACTCAACAGTATTTTCAGTTTCATTAAAAGAGAGATGAAGACTTAAAAGTGACTTATTTTTAGTGATTCAGCATTCTATGGTTTATGGTTTGGCGTGAGTAGAATGATAAAAAGCAACGTTGAGTTGAAGTCAATGGTGAATGATTCATTCGTTATGAACAGGCTTGTGCCAGATAAAGCCACCGGGGTTAATACAGGTAAAAATATTTATCTGCCAAAGCATGTTTTCATCATAGAAAATTGTTTGAGACGATGATGAGAACTTCAGCAAGAAATGGATCAAAGTCAGTGATTTACATGACCATTTATAATGGAATCGAATATTCCTTGGACAAGTTTTTGAAGCCAATGCCAAACATCGAAATTTTGGTACGCTTGAACTTCTGTATTTTTCGGACTGCAAATTTTCACGGATTTTAGCTGCGCCTTACAGTCCAAAAAATACAGTAGTTACTTGCCACATGAACATTTTTCCGACAAAACATTTAGACTACTTCAAATAAAACCTAGCATGTAAAATGAATGCTCTAAAAACACATAAACGACTACTCACTGCAGCTAAGTGTGCTATCCGTCTGCGTCAACGACCCCGGAATAGTCCAGAAGCTGTGGTCCCAGTCCACTAGGTTGCCCGTGACATCACAGGTCAGGGTGGAAAGGTCAGCGGAGGCCATTGCATAATTCCACATTCGGAAATTGTAAATAAAACCATCCAGATTCTGATTGTTTGCCGCAACGGCGCTGGACCCCTTTCCTCCGATCTCAAAAACTCCTGGATTTTGAAGCGTGTACGACTGAGAGGTCAAGCAGGTGTTTGACCTGTAGTGACCCCCAAAGTACACAGCCACGACCCCGGAGGTCTTCTTCCAGGTCAGGCAGACAGGAGTCATGCTGGAAGTGATGTCTGCGCTGGTGATCAAGTCATTTACTGAGCAGACCGTAGAGCCGATCAGGAGCTCCATGCCTCTCGACGTCTTCTCAAAGGCCAGAATAGACGTTCCTCCAGCATCCGAAAAGGTGAAGATGGTTTCTGTGGCCTTCTGGGTGGTGCGGGAAATATCAAAACAGATGGTGAAAGCAGTAAGAGCTGACAAAGCTGCTGAGTTTGAGACCCTTGCGACATTCTTGGTGTTGCTCGGAATTGAGACTTTCAGATTCCTCAGCGTCACTGCAACTGCAAGAACGTGGAGAAAAAGCTAATTATTATTTGATTTGGAAAAATATGTGATAATAACAATAATTAGGAACGCATGCTAGTCCTGTTTGTTATGCGTAAAACAATTGCACATTTCGAAAACAATACATCCTGATGAACACTTAAATAATCATTGTTCCTTTTCTAATCCAAGAAATAATTTGTTTTAATCAATTCTTCAGATAATTTGTATATTAAAGTGTGTGTCGGTTGGGTGTTCCAATTGTACACATGCCACAGCGAATCCACCATGTAAGAACACCACAATTTACGCTATTAGCATTGTGTGAATAACCACACCAATGAAACAAAGGCTTGACGCTACGGAATGACCAGACCAATGTGAAAAACTACAATACAGAACATCCAAGTGTAGTTTTTAATATAATATTATTTTATTATACTGCCTGATTCTATTCCGTGTATTCTCTTTTTTTGTATGTTATTCTTGTTATGGACCATTTGTGAGTCTGAAATAAATAAATAAAAAATATTTCAATATATACCTTCCCTCGGGGGATAAAAGATAAGCTAATGCCAAAAATAGGGTTTTTTTAATTTATTATTTGAAACAAATGTTAAAACTTTTAGATTTTTTTTTAGTCATTATACATTGTCGGTCGCTTTGGACAAAACCATCTGCTAAATAAATGTGAAGGGAAGGATGATACTGAGCAAGTGGAAGGAAGTGGGGACCAGATATAACGGACCAGATGTGGGAATTTGAGTGTATTTTTAAAGTAGAAAAAGCAAAATAAATACTCCAACAAAAAAAAAAACCCAAAATATAAAAAGCATACATAATCAGATAAAAAACAACATAAAAATAGCCAAAAATAAATAAATTGCAACTGAGGAATAAAACATACCTTGCTTGAAACCGATATGGAAGCCTTTCTTTTGAATACTAAAGTCAGAGTTAAAGGAGACCTCCATCACATTGTCACTGGAGTTGAGGGTCAGACCATTGGCCGTCAAGCCGCAAAATTTGACATTGGCCGTGCCAGTGTTGACCACGAGGACGTCGTAGATGCAGCCTTGCGCTTCCTCCAGCTCAAAATCTAGGAAGGTGATCTGAACTATAAAGCCGGTGGGGGCCTGAATGGTCCACTTGCAGGCGTGACTGGGTGGGTAGTCGGAGGGGTAGCAGGGGGACGTAAAGGAACCCTGGGAGTCGGTGAACACCACATTGCAGTTGTTGCTAATCTGGCAGCTCTGTGCTACTGCAATTAAACAGGTCAGAATGTCACTTCGCTTTGTGAGACGGAAACGTAGACGGAAGACGGTCAAGGTCAGGAGGAAATGCAGATGGCAGGAAGATTGGAGCAGATAGTGCTGGTGTTAGTACATCAACAGCGACAGATATGGCGAGTTATTGAGAACATTGAGAACGACTCATGAAACAGCCACGAATAACTACACATTTTCACCTTTTCTGTAGAAAACAGGAAACGCCGATGTGAACAAGCCCAGGGAGTTCCTCTCTGTTGAACATGTTCCAAGTAACTAACCTAGCGCAACGTACACAACGCCTGATAGGCTAATTCATAAGGTCATGGAACGCGCTGTGATTGGCTGAAGGTTAACTAAATCATTTGCACTGGTTCCAAGGATTCCATCACGACACTGAGACCGAGCTGACGAAATCGGACAAGATGTCAGCCGTGTAGGTTGCATCATTCCACGACTTTTGAGTTAAAAGTTGTAGCCAGTCAATCACACCACACGATTTCAGGTATCTATATTTAAGTTCCTTATGTGCTCATCCAATAAGAAATTTTGACAAGGGGACTTCGTAGTTTCATATGAAACTGGTTTCGTCTAGAAAAGACAAAAAGCCACAGAATTCCAATTTTTTGGAAAATATCTCCAAACGACTACAAGCTAATGGTACCAGAGATGCATGTTTTGTTCTTCTTTAGCCTCGGATTCAAGTGACATAAAGAACTTGCGGTTTAAAATGCTGTAAATCAAGAATTACACAGGTTATTTCTGGCCTTTTAACGTAACTCCACCAAAACAAATGTGTTGAGCAAATTACAATTGATCTTCTTGTCCTTCTAGCAATTAACTTTTTGATCAGGATCCTTCATATTTTATAGGATTCTGAATGTGTAAAAGTCAACTACACGAAAAAAATAAAAGATTGGATGAAAACTAAGGGAAGAAGCTTCAGGTAAAACTAAATGAAACTGTAAACAAACTTTCTGTGGCTTTCGCTTCACAATCATCTGTTCCCTATTCATTGATTTACAACAAGCTAATAACATCCGGAAGTTTCTCCCTGGGTTGTTTATAAAAGGTAGCCATTTCCTTTGACACAGTTGACTGAAGTCATTAAAAGCTATATGTGTTTTCATGGGAACGTCTTGAAATACAGTCCTTGTGTTTGACGTTGAAAACCTCAGTTTGTGGCTCATGATCTGCAATAGTTCTGGGTTTCCTTTAGGTCCTCTGGCTAGCCTTAGCTCATCAAGACCCCAAATCAAGTTGGACAATGACTTCATGGACTCACACTATCTCGGCTTTGAAGAGATGGCCTCCTTTTAATAAATTATTACTTTAAGGGATTTACACCGTTTCCGAGCAAGAAACAATAAAGTGGGTGTTCTGTTATCCTGGAAACTCAATTTGAGTGATAAAAACTCATATAATTGGAATTTTTATTGAATTTGTGGGTACGTATAAATCACACACTGCGCTGGAAAAAGTCAATAATAGTTTCCTAGAGAATTTAATCTGTGCAGGGCTTTTTGTTTTCTCCAGGATGAAGAATTTGAACTGTAGAGGGTTGTAGATTGTTATATCTACTGTATATGGTTTGAATAGTTAATCCAACCCTAAAATCCCTTATTTTTTCTAGAAAAATGATATAATAAATAAATCAATTAAATGTCTTGATTCAATCGGTCCAAAATGTATTCTCCCTTACCTTTTTACTTTTCTCTTTTGTATATAATTTCTTTCTTCTGTTTCTAGTTAATTCATTTTGAAGGGGTTGTTTGTATATTATTGTGTGTTGCGAAAAATCCAATAAACATTATATATAAAAAATATACCAGTATATGCAATTCTTGATTGTTGATACATTTTAATAGTTGTTGCACATGTAAATATCTATAACTGCGTATGATGTTGACTACTTATGAGATGACATACATTTTTCTATTCTAGAGGATTAAATACCTCACCAACGACACACACACACACACACACTTTAGTTCAGTAATATTTGGGCCTCTAAAAACAGTCAAAAACAGAACCAAATTCAAATTAGAGGTGACAGAGAATGCTGGAAATTTTAAGTTGTCCAGGAAAAACTTGACTGCTTCTGCCATCCGGCCTGGGGTTTAAACAAGCACGGAACGGATCTGCTTCTGACAAGTGGCCTTAAAGTGTTACACCGAAAGTAGTTGATCTCACTATTGGACGGAATCACGCTACGGGAACCCCCCGCTGTTTAATAGATGTGTGCAGAGCTCTTAAGAACCAGCCCCAATAAAAAGCAGAAAAGGTTAAACCCGCCATCAGGCTTATGCGCCGCTACCTGTGTCGATTAGCCCTGATTGTTCCTTTATCACACTAAATTATACTAAACTGGGACATTACATCACCACAACACTGATTGAATTCTTATTACCTTATTACCTGCGCCAGTTGAGTTAAAAAAAAAAAAAAACAGAAAATAAACAGGGAGATTGAGTGAGGAAACGGTAAAGTGTGTCTGCTATCAACTCAGACATTTCAGGACCTGAAAATTGATTTTTTTCTGAAGTGTGTGTGTGTTTACTGCGGTTTCAAACCAGAAGACGACACTCAGCAAACCACATTCCACAAACATCTACAGTTGAGGACAAAATTATTAGCCCCCCATTATTATTACAAAATAATAATTCTTTGCTAAGTATTTCAAAAGTGCTTTTATAGAGCCAGATAGAGCGAATAATCTTGTCCTCATGTGTACATAACTGTAATTTGAAATATTTATATTTATGACATTTAATAGTGATTTTTCTTTTTTACATGACTTTTACATGGCATTGTTTGTCATTTATTTACTTACATTTAAAGCAATGAGTATAATGTGTTATTATATTGCTGCTTTCAGGGTTCAATATTTAAAATTCAAAAATATCCAGAATTGTGGTCTTGAACCGTGTAAAAAACTATTTTATAATTTTATTTTATCCAGAATCGAGCAGCTCAAGGTCCAATTTGCCCATTATGGATAATCTGGGATAGTCTTACGAGTTCTGATTTTTACGTCAATGTGTAAAGCATCGCATTTCCAGCAGATGTAATAAAACAAGTATAGCATCAATAATTCATGTATAATAATAATAAACGCAAAGTCGATTCTGTTTTAATTGGGCCAAATTTTAACTGTGGACCTACCACCTAAGTATTGTAGGTTCGAATCCCGGTCTGGTGGGCTTTACAATTGAGTGTCTTGAGCAAAAGACAGAACTACACATGAGCCCCGGGACATCTTGACTTGAGGCTGCCCACTACTCTGGGTTTGTGGCTGTTAACTTCACTTTGTGTGACACTTCACATTCAATTTTGATACGGACCCTTGTGGCCATGGTGACACAAAAATTCAGCTTCTTCACACTTCTGCTTTTCTAGCCATTGTCGCCTTCCTGCTTGCTCACTGCTAAAAACCAATGCCATGGTTGTGAAATTATACAAACTGATCATTTGTTCACATTTTTTTAGGTTCTATGAGTGAAAGTGGCTTTCATTATTGAGTTTAGAAATACAGTTTTATATACTTGAAATTACACAATTCGCAAAAAAACGCTTTGATTAATAGTATTTCCGAGCTGTTTTTTAAAAGCAAAGAGGTGTGATGATGGGATTTGAGCACGGCTGTGAAGTGGCTCAGATGAAGTGATAGTATATGGGAGAAGGCAGAAAGGCGAGCTTTGAAATGTCCTTTTAGAACTGGGCCGCTTAGGAAAGATGCCAAAAGATGGAATGTCAGATACATGGCTCAGGGATGAAAGGAGCGAACAGATTAAAAACCGCCCTTTCAGCAAAGTTACATTTTGTGAAAACTTTAATCTTGAAGTGTCTCGTTTCTCTCTGGTTTACCTGTCGTCTTTGTGCCTCAGGTATGCTTTGTTCATCTGGACTAGACTGTTATATTGTTCCCATGGAATTCACTCAGACAAAAAATATTTTATTTGGTGTTGGCACCACTATTTGTATATATATACTAGGGTTGTGACGATATCTCGTGGTACGAGACCTCGCAAGATCCAGTGCTTCTCGCGAAATGCGATTGCATCGTGATATCGCGAGAATTTTGCGGCATCTTTGCTACAGTGTGTGGAATCAAAATTTTTTAAAGGATTTGTGCACAAGCGTCCTGATTTTCAACATTTATAAAATACCTTACTCTTACTGTGAATTAGAAAACAAAACAAATCTAGTGCAATTTACTGGTATTTAGTAAACATAGCATTACACACTGGCACCAAAAAAATGCTCTGATTGCATGTATCATCACCAAACATAAAACATTAGTATGATATTACTATTATCATTACTAATATTATTAGTGTGATTTTTAAGATGCTGGTATAAATTGGTTGTTTTGTTGTCATGACTGGTTGGTCCGCAAGCCAGGAACGGGAGATTCGACAGTCTTGATTGGCTAATAGGCGTGTCACTCAAACGTCAGAGGCGGGGTAATAAAACGCAGGCTCCTGAGGTTTGGTAATATCTATTCGGTTAAGTTTAATTGTGCAGCCCTACTACACTGTATAAAATATTACCTACAATTTTCATACATTATCTAAAAAAACTCTTTATTACTCAATCAAATACTATTAATCTGCAAGTGTATTTTATAATATCAGTTTAAGACCTATTTTAAAATGTAAACAAATGCAAAAGCAAAGAAGGTTAAAAGGGGAAAAAAGGAAAGACTTAAATACACAAAATTAAAAGCAACAATAATGATAAGGGAAAAAAGAGAATACAATGAAAATTAAATACAATAATTGACCAATAAAATAGACTTCGGTGTACATGTGGTTATATATATATATATATATATATATATATATATATATATATATATATATATATGTTTTATTGTTGAATATTATATTTACCTGAGATTGGAAGGCAAATCAGCAGCAAAGAAATTGTTAGAATCTTCTGGAACTTCCATCTCCACCACCTTCCACTGATGAACGAAATCCTGTCCAATCAAAAGTACCACGTTAACTTCAGAATATAACCACAACTCTATTAAGATATATATAAAATGTAATGTTTTTTTCACAGTCAGGTTGGGAGCTGGTCTACATCACGCAAGGTTGATGATTTTCACATCTTTACCATAAATGTACATATTACTTGTATCTGTCACTTACAGTGTTTCTAATTGAGCGGAGAAATTAAAATTGACGTTGAAAAAAAAAGACGCTGCTATTGTTTAGAAAAACAAAAAAGATCAAACAGAAACCAAAAGTGCCGCATGGGGAGAAAACGTCGCAGGCGTGAATGCAAAACTCAAGGTTTTACAGAGAAACATTGTCACAACCAGCAATTACGCTGTGGACGGAAAGAGCAAACAAAGCAATAAACCTCAAATAAAAAAAATATATCAAATACATTTTATTTGTCCTAGTGGGGCAATTAACCAACTCACTGCACGGAAACACTCTAGGAATCTCTAGACTCGAGAACCAAACATCACTAATGAACAACACTTACACAAACATACATTCAAATATTTGTTTATGAAGAATTTGAATTATTGTTGTGTGTGTGTGTGTGTGTGTGTGTGCTAGAGCTAATCCAATTGTGGACCTGATGTCCAACCAATCACAGAGCGGGACACACATACAGACACATTCACTCACTCAATTTCAGTTTTCCAGACTCTCCAAAACCATGTATTTTTGAACAGTGGGAGGAAACGGGAGACCTGGAGGAAACCCATGCAAGCATCTTGTGTGTGTGTGTGTGTGTGTGTGTGTGTGTTTATGTGTGTGTGTGTGTGTGTGTGTGTGTTTTAAACACTAAAAATAACTTTTTTTTCATCCCATCTTGGCCACAAAATAGTTGTAAACAATCTAATGGCATTAACTTTATACACAAACACTTTCTCACAAACAGAAGCACAATGACTTCCTTCATGCAGCTGCAATTTGAAAGAGCTTTGAAGGTTTAAATTATGTATTTGTGGCATGGAAATAATTCTTTTCCTGACAAAAATAGTGACCACAGCAATGCCAAAAGCTGTTCCCATTACATAAGGACTAATTCTCCCACGTCAGTCTCAACAGCACTGACAGATCACGGATGCTCGGGAGGTAAACCGCTATTTACTAAACGCCACTTGGAAAAACATTTCTGGAAGCAGAAATATTCGCCAGTAGAAAGGCAGCAGTGGTGTTTCAACTGCTGTAAATGTTCAGTCTTATGTAAACTGAAAGTTTCTATTAAACATACAGGCAAACAAAGTTTCTGCCAACAAAAAAATGTATACAGTGTGTGTGTCTATAAATAATATACATATATTGACGTGTAACACAAACATATTGAATAAGTTAATATAATCATATAGTAAGGCTGCCTTGTCTAGTTGCTCGGAACCAAATCACACCTGCACCTCCTAAGACTCTCAAAAACTTTAATTATGGCACTCCATGTTATCCTGGTTTCACTCCTCTCCTGAGCTGAGCGGTCAGGTAGATGGAATCTCCTGGAAATTTGGAGTTCATCTTTTCTATGATGCCACCTGGACCTCTGCAGACCCGTTGTGCCGCTGTTTTACGTGGAGGGATGGAGCCGCCTCTTTCGCCACTCAGGAGGGAGATGTCTTCCTAAACCAACCTACGCACTGGTTTTGTAGTGTTAGAATGTCAGAGGAGACTGGCACCAGTGAGCCGGGTTCTCCCAAGGGTTTGTTTCGTTTTCTGTCCGAGAGGTTTTTTTTACCTGGACACTGTCGCATACGTGCCTGCTCACTGGTCATAGTCATAGCCATTAACACCAACAAACAAATGTATAACACAAACAAAACTTTTTAACATGTTCACACATGCGCTTTGAGACAGTTGTAACTGTGAGAAGCGCCTTACAAATGCAAGTTGAAGTGTGTGTGTGTGTGTGTGTGTGATGTTTCATTCCTGCTGGTTTTATAACACAGTTAAAAGCCTTTTAATCCACACACAGTATAATTCAGTAAGTCGAGTCCAGCGCAGTAACTGAGAAGTCAGTGAGATGTTACAGGAGAATCAGGGTTTGACTTCTACAGCAATAAAACTAACTCTCACAACAAACAAGTACTTCTAAATTGGAACGTGTACCTGCACAAGTATTAAACCAGTTTGCTCCGTCCACTTCAGCATGTAAACACATTGATAATTTGATCAGTGCCTTTCGAAGAGAACCGCAGTGCTGAGTCATTCCAAACCAAACCACAAAATCTGGGCTGAAAGCATTGCCTCCACTCTCAAACCGGTTCTTGTTCCAGGAGGAACGGCCATGTCTCAGTGCTGGAGCTCTGCCCAGATGTCCCTATGCTTGCTCTCTCACAAGAAAGAGAGCGCTGTTCCAGATGCGTCCTCACGGAGAAGAGCATGTAACATGACAAAGTTGACCTTCAGCTGCCACAAACTCACATCGCGGCTTCTTAAACATCCAATCAAAATGGGTTTGAAAGCACAAAAAACAACTCCAAAACAGTTTTACGGGGGTCTGGTACAACGCGGCGTCTGCGATATTTGAAGACTTCGGTGAAATGCCTTTTTTTTTTAAAAGCAATTAGGCAACGGATCATCTTCATTAACAAGAAGCACGACTGAGAAGATGGACCAAAGAGCAACACTCTGCAGGAGTTGCATCCATTTTCTGACTCGAAATGACAAAAAAAGTGAGGTGGATTCTTTTTTTTTTTATTCACACTAGTAAAAAGAGTTTTACTGTGATTGTTTGCAAATGTTCTTATACTTTTTTCATTTTCCTGATTTTTTGAAAACTTAAAGTTTAATATCTTTTTCACTAATTCAACTTTGTAGTTTTTAATTTATCTATCTATCTATCTATCTATCTATCTATCTATCTATCTATCTATCTATCTATCTATCTATCTATCTGTCCGTCCGTCCGTCCATCCGTCCATCCGTCCATTGATTCATCCATCCATCCATCTGTCTGTCAGTCCGTCTGTTCGTGTATATTTATCGGTCAGACTATTTATCTTTCCCACTGTCCATCTATGCATCCATCCGTCTGTCCATATATCTATCTATATTTATCGGTCTGTCTATCTATCTATCCATCCGTCTATCTATCTGTCTGTCTATCTCTATCCATCTATCTATCTGTCTATATCCATATATCTGTCCGTCCATGTATCTATGTGTCTAGTCTACTTGTCTATGCATCTATATGTCTGTCTCTGTATGTCTGTCCATCTTGGCATCTACACATCTCTGAATCTAATGATCAATCCATCCAAGTCAATTGCATCAGGGAAACTGCAGATCAAAAAATACAAGGTAAAAATGGAAATATTCTGTATTTTAATCTTAATTCTTTTCACAACAAGGGTGAACTCAAGTGAGCCATTATCCAAAGTTTGGAGAAAACAGGTTCCAGCGGGAGATGACAGCCACTAGAGATCTCATAAATTATTCTGCCTTTTGTTTAATTGGGCATTGTGCCTCTGCATTAGGATTAAAAGGATAAAAGTCTTCACTAAAACAAATGGCCCAAAAGTCCCTCCATTAAAAATAGAGTATGTTATAATGAGATTACAGTAATGCTTCATTTGATTCAACAGATAATAAAATCTGCAACTATTAACATCTGCCAAAATACTGTAACTTATACAATACAGAAAAAAAAAACCGATCCAATTGATCTTTTTTTTTTAAGAATTTACTTTCAAGCAACTCCAACTCAGTTTGGATTTTTATTTGATGTTGCAAAATAGAGAGGAAAATTTCAACAGAAAATATATTGAAAAAGCAACTAATCATGGACAAAACATTATTTTAGCTGATTCCACCAGAAAGCCTTACAACCTCAAGACATTTATAATTACTCAAAATCTCAAGTTTAACATAAAATTCTGTTTTAAAAAGCATCATGTTGCTTCACAATCTCTGATCTTCTCTTCTCACTAAGATCATTAAATCAGTCAATTTCAAATTCATGTAATACATGACATTACAGTGCATTGTTACAGTTCTTCTGAATGAATAATACAAAATACAAACAGTGCTAGAAAATATGCAAATACACAAAACTCGTCAAGCAGCATAAAGCCTCGATTCATCAACATCTATGCCCTAAACCCTGAGTGTGCTGGTGAAACCCGCAAAACCATGTGTGAAAGTGTAAGTGAAAAAAAAATCTGAATTATCAAAAAGGTGGCTCGAAATTTCTACTTTAAACAGAAAAAAACTGGCTACTTTGTTTTATTAAAAAAAAAACAACAACATTGAAAAGTTTAGAATTTGTATCTGAGAGGAAACTGTAAATACTTTTATCTAAACAATCCTCTAAATAATTTGCAATTAAATTGAACTTTAAAATGATATCATATAGTAATTAGACATAAATTTTTCATTACCCACAGGTGATTCAAAACTGCGTATTGAAGCATTTGTCATCCTTCCAAAGATAGTTTGACTGAAAACAATATATATTGCCGTAAAACAAAGTGAACTTAGAAGTACACAAATAATGCTTTTGCCAATTATAATTTAGATGATGAAAAAACACACATAGAATATCGCGCGTCATTACGAAATACCAAGACGTATACTAAAATAGACATTTAAGAATACTTCTTTAACGTCACTAGAACGGCTAGTGTCAAAGTTCAGACGTTTCTGAGACAACATTTTACCACAAAACTAAATATAAAAATCTCCTCACGCGAGCCTTTCGACAGCGAACCGCTGAAACAATCAGAGCGATTGAGTAAAAACTACGTACGACCTCACCGTGCACCTCTAAACAAACAAAAAACCCGCGTTTGGAAACGTTTACTTACATTATTTCATTGATACTCTTCTCTTTCGCGAAGCGTTACATGTCTTCTGCAGTTTGAAGAACTTCTGAGAAGTTCGGGACACGTTCCACCTCAACCACCTTCTTCCTCGCGCCTGCGCGCATCCAACACACGCGACCAAACCGAGATGTTCTTCAAACGAGTCAAACTCCAGTTTATGGACCGATGAGGCACACTTTAGAAAACTCTTCAGAAAGCATCAGTCTGGTTCTTAGTCGGACTGGATCTGACTGAGCCGCTGAAGGCAGTTCTTCTCCGTCCCTCTTCAGCCCCACCCTTCCCTGAGAGAAATCCCGAGGAGACCCCGAAACAAACACAAACCCCAAATCTCGCGCGTTTAACGCTTTACAAATAGCGAAACGCGTCTTACGCGGGGAGGATAACACGTTTAACACGACTACACGATAACACGAGTTAGTAACAGTAAATCACACTTTCTCAGCCAGAAGCAACTCTCCGGAAAACTGCATTCCCTGGGAAGTGGGAATCGAACCCATAAAATCATGATCAAAACCCCTTAATATAAAAAACTAAATAAATAAAAAAGAAAATAATAAACTATTTATGCGTGATATTCAGAAACTGAACTTAGGAACAATACGTGGAATTAGACCAAAAAACGTAATTGTGGGGAATTGTATGAAAACCTTTAATCAAATCTTTATTTTCCATTATTTATACATTTTTCTCATATAAAATACATTTCCCAGCGTTTGTTTGGTAGTAATCTCACATTTTGTCTTGTTTTCTCTCTTTTGCTATCTATCTCCCTCTTTTAATTACTCTCTCTCTCTCAAACAACAATCCATTCATTTCTGTCTAATTCACTCACTCACTCAGTTTTTCCTCCATTTATCAAACCAACCAACCACTCATCTCTTTCTAACTCACTCACTCTTTCCATTCATCCAAACATCCATTTCTGTCTCAACTCCATCCAACCAATCCATCTGTCAAACTCACTCACTCTCTCCATTCATTCATTCAACCAACTATCCATCTGTCAAACTCACTCACTCTCTCTGCATTCATCCATCTAACTCACTAACCAACCATCTCAGACTCACTCACTTCATCCAACCAACCATCCAACCAACCAACCATCTCAGACTCACTCACTTCACTCAACCAACCATCTAACACACCCACTCACAGTCACTCACTCTACTGTATATACAGTCAACTTCAGTTAATTGGGACACATCGAGACATGACCAATTTACCCAAATAAAGCACCACCAATTTGCTTTAAGAGTGGCTTCCCGCTTTAACGGGAACACCAATCATGCATAGTAGGAGCCTTTATAATATAGATCATCGATGACTACAAAACAGCCATCTGATTTGCTTTCAACGTCAAAGAAGATCTTCCATTCGGATTGCTCAGCCAATATTTGCATATGGCTGAGATGCTTCTTCACATTCAGGTCACAGAAGAGCCGCTCTTCAGATGTCCATCCGTTCATAAGTCTTGCTGGGCTTGTAGTATTTCAGAAGTGATGTGGGAAGGATTGGGACCAGCGGTATGTTGAATCAGCGTCCCAATAGTGGTTTTGACTGTTAGTTCCTGATGTATCATGGGTGTGAGAACCAATAGGACAATAACACGGACATTTATTACGGCTCCGTTTGTATGCGCTGCATTTAGCATTCAGATTTACAGCCACGCTGACTGCTTTATCTCTTCAACACAAACTTGGCTGCGGCATAAAACAATTACCGCGCCAGAAAAGATTTGTAGGAGAACTTCAGTTGGAACGCAACAACGGCTATTCACAAAATTCTCATTAATTTGACTCAAAGGCGAATGCAAAACATGGCGAATCGAAAGGCCAATAAGCGAAGATGATCTATGTGGTGGAAAGCTGGACGACTTTACATTCCCAGCGATCAAGCAATAAACTTTTATCTGCAAGTGCCAGTGTCAATATGTTTAAAACCATTTTAAACGCTGAAGAGGATTGGAAACTGTCAAAAAAAAAAATAACATATGGATGCTGACAGAGAAAAGATAAAGATGAAACGATAAAGGTCGCGATTGTAGATGGACTTTGTTTGGCGGAATAAATTCGCCGTGAAAGTTGCTTGGAAAATACAGGAAAGAACGGATGGAAGATTACAGATGAGGCTCATTTGCATCCACTGTGAGGGAGGAAAAGATTCAGGCAAATACAGATGTCAGCAGCGATAACGGCACAGGCCCTTTTGTTCCACCAGCAGAGGAACACAACCAACTACGTGACGCAATTCCTGAAGAAATGATCCGGTAGAGCACATGTTCTGTTCCAACATCGACAAGTAAAAATGAGAAAGTGACAACTAAAGTGATAAAAGTTGATGGAACTAATGGATAATTCAAAAAGTATAATAGATTTTAGTGATTTAAGCTGATTTTAGTAAACAAGGAGGAACGGTTCCAGACTCATTTGACGTTGAAACGTAATTTTTATGATGAACAACAAGCAGACGAGAAGCCGTTAAAAAGGATGAATCTCATTCAAAAAACGTTGAATGCAACAAAAACTATAGAAGTTGAAAAGCTTCTTTGAAGATGAGACGATAAACTGAAGACGCATGTTTAGGAAGTGAAATGACAATTTGACAATTAACAACTGGCGGGCTGAGGACGCTTTAGACACTCCCATCATGGGAGTCCCATGCAACGTCAACTATACTTTTGCCGGAAAAAAAAAAAAAATTAAATCGATGAAAAAAGTTGATTTACAAGAAAAGTTGAGAAGGTAAAAGATTTCGTCCGCACGTTAAGATACTTAAACGGTATTTCTGCGACCAAAGAAACATTGTTTGCACAGCGCTCCCACTGAAAAACAGGAAGTGTCAAATATAATGACCCGGGTCGTTTATGCTTACTGCTTCCATTCCTGAACTCAGACAGAGGAAACCCAATGTCACCAATTACTGACAAAAACCCAACACGAAATCGAGACTAATGACCAGAACAAATGAAAAAAAATGTGAGTTGTCAACTTGATGTTGGTAAACGTTACACCAATGCATACAATCTCATGAAATGGTTATTTATTTGAGGCGTAAAAGAACAGAAATCAGCAAAACAGATTGTAACAAAATTAATTAATAGTAATTGATATAAATTGTAATCTAAACTAAGGGTGGAAAACGAAGAAGTGAGAGCGGATTAGTCAAGAACTAAATGTGTGTGATGTTCCTCCATCAGTGACACTGAGCGAAACACAATCGCAATCGCCGAAAGTGTCAATCGCATGCTATTGATTGGCCTTCATATGGCCGTGTAGTGGGACAGAAACAGATGTTGTAGTGAGTGACGTGGAAGTGTCTCTCTGCTCCAGCTGGGGAATGAATGGCTGAGAGAAACGTCTCTTTCTCAGTTCTTCTGGGCCAGATCACTGATAAAGCGGGTTTGGGGCAACAGCACAATGGTCTCATTCTTTGCCGGTGGTGAGCAGCTTGAGGGCCTTCTGCAGATTCTGGACGGCCGTGGTCACGTCCTCATATTGTAGTGCACTGCCTGCGTATTTACAAAACTTCTGTGCCCGTGTGAAGTCTTCGGGCGTGAGCCGCACGTCACCTGCACAGAGGGAACCAGAGTGAATGGAATCTGTCCATTGGCTTATCACTGATCTTTAGCTAATTGCATTTTGTTGCGAGCAGGTTCACAAAAAGAGACATGACGATAAAAAGGTAGAAGTACGACAGATGTATAAAGAGCTTGAGTAAATGGACTTCGTTACTCAAGCATTTTTGGCTACTTTGTACTTTTACTGAGTATTAAAAATATAGGCAACTTTTACTCTCTACTTGACTAAATTTGTGAGTATCTGTACTCTTTACTCCACTACATTTTAATAGACACTTACCATTACTCGTTACATTGTGATTGTGCGTGACTAGTCTGCATCTTTTTCTACCGCTGGTTAGTTTCTTGGGTGGATGAGGCAATATCGCCATCTGCAGGATGCGGAAGGTACTGGATGCTATTTTTGAACTTAATTAGCGGTTTCACTTTTTTGCATCTTGCCCTTCCTGACGCAATCTTCTCTATTTATCCGGGCTTTTATCCGGGCTTGGGACCAGCACAGAAGTCACTGTTTTGCAACCCTTGTGGCTAAAAATATTTATATACAGTAATATTCACTATAACAGACTGGCAAACATTCTTTGGCCATCCAACATACTGTACGCAAAACACTTGGGAATAAAACAAACCGTTGATTTATTTGGAGGTGAATGAGTCGTCTGCAGATCTCAAATTTTAAATTAATTCTCGTCTATTACATATACATTTGTACTGATTTTGCTGCATGTTTATAATGTATCAACAGCCCTTCTTCATAGCCAAATCTGTAATCTCTAGCAAGATTAAACTGTACAACTACTGTACATCACTTAAATGCAAATTAAATCTAGTTCAGAGACAACAACAAACTTTGAGACCATATCACAATACAAAATCTGATACAAATACACAGATTAAATACTCAAGTGTTTGCGTGACTTTAAATAATAAATAAAATACACTAAAATATAAATAAAAAATATAAAGTAATAAATATACTGTAAATATGTAAACATATACAACAATCAGAGGGAAATAATTATAATACAGTCATTGATATAAATAAAAAAAAATGTGAAAACTAGGTATCAGATTTTTTTTGGAGGAAAACACATAAAAAGTAAGAAGTAGAAGTTGAGGCTTTATTTTATCCAAGTATTTCATGAATTGTACGTTTCTAAGATGTCTGAACATACACTGGCCAGGATCAGAATAACGTGTCCTAAAGTGTCTAAATCAGATAAAGAACCAGATTCACACAGAACCTGAGAAGGAATGACACACTCATCTGGCAGCCGGTCGATTAAATAATAGAGTTCAGTCTTTTTAAGAATAATTAAGTTCAGCCATTTGCCAGAGGACATTTGAAATATCAGTCAAGAATCACAAAAGCTCTTCACCGCAATGACACTGTGAGTGACGGTTTGAGGAGAATCCAGAGTGTGGGAACAGCCAAGAGACCACCGAGCACTTCTGAGGTTTAAAAGTTAGATCTTAGAAAACATGAACCTCATCTGCCCTTTAATAGAAATAATTCACCAGATCACACATGAATGCTGAACTATACCACACCAACGCTTTTTAGTCCACCGTGAGCAGTAAATGACCTTGACCTTTGACCTTGGCGGTAAAGAAATCCGAGCGTGTTTATGTCGACCACAGACACTGTGGCGTAAATATTAAACTTCTCGGTTTGTATTTATTTTCTCCTCAATTGGTTCACTAAATAAAACCACAGTCGTTGTAGATAAAGCTTTATTTTAAGCTGGACATTGGACACTTATGGTGGTAAGTGGCGATACTGGTGGCAGTAATATTGAGTAAAGCACAGAGCATTTAGCTCAGACTACGGGTTCTAGATGGAAGGTGAAAATGCAGTTTCAAGGTCGTATGGATGGATTAGCTTGCTGGTCTGCCCATTTTTATAATCTCAGGCCTGTGAGTGAAGAACGGCAGAGAAATTATTAGTAGACTATATGAGCGTTTGAAAAATAATTATATGAAAAGGCCAAAGTATTATTATACAATTATATTATTATAATTACAAGATTGAGGACACAGAAATCTTTTCACTACAACACATTTTGTATTACAACGCAACATTTTACCGTATTTATGCGAATATAAGAACCCCCCTGATTTTTCAGGCACAAAAAATAAATAAAAAAATCAATTTGTTTTGTCCTGGATAAGTTACGTAAATTTTTTTTTTAAATTCACGTTTTTCTTTATTTAACAAATCTAACTTGTGACTTGTATCACTTCAATGTTGTTTTATTTAAAAATAATAAAACAATAATCTATTCTAGGAATCGAAACTACACCTCCCATCATGCTGCTCACGGATTCCCATGAGCCTTTGTGCTAAATAAAGCTTACAGAGCTTGTTTTTTGTTAGACGTAAATATTAGAACAGTCACGTTATTCTCTGTGTAGCAGACGGAGCGATTTGATTGTGTTTGACTCCGGTGTTCTTCCTTTTGAGCCGTTTTAAGTTTGCTCCGACGCTTTTGCAGCTGCTGGTGTCGCTTTCAAGCGTTAACCGGTTAGCCTTTAGCACAGCGAACTACCGGATACAATATGATCTGTCTGTTCAAATATTACTTATTGTTTTTCGTTTAATCTCACTTCATCCAGTGTTATTTTTTCCTGAAGTTTGTAATCTATATTTTGTTATTGAGCTAATAAAATCTCCAATGCACTTCTGCTTCCAGAACCATTATTTAAAGAAATGAGCGCTTATATTTACGTGAATATTTGAAATAGATTATTATAAAGAATCCACAAGTTATGGAGCCGCTAAAAGTGAAGAAAAAAAAAACGAGTGCTTATATTTGCGTAAATACGGTAATTAGTTACTTTTGTTACATATTTTTGTAACAAATCTTTAGCACACACATCAAGCCCCTGTGTAACACTTTGTAACAGTGCATTGCCAATATGCTCTGAATATGAAATACTTTATATTATTATACTTTATAAATAAGACACTTTTCATGCTTTTTGACGTTCAGATTCATTGCGTTTCATTTGAAGAGAATCGTACCTTCCTGGGTGTTGTTAAAGAGTGAAGGATCAACCACAGGCATGGTGCGTGGAACAGGCACTGGTTTGATGGGCTGTGATGCTAAAAGCAGAGAAGCAATTAAAGAAGTGAGCTATATCATCTCGTTTAATTATCTCCTCACTGATGAACTGTAATGAATGAACCCTCAAGGTGCTATATCCTATATTCCTAGAAAGCGAGGCGCTAATCACAGAAGACAGCCGCTTCCTAAGGAAAAGAGCCCCTAATGGGGAAAATGAGCCGGATTTTCTGTATTTTTACAAGGTAGAGCAGTAAAACAGGAAATCTGAAAGGGAAACACTCTACAGCTCTTTTTCAGGCCGCTCAAACAGCACAATTAACAACGGAATTTGGGCTTAATATAATACTGAAAAGTACCAAAAACATGTTTAAATATAGTATTTTCACATTCACAAGCATATTTTTAAATAAGATGACATAGGGCAGGGCAATTAATCAAAAAGTAATTAAAAAAAATCGACACTCAGTATTAATATTCAATCAAAAATTTCCAGGTCAATAATTTCAATTATGGTATTGAGCCACATTGAGCCACATGAGAGTTTCTCATTTTATACTTTTAACATATTTGAAAATAATTTTTTTGGTTTGCAAATGAGAAATTCATTTATTTTTTTTATAGTTTTAATATTGTATTTTTATTATTTTGAAATATTTTTTTTTAAAGATCAACTGAAAAAAAAACAAAAAATAAAAATAATAAAGACAAACAATTGTTCATTAATTGTAATTGTGCTAAAATGCTCAATTTTAATTTATATTTTGATTTGAGGGCAAATGATATTGGCAAGTGATGGCATTAATGATATTGATTCCCCAAAATCCATTTATTTGTTTTCTGAATTGCTTTCCATCATAACTCCAGTAAAGAAATATCCGAATTATGTTGCCTTTTTTCGTTCTTATGAATAGTGTAATGCCGTAACGTCCAATACTGAAATGTAAAAAATGTAATCTATAAAAATCAACATAATGATCAAACAAACCGTGACTGTGCAGCCGTGTCTAAAGCTGATTGGTTATTCAAACAGGAATCTTATACCGAGTCACATGTACATTCCTACTGAATCAATGGCAGGTGCGATGAGATTAGATCAGGGTACCTTCTGGAGGCGGGATCTCGGCGGGTGTGTTGGCTGGGGCGTGGGACCCGGGGGGAATCTGGATATTACTGAAACTGGAAGACGATGGCTGGTTGGCCGGATGATCGTGGAACGAAGGCTGGGACGGAGGAAGACCACCCTGAGAATTGTATGAACTCGAAGGTCCAGCGGCTTCTGCACCAAACTCATCGTCTAGGAAGAGAAAAGAAAAAGCATGAGTTTTGCCCTGAAAACACACTAAAACACTTTCTGACCAAACATGATGGAACACTAAATCCATTTTTTTTCCTCGTTCCTTCAGCTGCTTCTGTTTTTCCATAACTAATGGTGGAGTAAAGACGCTGTGCCAGCGCTAATCATGCTTCTGGTTTTCTCACATTATCCCATCCAGTGGTGAAAGGACGTCTGTTCACACCAGCGCTTTCACACACAGTTATACGTGAACGCCAATAATGGAACAAATGAGTCTCTTTACCAGGCAGAAGTTTGGAGTTTACAAATTCTTTTCATAAAGTGGCTGAAAACTAAAACCTAGCAAAGTAAAAAAAATTATAATAAGCATATCCCTGCTATCCCACTATATAATGGAACTGAATCAATTTTTATAATTGAATCGAGCTTTAAGAATCATACGATTTGGACATTTTTATTTCCTCAGCATCTCATGCTGATGGAATATTTTCCCTCAGATCTCTGGAAAACGTTTTGAAACCAAACCAATGGTAAGTTGAACCCTAGGACACTTCAAAAACCAGAGACGAACAAAAACAATCACATAACGCAAAAAAGCAGAACATTCCAACCGACCATAGCGGAGTTCGTCCACTTAAGATATTACAAAAATCACACATTTATGTTTCAAAAAGCCTTGAGTGGGTTTCATTACTCGAAAAAGATTGTGTTACACAGTTTAGGGGTTAGTACTTTATATTCGCCTACATCAGCATAATGTAATAACACGGTAACGCTTCAATCATGCATTCCTTCAGAAGGAAAACGTAAATGAAGCAAATCTAAAACAGATTGAGATGTTTTTTATCCCCTAAACATGATTTTTGGTGTCTTTCCATTCCCCAAACCTGTCGAGGGGTTTATTTTCATAATCCAGAGTGAAATAATAAGGGTGGGGCAAGTCCTACAAACAGTGTGTTCTTACAAAAACATGGCCTTCGTTTGGATTCTGCGGAGAGGGAATTGGTTTGTGACAGATCATGGTGATTCCTGTCTGATCATGGAGTTTCATTCTCCGAAGGTCAAAGAGCAAACAATACTTATGATACAGTTATAGAGACGACAATGAAAAAAACGTTGGGATTTACCATGGGAAAAAACGTGAGATGTTGAACACTTGATTTATCGTGGTGGATACGTGGTCTCCGGTGAAAACTGAATCCAGGACTTGTGAAAATTATGATTTAAGCCGTAAATTGTCTCACACACTTTTTAAACACCTGGCAAAACTGAGACTTTGACAGAAGAAGCAAATTGCAAGACAGTTTGTCAGGTTGAGTTGTGGCAGAACTGCAAGATGCAAATGGACGTACCACGACAAAAATCAGTTTGCTTCGAAAACCGACAATGAAGTCTACTTTACACATTAGTTTTCTAGGGAATCCAGAAATTATATAAAAAAAAAAAAAGCATGCCAGAGTTTAAAGGTTTACATTGAACCACAATAATTAAGGGGTTAACCAGAGAACTACCTCAGTAAAATCTAATTCTTTATGACTTTCTAACTGACACGTTGTGACATTTTTTTTTATTTTCTTGGTGTTCTGTAAAAAAAACGAATCTTTGAGTTGGTCTCGGACTAAGAAAAGCGCCATATGAAGCGCCAACTTGAACTTGAATGATGTTTGTTTTTCGCAGGTTCTCAGAGTGGAAACGATGCGTTGTGGAACTATATAGCATAATGTGCAATTTTACTCGAATTTTAAATCTCTTCTGAAAACTCAATATTTTTCCATGGCGTTTTAACCCGATGCGCGACATTGGCTTTTACTGTTTTAATTGTTTTATCGGTTTTATTTTTGTGCACAGCAATTTGGCCAACTTTGTTGATTTTTAGGTGCGTTATGAATAAAGCTGAAGTTGAATGCAGACAACGTGGCAGCCTGACAAACTGACTTGGATGTTTTCAGAATATTCTATGTTTTTTTCAACTGCATAGTCCCACTGTGTGTTTAGAAAATTTGTGAGAAGAATTTTGGCTTAAACAACTGAAATAAGGCATTTCGGAAAATGAAGGTTTAAGGTAAAGATTTCTTGTTAAAATTCATTTCTGTCATTTTATAACAATTTTCAACATTCCTTATTTGAGCCGTTTACGACTGAAAATTCAAACAAACAACATGACTGAGTTCGGAAGTTCGGAAAAGAAGCATCCTGCAAACATCCAGGTCAGTTTGTCAGGCTGCCACATGTTTTATAATGTTACCACTGTTTTATAAACCTTCAGAGCAAAAAGAAAAAAAAGCTGGCGAAAACTTGCTGGTTGTGTTCTGCATGAATCTTGTGCTGGCCAACAGATATGGACTGCATTCAGTGCTAATCATTAACAGGATCGGAAGATTTGGGAAACACGTGAGCAGATGTTTTGATTTTTTTTTTTTAATGGAAAGTGAATAGCTTAGAATGATCAAGTTACAGAATGGGAAACATTTTCATAGAAAATATCTTTGATGGCAACGATAACAAACGATGAAGTGAAACAAATTTGCAGCGCGTAGCTTCTCAGTTTAAAGACCTAGTTTTACACAATTGCTACAATGATTCAGTTCTAAGTGATACTATCTGAATAGTGTTACAATGTAGTAGAACAATGTATGACATTTTGATAGAAATGCCTTATTTCTTTGACTTGTACTAAATTACCTTAACACCCACATTTATTCTTAAAACTTTGCTGCACACTATTATTATACATTTTTTAGAATTAGGTTAATTATCAATGAATAAACAATCTAATCATTTGTGATATAACCTAATTCTACATGTTTCTTTTGCATTGGTAATTTTTTTTCCACTTTGTTTTTCATTTATTTGTTTGATTCGCGAAACAATTTACAATTTCCCCCTCCCCCACCACACAGTGAAATGAACACACACAGAGCCGGAGCAGTGGGCAGCCTTTAGCCGTGGCATCCAGAGGGGCATGAGACGGGTCAATGTCTCGCCAGACCAGGATTTAACGCTGAAACACTTGACTAGCAGGTCCAACTCCCAACCACTGGACCACAACTACTCCAGCAATAGAAAAACACACTCATCCTCACTCAGAGTGATAGAAGTCTAACCGCAATCATTTCTATTGTCAGTTACACACCACATAAATGCTCTTACATATTGCTGAAATCATTTGAGCAGAAGACCTCCTTAAATCAAGACGCTTGGTAGACAAACGTAACGATAGAAACCAGGACAACATGCTTGAATTCCACAAGGCAAAAAGAATGATATCATTTTTCTTTTGGCACTGCTGCACATCAGTAGGGAATAACCAGGCATGAGGTCAGCACTTAACAACAGCAGCCCAGATGTTCGCAGAAGAGCCAAAGAAATGGCATTCGAAGACGACAAAACCAAGACGGATTGAACGTTTAACGCAAAACGGTTACCAGACTCGAAACCAAAGAATGGGGAAACATTCCTCTAGTGCATCTATACTGCAGGAACTCAAAAGAAGCGTTTGGTCATGACTTCATCTGACACCAGCAGGTCAGGTCAAAAGCAGCCGCCCAGCAGATGTGGAGGGGAGGCTGATGAAACCGCATGCAAACTGGAAAAAACTTTTTGAACACGCGTCATAAATCGTAAAACAATCGCGATATCGTGTGTGCGATTGTACGACGCAGAAGGAATAGACAGTTGATTGGTTGAAAATTAAGATTGAGAGTGACATCACAGTGCCCCCTAGCGCGTCACATTCTCATGTTTTTTCATTGTTTCTCCTCAAACAATCAGTGAGAAAAGATTCTGCTGTAAGATGGAACTCGACTTCATTTCGCACCCCCTTTTTCTCCAATTTCTCCAAAGGAGTCCTTATAATCACCGATTTCAAATATGCGTGTAAAGCTAAAACACCAATTTTTCCACATTTCAAGTCAAAATAGACAAAAAGAAGTCGTCTTTATATATAGCGATGCGCCTGTGCGTCTTTACATAATAGTTCCGAGGCAGACGTGCTAATAAGCTTTTATTGGCTCATTAACAGAAATAAAGAAACATTAGCCACGCCCCAACACTTAACAGAGACAAAATAACACTGGAAGTAGCAAGATTAAACTACATATATATATTTTTAACAGACACACCATATTGCATCCAGTAAATCTGCGCTAACGGATAAGCACGCGTGGGAACAGAAAGAAAACTGTTCAAAATGAAGAACACTGGTATCAAATCCCGGGAGCAAAAACAATCAAATTGCTCTGTCAAGCAAACAAAAGCTGTTCTGATTTTATGTTTGTCTGGCGTGCAAAGCCTCACGTGAGTGGAGTCACTAAGAGTAGTGATGTGTCGTTTGTGAATGATTGGTTCAATAACACTGTTCGCAGGCTCTGCTTCGAGAACAATCATTCACAATTTGTTCAAATGGATGTTTTGGGATAATTCGTTTGTCTGTTCACTTATCACAAGACAGCCAAGCGTAATGTAAAAAATGAACGAATTGACTCAAAATGATTCATTCACTGTACTGTTCGAGAGTTAAAGATTAAGGTCAGTTAAAAGAATCAAACTTCCCATCTCTAGCTAAGAATTCTGGGAGTTGGAGTTTTTATGATTAGAATATATATATTTTTTAAAACTGGCATTATTCAAGTAAAAACGACATTGAAGGGACACTAGTCACAAGTTAGGATTATAAAAAAAAAAGCAAAAGCATTATTTTAAGCGAAAACTAACGTAATTTAACCAGAAATGTTAACAAATGTATATTTGTATGTATTTGTATTATTTTATATATGCATGTATGTATTCTTTGGGGATTTGTATTTTGTGCCTGAAAAATTAGGGGGGTGCTTATATTCACGTAAATACTAAATGGGGAAAAATGGTTTGACACAAGCAAGTTAAGTAACAAGCTCCACTAGGGAACGACTTTAACTTGAAGGCCAATATACCGAAGGTCTCCAAGGTCATGACCAAAATGAAAAGGTCTGGGATTGTGGGACGCGTGAGCTTTCTCCTCAGGTTTTCTCCTATGAGATAAGGGTGAGGAGCTCAAAGACCGTGGAGGAACTTGTAGAGCCGGTTCTCCTCCACATTGAGGTGGCTTGGTTCTCCCAGGCAAGGAAGACCCGTGGATGGACCATGTCTCCAGGGGAAGAGGAAAGTCTGGGAATCCCAAGTTCAAACAGATGCTCCTGTAATTTGGCCGCAGATAAGAGGTGAATGGACGGTTCTGGTGTGAAACGATCACGTGCAGAAAAGATCTGTGAGAGTGTGATGTGGTCTTATCTGAGGGAAGTAACTTTTTGAGGATTTCCTCGTGACTGTGTTATCTGAGACAAACCGCACTCCCACTTCCACACTTCCAAAAATGTTGATTGAATCTTGCTTTAATCCTGTTATTGTCCCGATGACTATGTTCGCGTTTTATGTTTCATCTTTTTATACTGTACTGAAATGTACAAGAAAATATTGCATGTAACTATTATTACAGTAAGATTGAATTAATCTTTAGATACATTTCTTAATTAATTTATTCTTAAAATGTTTAAGTAATCTTTAAGATTCCCGTCCATAGCTGTGGAAATAAATAGATTTGGTATTGTTTGGTATTAGAAATCCACATTATGAAGCCTGTGTATTTTCTGTGAACCAACAAAGTAACTACAGTATGCAATCTGGATTTCGCAATTTTTACTGCAATAATCTTAATGTGATATCATTCCCAAAATATACGGCAATCAGCAAAAGGAATTTCAGGAATGAAATCTCACAAAATATGCGACTGTTAGACCATTTAGTATTTGACGCTGTTCACTCCTGCTGACTATCAGAAATAGCCTCATTGCTGTAAAGCCACCCGCTTGTCCATATTTAAACTTAAAAATATATTAATATTATATTCTTTTTTATTCAGTTTTTTCTTGTATGTGTTGCTTAAAATGAGCACATTGGATAATTAAAAATATGTCAATGTTTACAAACCCTATAACTCTAAGCACAGCATTTGGATTTTTTTTTATTACAATTTAAATCATTGTTTTTTTTTTTTTGTTTTTTTAACAACCAATAGATTGTAGATTTAGATGATAAAACAATCCGCATTAGGGATGACGTAGAAGAAAAAACAAAAAAAAGAAAGCAACTGCAATAACAAAGATTTGATTTTTAAATGATGTATTTCTCCCGTCGTCCATCAGAGAGTTTGCTTTCTTTAGACACTGTCATCTTCAGACACTGTCATCCTGTCACACTGTCTGCTTGAATTCTACAAATTTTTCAATTTAGTTTATTATTTTACATGTTTCCATTTATTTTATTCTGTTTTACTATAGTTTAAACTGCTTTGGTGTCTTAAATCACGCAAATGTGGAAAAAAAAGGGAAGGTTGGAAGCCAGACAAGCTACTTCATTCCATCCGAGGCCTAAAAACAAACAGATCAGCCGCCACAGAATCACGTCGGCGCTATTAACGGGGTGGCGACCTTGATCCGCTCTGAATGTGAGAGTAATCACTACATGAATAGCAGCGGGTGCCGAGTAGCTAGGGGAGTGTCGACTGCGAGTAGGTCATCGCCGGTGCTCAGCTCCACTTTGATAAGATGCACAATACATTAACATTTACTGAATCCGAACACGCCAACGCCACGCAGGAAGCCACCCGGGGATCCTGAGAGGAAAGCCCTGACTAGTTTGTATTTTGTCAGGATCGTTGTTGTGCGAGAGATATAATATCAGCACCTACCATATGCTTCCCCCTCCATTCCAATAGGACCGGCCTGGGGAGTCTCGCCATTTTTCAGGCAGTTGTGGATGTAGGCGGCTTTCCACTTTGCATACTTCCTGTGCTGGATGTTCTGCAATCAAGTCATTAGATAAGAAATACTCAATTAATGACCTTTCCACGGAACATTAAAGTCGAAGGTATCACTTTTGTGATGAGTGTATTTGGAGTTGTGTTTCATTTCAACTGCTATTTTCAGACCTGGGCTTTGTTGGTCCCCGGGGCCACGTATGGCCCTTTAGTTGACCAGCCTGACTAAGGTTCAAAATATAATGATAAAATGTGTTTTTTATTTATCACCGCAAAGGTCTTAAACTGCCCTGGATTTTTATTGAAGTAAAAAAAAAAAACAAAAAAAAAAGTAGGAAAGAAAAAAGTAGAAATTAGGGGTTAAAATGAAAATTGAAACCATGAATAATTAAAGTCAGAGGAAAAGCAAAAACTAAAATCACATAAAAAACAAACAAACAATGAACACTATGGACAATAACACATAATATAATATGTGTTTCATAATATACACTCTTTGCAAAGAAATACAATTAATATTTTGCAGGTTTTCCGTCTTCAGCAAAAATATTTGTTTAATTATATTAATAAAATTAATAATTAATAATTAGTAATTAATAAAAAAAAGCTCACCCCTGATTTAAGCCGTCACATGGGGTATTCACAAAAAACTAAATAAAAGTTGCATATTAAATTAATTTTCAAAAACTAATCATTAGTAGTGGATTACGCCACTAAAAAATGGAAAAAAAAAAATTTAGATCATGATAATGAATAATTAAAATACAATTTGGATTGCGAGTAATTAAACATTCCAAAATAATTAGTATATAATAGAATTTGTATTCCAAAATAAGCTTTATTATGTTTCATTATTCTGTAAAATACTGCAACGTCTGTAAAATTCCATAAAGAATATGTAAAAAAATTGATAATAATCACATCTGGCGTTTTATTTTTCAAAACCTTAATTTTTCAAAAATAATTTTTGTTGTATAATGCCCGTTTGCTGTGTTATGTTCATATAAGGCGAACTTCAGGGCCTTATAGATTAAGGGCAAGGCTTGCTGTAATTGGCTCGAACTCCCTGTGACCCAGAAATTGAAAAAAGTGGTTATTATGGATGGATGGGCTATTAATATTGAAATTGGACTATAACTTATTATTAACAAAAACAGTTCATTAACAAAATGGACATGGGAAATTTCTCCCATGAAACTGAAATCCTTTTAAAAAAAAAAGCTGACAAACTCCTTAAGACTATTTAGACATTGATCTCCATTCTCCGAGACTTCTTTATTTTATAAAATAAAAAAAGCGCTCTTTCCTCAAGTAACCCAATATGTGTCAAAGACAGTAATGGAGGATTCTGAAAGCTCATTGTATGAGTTCCTGTTACACTAAAAAAGGCAAGACTGTTGAGCCAGTCGCTCCAATGAAGTCTCGCAGTAGGAAAAAGGCCGGCCCTGAGGGACACAACAGCTCAATGAGACATTGTCCATCTTCGGACACAGTCATTAGCCCTCGGTATGAAAGGCACTGGTGGTGACCAGTTGAGTGGGATTACCAGCACTTTCCAGCCCGTGTAGATCCAGACTGGTGGACTCCGCACTTTCCCAGTCGTTTCCACATGTTTTCCCAGCATTTTTTGCATGTGAGCTGGAGAACATGTCTAATGAAGGAAGCATCAGGCTCCACTAGACACTTTCGTGGGCAGGGTTGTGCGTCCGTGTCAAACCAAACTCACGGCCCTGACCTATGCTTATATTTTGATGCGGACTTCCTGTACACCAGTGGTTCTCAAACTTTTTTGGCGCGCGTCCCTTTAAACCTATAGAAAAAAACTGGCCCTCATCACACACAAGAAAGAAAAAAAAACAATTCACCTTAGACTACCAAATAATTTCACTACGACTTCAAAAGAAAGGATTTTTCAATTCAATTCAATTCAATTCAATTCAAAAAAGCACAATTTGTTCATATGTGAATTTGTGAAACTAGTGAACAACCTACAGTGAAAAAAAAACACTTGCATAATTTGAAATTTGTCAAATAATGCTTCGTCATATTTTCTGCATTTAACTTTTAAATAGCCTGCATTTTCTCTTTCCTTTTATAGGATAGGAGTGAAAATTCATATCATGATATTTTCTAGTGTCCAGACTGTATTGGTATTATGTCCTGGTATTGGAGGGGTGGACATTACATTTTATTAGTCCTTGATTACATTATTTGTGCACAAAATCTGTATTGTAACTTTTTATTTAAAGTTTATTTTGTTTAAATTAGATGCAGGGCGTAACCTGGATAAGCATCTGCCATTTTGGAATACAGAATGTCTTTTAAAAGTAGTAGCTCTGGCGTTTATTCGAAAAAATGAGAGAGAGACAGACAGAGAGAGAGAGACAGACAGGGAGATTGAGAGACAGACAGACAGACAGACAGACAGAGAGAGAAAGAGACAGACAGAGACAGAAAGAGAGAGTTTGCGTTGTCACGCTTTCTTTTTTTTCTTTCTTCTCTAGTGATGTGTCGTTCGTGAATGATGCGTTCAAAATGAGCGAATGTTTTAAATGACTGGGGACCAACGAGAAGAATCATTCGCAGTTTCACGTCCTGTCATCGCACTTATCACGTGACAGCCGAGCGAGAGCGCCGTATTCTGTAAAAATGAAATTTTTTTTACAAATGACTCCAAATGAATCGTTCACTTTACTGTTTACTTTACTGAGAGTAAAAGTTCAGAGTCAGTTAAAAGAATCAAACATCCCATCCCTAATTTTCAACTCTATGTCACTTGGCGGTTTACTGTTTTTTTCCTCTGATGGTCCGACCCCCCACTTCGAGAAGCACTGCTGTACACAACTACGCATCCCTGTCGAGACTCACCTCATCTGATAACTCGCCAAACACGGTCAAAACGTCTATCAGGAGACTTGATGTGTAGAAGGACTTGATCATATTTCTGTAATTAAAATGGGCAAGAATTAGACGGCTGACAGTGACAACAGTCAGAAATATGGGTTGTTTGCTTCTGTTTCGCACATGAACTCACTTGAACTAAATAAGCAGAAAGGAGGGCAAAAAATTCAATTTTTCCCACATTTCTTTTTCATTTCAAATGTGCTCGAAAAAAGGTTTGACATATGAACCCCAACTAAAGCAGCCCTGGTCAAATTTACTTTTAAGAAACTGTTCACAGATCATATTAAAGTAACTGCGCAAAAAAATAAATAAAAATCATTCTAAACAAGTAATGCAGTTCATTCGAAACGCTGCTTAATTGGGACTAATTTATCCTGATATATGCTCACAATCTAAACAGAAAAAAACTTGACAAGTTATTTTGTCAAGCTGCTAATAAAAACTTTGCAATAGAGTTAGTCAAAATGTATAAAAAAAAAAAAATACAGATTGTATATTCTGGCATTAACTTCAGACTTTAGTATTCAAAGACAACCCTTGGCTGTCTAGAGACATTCATGCATTTATTATTTTTATTATTAATAATAATTGTTCATAATTTTATATTATTTTTTTTATTATTTGTTATATATGATTTACTATTATTATTTTCCAAATTCTCATTTATAATTGTTTAATATAACTTTCATGTTACAGTAAATCATAATTTTACAATTTTAAGATTACTGCCAATACGAGATTGTGGATCAGCAAAAAAAAAACAG
Source organism: Paedocypris micromegethes (assembly GCA_028031935.1). Lineage (NCBI taxonomy): Eukaryota > Metazoa > Chordata > Actinopteri > Cypriniformes > Paedocypris > Paedocypris micromegethes. Next base: position 3,674,653 of record CM051505.1, on the reverse strand, counting down.
CTAAAATACTTGTATTTGTAATATTAAAATATTATACAAGTCAAAATATTAAAATATTCCAAATATGACAGATCTGATGAGCCGAGGCCTGAACTACAGTCAGGTATGAAATCCACCGGACGAAACACCCGGATTTCACAGTTAATTACGTCACTGTCCACAACAGCTTCATTATTCTGCCATGACCTGTAACTTTACACCGGACTGTTCCGCGCCGTCTGTACAGAGCCAGCTTTGTGGCTAATTTTAGTCTTCTGAACTAAAATTCAGAAGACTCGCTCTGAGTGCAACAGTGACCGTAAAATTAGTCAGTCCTAATAATAAGTGCTTGTAATTAAAGTCTTACTTGTGGAAATGTTCCGATCGATCTTCATTGTCGGCATAGAGGAACATTTTCAGAGCGTAATTCTCAATATGGGCATTGCCGACGATTTCTTGAGAGATGGATTCATTGTCACCAAGTTCCTTTTTCATCTAGAAAAAAAAAGACAACAACACACAAGAATAAGTCAAGTCTGTTACAAAAGCTTTAGTTTGAGTACTAAAATGTATTTTAGAATTGAATAAATATACAGTACTGTCAAAAAAAAAACATTTCTGAGCATAGGCGTGAAAATTAATAGTTTTAAACTAAAAAAAAAGTAACGATAAATGTATATTTCAACGCCTTGTTAAACTTTTATTGCATTATATAGAAGGAATATATTAAATATTAATATCTAAAACTATGGACAGATGTTTAAAAAAAATCTAAGCACAGAAAGCGATGGTCCAAAAAAATAAGTCATCAAGGAACCAGGCATTACTAATCGCACTCTGCAAAAATAGCGTCAAATGATAAATGCTAAAAAAACACTTCTCGTCTCAGGTAAGTTTTTATTTCCAACTATAACACCTTATTGTAATTACTAAGCCGGTCACACACTTATAACACACAGCGCCACTGAGAGGTTGAATGAAGGAGCAACCAGCCAAGTAAAACAAATAAAATAAAACAGACAATCTGAGGTAAAAAAGGTGTGAATTGTTGTGATAAACCACATATTTTGAAGAATTAATCTGTTATATACTATGTTTTTTAACCCAACATTTACATTAAATGCAAAAGTACCACTGACGGTTGTGTTTCCATAGGATGACTCACTCATTCCTGAAATGCATCAGCTGCTTTGATTGCGCTCAAGAAGCTAGCATGATTAGCGCTAGATTGCTAAATTGGGTCCCGGTGGAGAGCAGCCCACGCGCATTCACCCGGCCATTATGAACATCCATTCAGTAGCACTCCAATGGTTTTAAATACTTATTACACACAGGAAACCAGGAACAATGGCAATATATGTGATGTCATTCCTCGCCATATTCATCTTAAGATTCATTGCCAACTCGCCAACTAAATGTGCCTTTCATTGGTCTGGGATTGGTTTCACCATTACGTATTGTGCCATTGTCCACACATCCACAGCGAGAATTTAATAGAAGGAAATGGAGAAATGTTGCTAGCTTCTAAAAAAAAAGAAATATCTACGTTTAGAGGTCCAGCATTGAATGTTTAACACGGAGGTCAGGAATCTTTTTGGCTAAGAGAGCCAAAAACAATCCAATGGCATAAAAAGCATTTTAGTGAGGGTCAAACAATATATTTTATGATATAAATATATTAAATAATATATTTTTTTATAAAACAAATGTTGTTTTATTGCTAATGGAGTAATTTTCCTGATGAAGTTGTCAAAATGTATTTCTAAATGTGTTTTTGTTGCTTCGAAGCGCAAAAAGAGAAAGAATGGTGAAAAGTCATTCCACAAGGTCGAATTGATGCGCAAAAAAGTTCAAAATTTGATTTGCGATTCGGGAAGTCGATTTGGAGAGAGTTTAAACCGAACATCCATCAATCAGCAAATTTGACCAAGCCGAGTAAAGTCCATGCCAATTTCACTGACGCCGATTGGTGGGTTCTATCACCTCACAAAATCTCACTCGCAAGAGTTTGAATTTTGTCCGTTTCTGTGAATCAAAGCATATGAAACGCATTTGCATTTGTAATCAAATAATGAAATCCAATGACAACTTTTTTTGAATTTTGTTGGAGATATTGCACCATAGCAAACTTTAGGTTTATTAGTTTAGCTTGTTATCGATTATAATTGGCTGTATAAATCAACTACACATCGACTGAGGTACACGCTTTGGAATTTTACGCACTTAATTTTTGTATAAATTCTTATTTAAATGATCAATCTAACCTCACTATGACTTGAGTAGACTATTAAATGTAATCCAACAAAAACAGAGAAGAGGAACCCCGTTCAGTAGAGTGCTAATGTGATCGAGTCCTGTCCCTAGAAAGAGCCACATCTGGCCCCAGAGCCGGAGGTTCCCGACCCCATGGTTTAACATAACTGATGTCAAACTGATCAGCAGCTTTCCACGTATTGGCAGCCGTATTTATAATCCTAAACCGTGTTTCACGTAGACATCAATGACCCGGTCTTTATTTAGAATCTGTCGGGGCCAACACCCAAACGCCAAAACTTTAGCTAGACTCGGCCTTCCTCTCTGTGATGTTACAGTCTGCTGGAGAGACTCATGTTTCCTTGTAAAATCAGCAAAGCAAATACAACTGCTTACATTTCAACAGGTGGAACCGGGTATTTCAATAGACTTACTGTTAGCCATTTGATGAACTTTTTACCTATTTTGCACAAAAAAAACGTGCGCAGTGCAAAGCTCAACAGAGGAAAGTGTAAAAACGTTCAAATCGTGCGCGGAAATATACGATTGAGTGGTAAAAGCTCTGAAATGTAATTTGTTAAAAAAACAAAAACCCTTGAAACTAGATCTCGTCTTTGCACACACACTCCTTGGGGTTTGAAATCCCCAAGGGAAACAAAAGAACACTGGAGCCGTTTTGCACTGTAGGCCAGTGTTCCTCGTGGAAGCTGTACTGTAAAAAAAAAAAAGCTGTGCTGAAAAAAAAAACGGTAGGTAGCACAAAATCGCTGATATTTCCAGATAGATAAGACAGACAGGTAACGCTGTCATATTTTGGACCTTCTCTTGGCTAGTGCATCAGATAAAACAATATCGATACATAATTTTGTACATAAATTACAAAAAATGTGGTTTCCACCTGGCTCAGCTTCAAACATTGTTGTGACAAAATAAGAAAGCATGTGAGCGTTGTCTTCCCGTCTGACACATCATGAAATCACGGTTACTTTGAAGTCTGCTGCACTTACAATGTTGCAGATCATTTAGATACTTTTTTGGGACAAAAAAACCCTTCTTGTCTTTTTTGGCGAGAAGTCAAACATATACCTGCTAGTTTTCATGATAAATCTGAGAAGTGTTTTTTATCCGGAACAGACATTCGCCCTTCCTGTTTGGGGCTGTTACCATTGTGATGGTACAAGGATGTGTGTGTTTTCATTGGTTGAATCAGTCAGTCAACAGTTCAGCTGAATTTTTTTTTATTTTTCAGACTATAAAGCGCACCTTCAGTTATATAAACTTAAAAGACTTAAAACAAGATTGTAGTAGATTATCAAGCTCATGAAGCAAAAGAAACCTTTAAAAACGATTGAACCAGATTATAAAACACAATTTTCTTTACAACAAAAATATAGTAAAGGCAACCAAACATGCAGTACTTGCTCCCTCCTTCAGTTTTGTTTGCGTGTGTGTGTGTGTGTGTGTGTGTGTGTGTGTGTGTACACATCCACCTTAGGAGCATTTGATTTACAATGATTAATAATGTCTGACAATGAAAAATGTTTGACAGTCCTACACATATAGTGTCTTGTGGTCTTATACATAAAACGTTTGGCAGTCGGGAAAAAAAAAACGTATATACATATTAGAGTTATCAATTATACGTTTTATAATTTGCCCATTGCAGAGTTAATAAAAGTCCATCTATCCTAATTCACATTATAAGTTATATTATATATTTATTACAGTTTTTTTGTTTTCATTTGTGGCTTTTAATATTCAAATTTAGTGGGTGCCACTAATATTCAGGATGCATGCGTTCAATTGAATTTCTTACGCCATGTCGTTCGCTAAATCAGAACAAAACATTTTTTAAGTGGGACATACGTTTTTCCAAAGCAGGACATTTCAAGGACACAGAGAATAATTATCAGACATGACATTTATAGCATTTTTAAAGCGCAAAAAACACTCCCCTGAAGGCCAAAAGAATGATGCTACTCAAGCTTGAAAGTTTTGTCCACAATCTAATAATAACTGTCTCGGAGCGTTTTCCCCTTTGAAGGCTGAGAATCTTCTTTTCATGGTTTGGGTGAAGGGTGTTAAAAACAGAACTTGCTTTGCTTTATGCGTCAGCCCTTTTGCCCACCAGGATCTGGCTCTCCAAGAACCGCTGCTTCCTGTGTCTGTGACATTTAATGAACTGAGGCAACAGTAAAGTGAACTCCATACAGCGCAGGCTCTCTCCTCTCCTCTAATTGGCTCAGAAATGTCCGTAACGGTGCTGGAGCTTTTCTTCAGCTTCCTGTTCCCCTCGTGAAGAGACCCTATAAACTCGGGCATTTGAACGCTGATGGAACACATTGGCCTTGGTACCAGAGGTCGCACATCACATTTTGGATTACGGTTGCAGAATTAACAAAATGTCACATTGCAACTGTAGCAAGACATAAAATTGTCATTTAAATGGTCAGATGTCTTGGCTAATGGACAGTAAACACAGTGGGTTCTGATAATGATCAATAGGGGTTCATAAAAGAAATAAAATACCTAGATTTGAAAGAGATGAAAAATAAAGGAAAAGCTATCAAAACATTTTGACACTAAAATGTAGCTTTAAGCAGCAATTGGGTCCAATCCAATCTTATAGATATATATGATGTATATATTTTTTTAAATATGCATTATACATCATCCCTTTCAAATTCAGCTGCTCAAAAGCGTTGGAGGAGCTTATATTCCAACTTATGCACATATTTCCAAAAATATGCGTAGATATAAGCGCCTCTTTTTGTTCTCAAATTAATGTAATTATGGTGTATAAACATGGCAAATTGCTGACATTCAGCTTGAATCTCCTACTTCGCCAATATTAAAATTGTTACTGTACAATACAGGGTTTAAGTATTAAAAGAGGAAAAAAGTTATTTTTCATAAAAACAGTATTTCTGTTTTTCCGGTATTTCTGAATATTTTCAGAAGGTGTGAACTACAATAAAGTAAAACCCCTAATTAAACAATAACATTGAAATAAATTGTGCACAAGACAATGCAGCTGAAGCTCAAGTTAGCGAATTTAAGGCCTGTCGGCATGTTGTCCTTCAAACTGTCGGCTCTCTTTCTGAACCTCATTTTCCATTTCTTCATCAAAGGGAACAAATCCCAACAACTGTGTTGGCCAACTCAATCACACTCTCTCTCACACCGTTGAGAAATCCAAAAGGGAGAAAACCGGAGACCCAGAGGAAACCCACGCAAGCACAGTGTGAACATCAGAGATTGTGTATCAAGATTTCAACATTGTGAATGTTAAAACTGAAACACCTCGACCGGGACTCGAACTTGAGTCTGGAATGAATCCTACTTCTGTGAAGCCAGATCAATACGCCACCCAGCCGCTTAAATGCACCAAATTATTGTTCTAAATGAGGTTTAATGAAGATCATCAGTACTCACCATTTCTAACTGGTCCATTAGTTTCACAAGAAATTTCCGGCACTCTGGAGTTTTGCTGTCTATTTTCATTCCCGTTTGCATGGCGTAGAGCCGACCTAAAACAGGGCGAAGAATTAGAACGTGTTACAAAACAGATTCAATCTAATGATGTGGTGATGGATTTTTCCACATTATTAAGCCACAGCGGACTAATTTGAAGCACAGTACAAATCTCATTTAAAACAATACACAATAGTGATGCCGCGCTCAAGAAAGACATGAAAAGAAAGGCAACACTGCATGTGCCAACCACTGGAACGCTTGAGACAGGAAGGCCAGAAGAAACAAACGCTATTTTGCTAAGCGGCTAATCAGAAGATCACAGCTAAACGCTTTGAATGTGAACAAAACCGCAGAAAGCACGTGAATAAAACTAATATTTCTGACCCATTGTAATAAAAAGGGATGGAATTACACGCCACCAACGATGAGCAAAGCAAGACCAGGAGAGGCGAGTGAACAGGAAGTGGAAGTGTGTTCATTCCAAATCAAGGACAAGATCGCAAACAATTCTTAGCTCATCAACTTAAGAGCTAACGTTATAAAAGACGTTATATAAAAGGCGGTAAACTCAGATCCTCAGGGATGTTCTTCACTAATGATGAGATCTTCTTCCACCAATTTCAAATCTCACCTGCGCAAACGTCCACCATCCCAAAGGAAATTAAAAGCAAAGCTCAAACAAGCTCTAACCGCTTATTAGCGTGATGGGGGGGCAACATTAGCCAAAATCTTGCGGTTATTGTGGAAAAAAGTACTGAAAGAAGTATGAAATTGGGATTTCATGCTTGTTCCACAAAACAAAATGAAAAACCATTGAAAAATAAAATATAATATATATATAATTTGGGTTACATTTCCTTTAATAAAAAAAACATTCAGACGACACTTTGTCGCTAAAAAGGTTGATAATGTGTGTATTCTCACAACAATCAAAAGAAGATTCTTTCATAAATGTCATACATTTTCTCAACCACTTTTCTTTTTCTGGGACACGAGGAGTTTGGAGCACATCTGGACTTGAAGGCGGGACACAACATGGCCAACCAATCACAGAGCGGGACACATTCGGGAACACACTCACTCACACCTATTAACAATTAGATTTTTTCGAACGCCAATGCTCCACATAAATGCTTTTGGATTGTGAGAAGAAGCCGCAGACCTGCAGGTTTAATTAATATTGTTTTTGAAAAATAAAATATCCCATTTCTCATACACTTCAGAAGGACCTTAATTTTTTTGGAAAAACTGATTGAGATCAAATTTAACATTCCAATTCCATTCACTGGAATTTCTTTCAAGAGACCAAAATTAATTTCACGGCATTCGGCAAAAACGTTTTAAGAAGGTTTCTATCCTCTTTCATGAGCCCTAATTACAAAGATCTGATATCCAATAAAACAGATCCCAACGTGCCCACAAAGTCCTTCTTTGTCACAGAACTTCACCCAATCGGCTCGACGTCCAGTTTTCTCTTCTGAAACAACGCACAAAACACTGCGGCCATTCACAGTCACAAACCAAGAGTTTTGCGGTCATTTTTAATGGTTTGCATTTAAATAGTTTTGGTCATCTTTATAGTAAATGCGTTTGTAAAACTTTGGGAAAACTGCTTTTCTTCTCAGGCGTCACCTAAAAACCGAAAACCACATTACATTCATCATCACAAGATTCTTTCAAAGAACATCACGATACACCAGACGCCCATAATGGCAGACGTCAACCCTGACGTTTGACGGACGATAGCCAGCGTGACTGGACCGAGTATTTCACTGACATCTGCAGTGAGGACAGAATTGTATATTCAGGAATTTCGGCCCGCGCACTCCGAGTCTCTACTACAAGGATGTTATTATGGTCTGAAGACTGGCCGCGTTCCAGCCAGAAGGAAGGAAAACAGTGTCAGAGCGGCTCTTTTCTATAGGTTGACAGCACGGCACCAATCACAGAACTGGAACTCTGTCAAGAAGACAGAACGCAGAGCAGTGAACAATTCTCACAAACGCTTTCTCACATTAACCTGTCGTGGTGCCATCGCAGCAATTATGCAATGAAAATTCCAGTACGTCAAACTCCTCCCGTCTCGAAACTTTACCGACCTAGATACCGTATTTACGCAAATATAAACACAAGTTTTTTTTCCAATTTTAGTGGCTCAAAAACTTGGGGGGTGGTTATAATCTTCGATTTCAAATATGTACGTATAATTTTCCCACATTTCAAGCGAGGAGGAATCATACATAAATGGAAATACTTTTTAATTGCTTTTAGTTTTTATTAGATCATATAACAGAAATAAAAAAAACATTAGACACAGACACTTAGCCGGGGCTAAATAACGTGTTAAACCAAAAAATAATTGCGTATTATTGGAACAGACCAAGCATCCAGTAAATTACTGCTAATGGAAACTAAGTCCAAACGAGTCACAAAAAAGTCAAAAACGAAAAACACAGGCAAGGAGTGGATAGCACGGAACTAATACAATTAAAACGCTCGGTTTTCTGCACAGGGAAAAAATTCATTTGCTGCGATCATCTTCACACGTGACAAAGACCTGCGCAAGAAAACGTATTAATGTAATTTATAATAATATAAGTAATATATTATTTCTTTAATTTCTTTGCTTATATTTGCGTAAAAACAATAATAAGAGGTACTCAAAAATCTTAATATACAGGAATATAGTCGTTTATAAATAAATAATATGAGCTAAAGTTAAAAAAAAAAACTAGTGGCCAAAGTCAAAACTGAATAATTGGATACACTTGGACATAGGCCAAATAAAAATAGCTTTATATTTGTTATACCATTTTTGCGGGGAAAAGCAAGTAATTGTTGTACCTTGTAAATGTTACACCTTACATCAAGCTAGGGGGCGACACTAGATACTGACATTTGTAATCCAGTTTCTGGGCGGAGTTTGCATGTTCTCCACATGCTTGCGTGGGTTTCCTCCCACAGTCCGAGAACATGCAGAAGAATTGTCGTCTGAAATCAGACGTTTGGGGATAAAACCTTTTGGGGTCTTTCTGTGTGAGTTCTGCTCGTGTTTGTGTGGGCTTCATCCCAAAGTCAAAAAAACAAAACAAAAATGGCAATTTTGGCGAACAAATTGGAGATGCTAATGAGTATTTGTGTTTAAATATCCCACCCTGCACTGGGTGGGCCGCCTTTCTGCGGTGTGTTCCTGTCTTTGGTCCAGAGATACGAGAACTCATGCAGAAACAAAAAATAGATTGATGGAGCCGTGTAAAGAAAAGTAGAAAGCTTTCGTACCCATAAATAAATCAACTGTATAAAGTACATTATTATCTAGTTATTTTTGGTGTTAAACGGCATAGTCCGTTATGGATGATTGAGGAATACGAATCAAAGCAAACTTAAAATCAGTTTACACACACATCTGTATACAGACATTTGTATATACTGTACTTGCGTGTGTGTTTACATCTCAAGATATATTTTGCGCTAAACGGCATCCAATTCTTTCTTTTTTTTTTACTTAGTGTAAATATAATCCAGGCAGGCGATACATTATCCATAATCCACATATTCTATACTTCCGTTGCTAGTTAAATGCATCATCATAAACATCACTATATAAATAATTTTTCGACGATCACTAAACATCTCCCGTAGTCACGTCACACATGTCAGTGTGTTTGATCACATGACGCAGGCTTGACTTAACGAGCGCCAGTCACGTGACTTTTACCCGAACGGCACGAGACTCCGTCAACATCACGTATACACAAAAGTCAAACGAGAGAACACAATCGCTCAATGCATTGCTACTGCATGACGTCACAAATCCAAAAAGACCAGTTCAACCACTTTCCCATAACAGCTGATTTTTCTTTTTTTTAAACATTTTGAACAACTGTCTGCAATATTGTAGAAATAAATTATCAGTTTTTTTTTTTAAACTTACGTTTTTATTTGCATTTTTCTGACAATGTTGCAATTTTTTTTTTATTTGAATTTTTTTCACTAATTTGTCCCAATTTGTATTTCTGGTTATTTCTTTATTTGCAAAAACCTCTTTAAAGCAGACTATTTCAACCAATACCTCTATTACTACATGTTGTACAGTCTGTTCTGCCCAGATATATGAACATAGATTAGTAAAATAAATAGAAAGCAACAAGTAACGCACAGTGGCGGCCTAAAGAAACGTGAGTGTTCAAGGTAAATGCTGACCTCCAGTGGCACACTCATTTACCCCGGAACATTCTAGAACTCCTCCACACGAGAAATTACATAACCTGAGGATGAAACTGCTAATAATAATAAATAACCGAACATTTTATACAATATATGACGACTGCGCCAATACTTTCTGGTGTATAATGTTTCATATTTACATACAATACAGTACAAATAAGAACTACTACAAGAAAGCAATCTGTTTACATGCATGAGAATGTTTTTATGAAAAAAGTGGACAAAATAAAGTAAGGAAAATTTTAAACTGAAATAAAGGTCACCAACACTTTTTCTGAATGAGTGGAGTGGATGAAATTAGGATTTACAATCATTTAGTCAACCTAGGTGATCGGAAACCTGCATCTTTTATAAATAAATAAAAATGAACATTATTTATTACGTGAATGTGGGTGTTGAGATAATGTTGATTAAATGTTATTTGACTTTTCACTGATTTGTTCGAATTTGCATTTCTTTTTTTTTTTGATACACAAACATATGAATGTAAATATATACACACAACAAATATGAAGGTACATACACTAAAAATACAGGAAAAAAAAAATATATATATGTTCTCAATAAACTGCAACTGATCTTTGGACAGTGAATGATATTTCTATCATGTCAGAACATCTGCTGGCATTATGATCCAGTCTTTAACCGATTCTATAGAGTAATTGGGCTGCTCTTTCACATTATGGTCTGAAATGGCCTAACAAAAAGAGAGCGATTATGAAGAGCAGTTTCTTAAATTTACCCCTTTGCCATTTAGACAACTCGGGCCGTAAAACAAATGTCAGGTCTGACATCATAAGAGCGGAAGGAACTATTGAAGCAGGGAAGAAAGGACATAACATCTCAGCACTCAGACATGAGGGATGGTGAGAGCAATAGGTCTGCCATTGATGAGGATAAACTCACAACAGTGAAGTGACTGCTGTACGGCCCGGGTCTGTTGCCATGACAACGCAGAAGCGATGATAAAGGAAGCGTTCGCTGGGCAAAATGAGATCATGTTTGCACTTTTCAAGTAAATGGGTGTTGCGGGGAAAGTGTCAGATATACCGTGAACATCATATTGTTTCTTTAAGTAGAGCAGAGATAAAACAAAATTAATATCTTCTACAAACATCATGGTGATAAGGCACATGACAAAAGTGAGTTGAACACCGTCCAACTTTTTCTTTCTTTCTGTCTGACCATTCAATAGTCTTGTTTTTTTAGTCATTTTTTTCAAGGTTGGAGTGAGGAATGAATAAATATCGAGGCAAATCCATTCATATTTTTATAGATGTTCACGCATAAACTAGGCCTAATCTAGAGTGACCATACGTTGATTTTGAAACCAAAAAGAGGACAACCGCTGCAGAATCGAGACAAATTCAGACAGTCTCGTAGGAGGTTGATAATAATAATAATAATAATAATAATAATAATAATTAGTATTTGTAAGGCGCTTTTCACAGTTTTAACTGTCTCAAAGCGCACAAAACATGCTTTGAACATGCTTTAAAATGCTTCAATGGTGCAAAACTATAGAAAAAATTCAACCTGTGAAAACTTAAATAACAAATAACAAAATAATAGTCTTAACTCTGTTCTAATGAATTAATAATGTGAAATGTAAACTCTTCTGTTAGAAAATCCAGCTTCAACAATAAGTCTAATAATAACAATAATTTCATTATTAGTGGGCAGTTGTTTCTTAATATATTAACTGTAATGTTTCCTGTTTTACCTCTCTCTCTCTTTAAAAGTAATCATTTTAAATGTAAATTTAATATATTTTAAATAGAAATGTAATAATTGTACATTTACTAATTTTAAATTTAAATGTAATAATTTAAAGCACGGGTGGCTGTTGTGGACTGAATACTCCCAACAAAACAAAAACTCCCAAAACGTAAATCAATGTAAAAAAAACAGAAACAACTATACATTTTTTGCACGCTTGTAAGAACCAATTCTATATTGTTAGCCTCCAACACACGACGTCAAGCCACTACCTCGCCGCCCTGTGTGGAGTGTCTGGGCCACCATTTTTAATCTGTGGCCCTGCCTACAGACACACCCACTTCCAGCCGACAGGTATTCTTCATTTTATATTTCAAAATAAAACCAGACATTTTCGTGAACTTTCAAAAACCGGCCCAGACAGGACATAAAGAGGACACTTGTTCCCCCTACTTAATCTGATCATTAATACTATTATGTATTAGTGTTTCAATCAATAAAATATGAATAAAATTACTGATAATGAATACTTAATCATTTTCACCTCAATAATTTTAATTTCCAGAGGCCACGTGTCGTACACAGTTTAAACACATGCTAAAAATGTCTCGTTTATAAAAGATAATGTTATCATACAAATATGTAAGAGAAGAGAGCGCAACAATAGAGCTGCAAACTCAAACAATTCACAAATGCTTTCAGAACAAATAAGTTTCACTGTAAACTAAAGTCATAATCACATAAAATGGCACAGAAACAATGACATGCAGAACCTGTTTTATCAGAACATGTGACGTAACTGGTTTCACTGTAATGGATTGTACTTGTCTTGGTTTTAATGTACGGTGACCTTACTGGGTCTGGAAAGGTGACTTTAAATAAAATGAGTTATTATTATCGTAACAGCAATAACAGCAATGTAAATCATATTGACATTTTCAAGCCAAACGGTCATCATGTCAGTTTCTATCTCAGAACTATAATTATTAAATAGATGTTAATAACTTAATAACGTGATAAATTAACATTAACACATGCCTCATGTAAATACAGTGTAAATATGTAAATAATACTTAATTAACATTTTTTCGCTGGACAGTATATACTTACATATAAAAATGTATCTTCCGGAATTTCAGTATTTGTATTCTCTTTAAGCTTTATTTTTGCATTTACGCGGTTGTAACTGAAAATTCTCAAATGTGGAAAGAATCTGTCTGTCTATCAGTCTGTCTGATGAACCAATTTCCTCAAAACATTTAGAAAGTGTTTGATGTTGCTTAGATCTGTCACACACACACACACACACACACACACACACACACACACACACACACACTTAAGTGGCAGTTGTGGTCCAGCGGTAGGGAGTTGCCATCCAGGTGTTTGAATCCCTTTTTACTTTACAAATTGAAAATTGTAATTCTATACTCAGCTGGCCAGATAGTAAATTATTCAAATCAAGACATTCAAACCATAAATAGCACTGATTTATCACGCCCAATAAGACATACTGGACTACCAAAACACAAGTGCACACAATTTAGCAATTAGCTTATCACAATTGGCATCACATTCATTGGCAGAGAAAACGCGTTTTAATAATGTCGTTATTAAGACAATAAATTCCTAAATTCGGTGAAAATGTATGCTTGCGTAGATAAACAAATGAGAGGCTATCTGCTAACAGACATCCAGGAAACAAAACACAGGCATTCTTCTTAAACTTACAGTAATAGGCGACCACTGGATCTCGTTTCTCGTGCTCCTGCGCTGTTCGTAAGTAATGCTGAATGGCTTTCAGTTGCGTCGGGAGCGCCATGGCTGAAAAAGATCCTTATTTCAAACTTCGATTAGCAAGATTCTTCGACTAGCAACAACAACAAACACAACAGTCCTACACCCGCTTCCGCATCCTCGCATTACGGCGCGGCCACGCCTCTAGTGACCCCCACAGGCGAGGCGACGGAAGTGACGCACCTAAAAATGTACCGTATGTTCTGTACTTGTTCATTGCAAGGGTATTGTTGTGTTTTTTGAAAGTTGTAAATGTTTTGTAAAATTATTTACTCTGACAATAAAAAAAAATGTCCTCGTTAAAAAAAAAACAAACAAACAAAAAAAAAACTAGCACTTGTACAGGCATTTAACAGAAAACTTACTATGGCAGAAGCATTCTTTCAACATATTAGTTATAATAAAGCAAATTAAAAAGGTAATAAACCTTCCAGCACCGTTTAGAAAAAAACAAATGTGTTTTTGTTGGAAAATTATGTGTAACGAAACATGTTTTTTTGTAATAAAAGTAACGTTTTCGGGTGATAAAAAAAAATAAATTACTAATGAGCATGGTAGCGATCTTTAATAACGAAAGGAATTATTTAGATTCAATAAAACAACCGTTTTAAATGTTTAATTATAAAATAGAAAAAGCAATACTTTTATCTTCTATTAAGACTCAATCTATTTACTAATTGTAATTTCCTGAACACAGAAAGGCCAGGAATCTGGAACTCGTTTCTTTGTCCCGCTCTGGTTCAGACTTGCTGGGATTGGCTCCAGCTCCCCGTGACCCAGAAAGGAAAAAAGCAGTTCAGAAAAGGAAAAACTAGTTTGTGAAAACCACCTTCCAGAAACTAAACAGGAAATTAGCTTTTATTCTACTAATTTTGCAATCTATCTAACCAAGAATGTGAGACGAATCCATCTGGCATGAGTTTGGCATTAAAATTTGTCTTTGTTACACAGTGTGTCAGTTTTTTGCCATGATTTTCCATCAAACAAATGAAACGTGACAATCCCCTCACACACAAGTATTTTTAATTCTTGAGATAATTTAGGAAAGCTCAGAAGACAGATTTCATACAATATGGCAGTCGTGTTCTTTGCAGTAAATATTATAGTTCTGATACAATAATCAGATTATTCGGTGGCTTACAACCTCTCTACACAATAAACGTCCCTCTCACGATAAATAAATGACTTAAACAGCCATGGTGTGGAAACATCGGAAGGCAAATGTGGAAAGAAGTGTGGTAGATGCTCAGACTCCCTCAAACGATCACAGGCTCTGACTAAGCCAGATAATTATCTTCTGACACCAACCGACAGTTCACAGTTTGCCGTTTTGTACCTGAGATGAAACACACAGCTGAGAATAATAGCAAAGTTGGATGGATGCCTGATTAAAACGTACAGAAACAATTACTACAACACAACATCTGTTTAAAATGGAAAGTACGATCAGCGTGCATGATGGAGACCAAGCTGTGTTAAACACAAACCAATTACAGATGTTTCCAGAAATCACAGGCCTCTCGTCTGGGTACAAACCCACTTCTCTTTTGGTTTTTGTTATAATTATGGAACAATTTAGATGAGTTACATAATGCAAAATGGCAAAAAATAAATTGTAATTTACTGTAATACAATAAAAAAACTTGAGTTCTCATTTTATGTAAATTAAAATTTGCGTGATTTGGCTATTGATATTAACATTGCGTTAACATTTATAATTAAGAGAAGTATATATGTAGTATATAAACATATAATTACTTGAACTATATATATAGCACTAAAGATTTTATGGTGTCGTAATTTTTAATTAGATTTTACAATTATGCAATTTCCCCACTGTGGGTCCAATACAATTTTTCTTCATATATAAAAACAAAAATCTAAAAACCACTAATAATCCAGATTATCTTGGCACTTCATGTGTCTACCACCAGGGCCATCCAGAGGTATGTGAGTACGTCCATTAACTCGGTGAAAATGTACAAAAAAAACAGTTGAAGCATCACCCGAAAAAAAAAATCTCAAGTCATTGGCCGGTTTATATATCCGAGCCGACGGAACAGGATCTCAAAGATCTCAGCTATACAGAGAAGTATGGTAATGCCGGTGAAGGTGTACATGGCGCTGAGGAAGATGGTCTTCTCGAAGTGTTCAGGGACCATGCACTTTGTGATGCTGATCACTTTGGCGAGAGCTCGGGCGTCGCACATGTAAATGGGATTGACTAAGAAACCGAAGAGGTGACTCTGAAGCCAAAATGCTAGAACTTCCAAAATGATTCTCAAGAGGACAGAAATAATGTAGAAGACGGTGGACACGGGTCGTTGAAGGATCTCTTCTTGGTCGATATTTTGACAGGCCGCATAAAGATGAAACACAGCTCCGGGAACTAAAACCGTTACAAGCTGTAATGCCCAAAACACCTACAAAACAGAAATAAATTACAATTAGTATTTGTAAAATTTAGTGGTGTTTCTAACACATAATGCAGAAGCTAAACGTTTTGAATACTTTTCAAGATTGATATTCTCTTTAATCTAGTTAACATTAAAAAATTACTTTTTAACTAACAATATAACATAAATATATTTCATATATTATTTGTTGTTCATTGATTCCTCCCAACACACATACATATCTAGTACATATTATAAATATACAGGTTTCTGACACATTCACAGCTAAAATATTTATGAATATTACTTTTTAAACAAGAATATATATTTTTTATCAATTATGTCTCGTGTACCAAATATAAACATCTAGTAAACATGTTTTTAAAAATACTTAGATAATATAGTAATTACTGAAATAATATAGATTTCTAGATATTATTTCTTGTTGATTTACTCAGTTCTTAACACACACATCAAATACATTATTTTTACTGTATCTTTTTAGATTAGATTATCTTTTAACTCTTGTTACTTTATGTATTTGAATTTGTACTTATTTGATATTTACATGTAAGATATTACACACAAACAAACATATCGATATAATAAACATTTTAAAGCCTAATTTTTAAATCTACCCCTAAATGCATTTTTAATCTGTAATGTTTTATTTTTTCTAATATATATAATCTAATTATGACACACAAACACATAGTGGACTTTAAAAAAATGACGCTTTGTATAGTAATACATATTTATAGACGCTTTTAGCAGTTGCTTTGATCAGTTCCTGACACAGATGCACTTGGTAATCTTAAAAAAGACATTTTATTATATAGACATTCATATACTATTTCTCATTTTTACTCAGGTCTTTACACACTCCCACATCTAGTCAACAAAATATAACAATATTTTTATAGTATATAAATAGTATTTTATATTATTTCTTGGTGATTATTACCTATTTTCAGACACACACACATTCAGTAAATGGCTTAAATAAACTACACTTTTATATCTTATTACTGTTGCTTCTTACACACACACCAAATGAACAATACTATAATTGACTTTCTGAATATTCATATTTATTTTAGAACATGACCTCTTATTGCTCACATCACATAAACATTGACAATAAATAAATAGTCAATAATACAACAAACAAACACATACATTACCTAACATGTTTTGATATTCCAATGCTACTGTACTGTATATGTAAACAATTAATGAATATAGTAGTAAATTTGTTTGTACAGTACAAACAGGACATTCAGACACAGTAAACGTCCAATCTTACCTGCGGAGTTATGGGTCTAAACTGGTTGTAGCAGTAAAGATTTATTTCCCTTTTGTCTGGATCGCAGCTAAAATGCAGGGCTTCATTGCCGTAGACGGCGAATCCAAGAACCCCGAGAAAAAACGTCCGTACGGAGCCAAAGAACAGCGTGTGGAACTGGCCTATTACTGTCGGAGGCCTGAGCTGAAACATATAATAAAGAGAACGCCATAGAAAATAAAAGAAAAGTATATTACTGTCAATAAACCATAAAGCTGAAGCCACTGCGGAAGAGTAAAGTCATATTAGCAAGATTTACAAAGACAGAATAATCTATAATCCCGCAAATAAAATATAGTTTTACTTACACATCCCTCATAAAAGTTTTTAATGTAGTTTAATGACATATTGTGGCTTCAAAAGTATTTGTATTACAGTTGCTTGTCACCATCATTGCTGCCTTCTGGCATCAGGCAATTCTGGACCTCCAAATGACCTTCAGCTTTAGAAACCACTTGTCAATGCATGTTCTTTTATTCGCCGTGCCTTCATCAATATACGCACTCAGTGAAAAAACAAACAAACAAAAAAAAAGAAAAAAAAAAACAAAAGGGACATGTGTTCAGGCCCGTGGGCTAATCCCCATTCAACACGGTCAGCGAAAAAGCAACTCTAGCCACTCACAATGGACCTCAGCAAACACGATGCAAAATGCCGTTCTGTTCCAATACAAGCCACATCGAGCAAAAATACGGCCGGTGATGATCCAAATCATGAAACGGACCAGAAAAAGACAAGGTCAAAGATCAAGGTCAAATTAAAGTTGTAAACTTTGTAAAGGCCTCCTCTATAAAAAAAAAAAAAAGAGAATGTGTGTGTGTAAAGCTACTCTAAAGATGTTTACTTTTTATTCTCAGCAAAACACAACTAATACTCCAAATCTATTATTTAAAAGAAAAAGAAACCCCTTCTGTAAGCAAATAAAGGAAACTTGAAGGTGAGGAAAAAAAAGAAAAACGTCATTGAATTGTTTCTCCAAGCAAACTCTTGCTCCAGTCTCCTCCGAACTAAAACAGCCACCAGACAACAAATCTAGCAATAAAAGTCCACACACCAACCGTAATCCAGGCGGAGTGTTGTTCATCCCCCTGCTGAATCAGAAGCGTGGTCCTGCTGTCATGTCACTGCGTCCCGAGAGAAAGACAGACCTGCTGGACAAGCCGCATGTTTCCCCTCACAGCTCAAAGACAAATGCCAGAGAATAGATCATTATGGAGACGGGGACGCTCTTCAGCGGACAAACACACGCGGCTCGCTGGTTCACGTGGTGCATTCAGGCCAGGTTCTCGCGGTGATCGTGCCTGCCGGCCTGAGTCTGTTGACTTTTTGAGTCATTTCTGGTTAGCAACGCGACGCTCTTCTAAATTCATGTTATATGCACACCACACACACACACAAAAGCAGGGATGGACGGGCAGACAGACAGACAGACAGACAGATGACTAATCGATTGGATAGATGGATAAATGGATGGATAGATCAGACAGTTAGATGTGAAAAGCTTATAGTAAAACAGACAGACAGAAAGACAGACAGAAAGACAGACAAAAGGACTGGAAGAGAAACACAGCAGATCAACAGGTTAGATTTGGAAAGTTAACAGTAGAAAACATAGACAGACAGGCAGACAGACGGACAGAAAGACAGACAGACAGACAGCAGATCAACAGACAGACAATTCGATAAGGATAGTTGACAGAAGAAAAGACAGACAGACAGATAAACCGGTACAATAACAGACAGACAGACAGACATATAGAGACAAACAAGTTGGCACAATGACAAGTAGATACAGACAGACCGAAAAAAACAGACAGCATATCAACAGACAGACTGTTAGATATGAAAAGTTGATAGTGGAACAAACAGACAGACAGACAGACAGACTGTCAGTCAGATGGACTGGTAGAGACACAGACAGACAGACAGACAGACAGACAGTCAGACAGCAGATCTATAGACATACAGTTAGATATGGAAAGTTGATAGAGAAACAGACAGTCAGTCAGACAGACAGACAGACTGACAGATGGAATGGTAGAGAAACAGACATACAGACAGACAAACAAAAAGCAGATCAACAGACAGATCGTTAAAACAGGAAAGTTGATTGTAAAACAGACAGACAGATAGACAGACAGACAGACTTGTAGAGAACCAAACAGACAGACAACAGATCAACAGACTGACAGTTAGATGTGGAAAGTTGATAGTAAAACAGACAGACAGAAAAACAGACAGACAGAGACAAACAGGCAGACAAGTAGATAAACAGACAGACAGATAGAGACAAACAGGCAGACAAGTAGATCAAAAGACAGACAGATAGACAGGTGGACAGGCAGGTAGATAAACAGACCGACATACATCTGCATACGGATAATGAAAAAAATGTAAACATACATATAATCTATAGCAGATTTGTTGACATTATTGCATTTGTCACGTACTAAGAATGTAATCAACACACAGCTGCCAATGTTCACTTGACCACCTTTTCTACTTTTACACTGACCATCAAGACCAGCAGATGTCACTAAAAATCACATAAAACGAACATGTCTCTGCATCTACATGTTTAAATGTGTGTGCGCTCTCAATAGTTGAGCTGACAATTACTGGAACTGCATTTGCCTTTTTAAAACACAGTTAATTTAACTCAAAAACTGGCATGGACAAGTCAGAGAGAAAAATATTCATAAATAATTTATGAATTAAAAAAAAATATTCAATTTTTCAATTAGAAATGTGAAAATCATGGTGCTCTCAGAAACAGCAGTAAAGTGTTAACCTCTATACAAAAAGCAAGCGCAAACAAGGCTAGAGAAGCCAAAAGTCAATTCCAAGACCATGAAAATAATGTGCTTCAAAATCGAGGCCATATGGAAATTAAATACGGAAATCTGTCTTGAGAAGAAACCTTCATCGTCACTTCTGCTGCATACATGTTTTTTTTAGCAGTGTAGGAAGCCAGACAGACAGCATCGAGGTAAAATATATAATCTCCAGTGTCACAAAAAACAAGCTTTACTTTCTCTCTCAACACCAAATGCCTGTTTCCAGTGGTCCGGGCCCAGACGCTTTTCTGATTACGTATTTATAGTTCTTCTCTCTGTAAATCCTCCTGCAAGTCACAGAAAGAGCAGGAAGCTGCACCGACGTGACTCTGCTGAGAGACAGAGGACAAAAACACTCGCGGCTAGTCCAGAAAGTGTGAAGTGGGTTTGTGTTACTGAAGAATACATGTTTATGTCATTTTACTGCATGGAAATCTATGGTCAATAAACAGAGCCAGACTGACTGACTGACTGACTGACTGACTGACAGACAGACAGACAAAAAACTGGCCAAACATACTGAAAAACAGACAGACGGGTGTAAAACTGGCCAAACATACTGAAAAACAGACAGACGGGTGTAAAACTGGCCAGAAAAACTAAAAAACAGAGAGACAGACAAAAAAGTAGAATTGCAGACAGACAGACAGACAGACAGACAGACAGACAGACAGACAGACAGACAGATAGATAGATAGATAATTATTACGTGAACTATGGCTTCAGTGGCAAGTCACACTCACAACAATTTACGTTAAGTCATTTCACCAAGTATTTGGAAAAATATAATTATATTAGTATTAATAATAAATAACCGATAACAAATGTAGTGGATTACAACTGTAGTAAATCATAAATAGCTCCATCTGTCATTTTAGAAAAGGTGCGGTTATTATTACGTAGATCAAAAGAACTTGACATATGGGAAAGCGGCTTGCCACAGACCCCTCCCCCCCCCCGCGCTCCCGCCTGTCAAAGAAGCCAGGCAACTTTTCCCGACACGGCAGAAGACGTCGCTCATTTCAGCACGAAGTTTGGCGGACAGCAGCTCGCGCGCGCGACCCAAAACAACTCGGATCTCCTCTCACGCACGGGAACATGGATCACGTGGAGCAGAACGGCTCTTTCTTGGAGGATCCTCCGACCTACGAGAACTTTACGGACGAGTGGACGTCGGACGGAGGGGAAGCGGTGCATCTGATCGTGCGCTGCGTCATCCCGTCCGTCTATATCCTCATCATAACGGTCGGCTTGCTGGGCAACATCACGCTGGTCAAGATCTTCATCACCACCAGCGCCATGAGAAGTGTCCCCAACATTTTCATTTCCAGCCTGGCGGTGGGAGACCTGCTGCTCCTGGTCACCTGTGTGCCGGTGGATGCCTTCAGGTATTTCTACGAAGAGTGGATCTTTGGAACAGTGGCTTGTAAAATGATCCCGGTAATCCAGCTCACCTCGGTCGGGGTCTCCGTGTTCACTCTCACGGCACTGAGCGCGGACAGGTAAAGGCAAGAAGCATGAATGGGCTGCTTTATACAGTCTCCTCCAAAGAATGCTATTAAGCGCGCGCGCGGGCCGGCATCACTCTGACTTTCACATTGCTCCTCACAGTTGCCACGAGTCGTTAGTTTCCTCGTTAGCCACCTGTAGATTACAGCGCGCGCACGCATTCCACCAGCGCGGATTCATCTTCATCTTTGCAGATTTCACCACTTGCGGGGCAACAGACGGATTAGCTCCAATTATTCGATCCACTCTGTGTTAGCGGTGAAGCGAGAGCGGCGCACACGTCATTTAAAAATTCTGAGGGTAAAAATAAAGTGTGCGTTTGTATTTATATGAGACATCATTACTGTGATTTACACAAGGCGGTGAAGTATTGAGGAGGGACATAGCTGGACAACTGACCGCAGGGAAAACCAAGTGTGTGTGTGTGTGTGTGTGTGTGTGTGTGTGTGTGTGTGTGTGTGTGTGTGTGTGTGTGTGTGTCTGTCTGTCTGTCTGTGTGAAAAACATACACACAAAAAATGCAAATATCACCTTATTTGTGAGTAATTTTGCAGCACATCTTTACTGGTAAACGGATAGTCAGGGGGGAGGGATTATTATTATTATACATTTATATATAAAGTAAACACATAAAAACTATTGAACTATTGATATACATTTAAAACACTTAAAAAATACAATGACATCTGTAATCAAATAAATAATAAAAAAAAACAATGTATTTTAATCATCAAATGTTTCATAAATATATGAATTTGTTTTCTATAATCTAAATTTTTATAAATGCACAGTCAAAATATAAACGCATGACCTCATAACTGGAAAGAATATGTGCAGATCATGGCAGGAGCCCCTAATAGAATCTTTACATAATGGACGACATCGTTCTGCATATCCGCAGTGTTGCTGACCAAGTGTCTGGTTTGTTTTACATGGTGTTTGACTTTATTTTTCCAAGTGCTGGAGGGGACCGATAAAAAGTGATGACCTTTTCTTGCCTGATTTGTTCCTCTTAGCAATGACCCGTCTTTGTGTTGTCTGGAGGATCTGAAAGTTCATTTGTGTCAGAGTGAATATGCCACCACCCTCGAGTCCGAGCCGTTTGCTTTCTGTGCCATTGATTTCTGCTCCGCATTTACCTGCTCTGTTTACAGGAACAAATCTGAAACTAAACGCTTTGCTACATTTCGCATTCATTTCACACAAACATTAAAGGAATTAATGCTGTGTCTGTATGTAAGTACAGTATTTTTACTGAAAAAAAAAGTATTTATATGCATATATAGTATATATGGATGGATGGATGGATGTAGGGATGAATAGATAGACAGACAACAAGAAAGAAACACCTAAATTACTACAATTCACCTCATTAAGGGAATTTTGATGTATATACACACTCAAAAATACACACTTTATGAGATTGATCATATAGTGCGTATAAAGAACATATAGATTATATTCTAGTAATTACTAGTGCGAATACAGTATAAGAATGAGTTTACGTTTGGGAATACAGTAAAGGGAGTGAGTAGAAATACACACGCACACACACACACACCACACACACTGCTACAATTGACCTCATTAAAGGAATTTACGGTGTATACGGTATAAACAAACACCAAAATTCCTTCATACAGACTGCATGTGATGGATCACGTAGTGCTTATGAAGATCTTATACACAGGTCTGATATTTGAAATTCTATACATTACAAGCATGAAAAGGCAGATCATTACTGCCGCTTTATTTTAGCATTGAGTTATTACATCTGATTAGCTCTTACTCAACGTCCACAGTCAAGCATGAAATACAATCGCGTCCATTTGCATATTTGTCAGTTCATATGTTGGACTGGATTGTGTTTACTCACGGAGAAGTGAATCTCGTCTTCTTCCCCGCGCCTCGGGCAGAGCGGCTCGCACTCATTGAGAGGAAAGAGCAAGCCGAGGGCAATCAAACCTGGCGGAGGAGAAGTCAAAGGAAGGAGAGTGTCAGAAGAGATTTCCAGTCAGCTTTAAATGGTGGAAAAAAAACATCAACGGATTGTTAATATGGGGTTATTTTTAAAATATTTAAGGCTTTTCTCTTATTTTCTTGTGCAGCTTACATTTGGAAAAAAAGTCACTGGGTAGATTATTAATTTATGGTTTTGCTCATGTAGGTTTACAGCCGGCTTTTTCGATGTAAAGGTTAGTTTGGAGCAGAAAATGTCACATATTTTATTTAGAGTGTATGATATAACTATTGGAACAAAGTGAACACATCCTGAGGAAATTAAAAACAATAGATTTGTATAGATTTGGATTCACGTGTATGTATAAAATGTTTAATATGTTACACATTAGCTTGATAAAATCCTAATATATTTGACACAACCCTAAATTTATAAGAGTTTTAGTACTATAAAAATCCAATACATTTTTATAGTAATAACTATAATTCGGCATTAAAATAGTGAAGATTTATTCTATTTAAAAAATGGTACAAAAAAGACCCAATTTTATTAGGCACATTTTATGAGTTGTGTCTTATCAATCTAAAAAAAATGCCAGACACCAAAATCTGCATGAAATCTAAAAATACAACGTGGACCTCTGCAAGTCGGAATCCGGAACACATGTTTGTTCACAAAATGTGCATTTCCCATTAATGGCTGCTGGAGGAATTCTTGTAAGTAATAAGCTTATCCAAAGAGAAAAATGTATCCATGTGTCACCGTAATTTCATAAACCTGAACCCGTAATGGAAACCTACAATAAATGTTCTACAATGATGCAAAACAGACCCGACAGGCTGTTTACCTATCCAAACCAGCCTTAGACGTCTCCACGCCAGCAAATACGGAAACCTCCGCATAGCATAAATTCGGACAGCAGATAAAGCTCCTGGTGTTTTCCCTCCAGCCATGATGAATTGTTGATAAACAAGCCAATCTTCTCCTCTCATCCGTCCTCGACGTGGATGAAAGACACATCAATCTGCTCTGACGGTTCTTTCCTTTTTTCATGTTCCTCTCAGACACAAAGCTATCGTGAACCCCATGGACATCCAGAGCTCCAGTGCGGTCTTCTGGACCTGCTTGAAGGCCGTCACTATATGGGTTGTCTCGGTGCTTCTGGCCATCCCCGAGGCCGTCTTCTCTCAGGTGGTCCACATGCCAGACAAGAACATGACGTTCACCGCCTGTGTGCCGTATCCGCTCTCAAACGAGATGCACCCCAAGATTCACTCCATCATGATATTCCTGGTCTACTTCCTCATCCCCCTGAGCATCATCTCGGTTTACTACTACCACATTGCCAAGACGCTGATCAAAAGCGCTCATGATATGCCGGGTGAGATGAGCGAGCACTCCAAAAGACAGGTGAGTGGTAGTTGGAGGCTCGTCTTTGTTGGATATTAATATTCTGTCTTTGATATCGAGACACACACATTTGCATATAGCGTATTTATGCAAATTTAAGCACCCCTCGAATATAAGAACACTCCTTGGTTTTTCAGACACAATACAGAAATTCTATTAATTGGCAAACATAAGCACCTCTTTACTTTCTTGGTGTTCTGACTTTTCAGAAACCTAAAAGTTAAATATTATTCCCAATGTAGTCTATATATCTTCCACTTGCTATGTCCATATATGGGCGTATTCGGGTTTTCACTGTGGCAGACAGTTTACCATATTATTGCATCTGATATAATTTATCTTTTTATCTTCCAGTGCTATTTAGCCACTGCTAAGTGTCTCTGCATGGATAAAGTTTCTTTATTTATGTTATTGTTACTTATTATGGTATTATTAAGAAAAATATGGTTTTGCCTAATCTTGTCACATTTCGTAGAGTTAAATAACGATATTATATTGACAAAAAAAAACTCTGTTAACAGAGTCGTTCGTTAAGAGAGCTACCACTGTAATTCTATTTATTTGTGATTGTTGCTGACATTATGGAAAAATGGGAACTTGTGTTTTTACATGTATTTGAAATTTTTTTATAATTTTAAAAATGTAAAAAGGGTTTCTTATATTCATGTAAGAGATTGGGGTCCCATTATAATAATAATAATAATAATAATAATAATAATAAGGAGTATTTGTAAGGCGCTTTTCACAGTTTTAACTGTTTTAACGAGGAAAAACCCTGGGGAGAACCCGGCTCACTGGTGCCAGTCTCCTCCGGCATTCTAACACTACACAATCAGTGCGTTATTGACATACGACAAACTATATGTATCCACACCCCCTTTACTCTTACCTCAACAAAAAAATTATTTCATCTTGACCCTCAAACAGCCTTCATAGCTATGGGGCCCAGCCAGGGGGTCCCCACAAGTGCCCATACACAAGGCAACTATGACAACCATTCATACACACAGTTCTCCGTGTCATGCCTTCCTGGATTTGTGAATTAACTGATGAGAGAAGGTTGCTGAGAAATTTGCATGCGTCAGGTTTTCTTCACAAATTCCGGAAGAAACATCTACACGTGATTGAAATGTCTTTGCAAATCTCTACAACAGCAACTTGCTGCTTCAACTTATTAACTTATTAAACAGCAACAAAAGCAGTTTAATAATTCGTCAGACATCAGAATCACTGCCCAGGATCACGGTGTCCCTCTCCTCGTCCCAGTCCACACGTTAATGTCAAACACTTATTTGTGAAATAAAAGTAACTGTTTAATTAAAGCAAAATAAAATATCATATTATTATAAGATGCGTTTCGAAATCCTAAAAAATTAATAAACTATGCACCACACAGTCAGAAAAATACAGTTTTAAATAATATGAATCATATATACGTATTAATTAATTAAATATTACTTAATAATAATTGAATAGTTGACTAGCTGTACCACACAGAAGGCCTTTTGACATTTTAAAACTTTAATATAGTTTGAATAGCTTTAATATCCTTATAATAATTAAGATCCGATTGTCTTAAATGCTCCTTTGGTTGAAGGCTTGAACCCTGCGATCACGTTTGATTATTAACACTAAAGCCACTTTACACATACAAAATTACTTATCTTATATGTCTTATGATATTAACTTTTGTTTTAATAACTCAATCTGGATGAGATTTCAAAATGGGATCAAAATGGATTTCAGTTTTTCAGATCATTGCTCTGGGGATAAGGATTGAACCCCACAATGGCTGTGTGTTT
Organism: Paedocypris micromegethes; assembly: GCA_028031935.1. NCBI lineage: Eukaryota > Metazoa > Chordata > Actinopteri > Cypriniformes > Paedocypris > Paedocypris micromegethes. The sequence goes on along the minus strand of CM051505.1, from coordinate 3,647,942 downwards.
TTGTAAAAGGCTTTTTGTAAAAAGGCTTTTCATTGCTGGGCAAAGTCACCTCGTTTTGTCACTTCACAATTTAGCTGGAACGCTGCAGCAAGGCCTTCACTCATTATAAAAGCTGTTTTTGATGGAGTTGCTGATAAGGAACTGAAGCCATATACTGTACTGTACCTCACGCCCAAAGTCGCTAGGATAGGCGTCAGCTCCTCGTGACTCAGAAATGGAGTAAGCTGTCAAAAATGTAATAGATTTCTAAGTGCAGTCAACTTTTGCTGATATATGACAGTACTTTGTCCAGAGAATCCCATCAAAAGCATTTTTAGAGCGAACAAAGGGGGTTTCAGCAGAACTGAGGGACACCCTTCATAAAACGCCCCTTGACAGTTCGCAGAGACAAGGCACTTTATCTTTTGCTGAACTGTGAATCATCAGTTAAGCATTATGCCAAGTGTCCTTAAGGATGACAGATATTCTTGTTAAAATTCTCTTTTAGCAGCTGTTTCAAAGCGGCTAACATTCTCAGCAGCAACTTGTCCTTGATGTCATCCTCATGGCTGGTTATTGCTAATTATGGATTTAAAGGGACAAGGCGACAGTCAGACTCATGTGGTTTCACTGAAACTCAATTTAAAATAGATAAATAACAGATTTCCCTGAATTACGAAAATACCTACACCTTAACATCGCAGCAACACTTAGCAGTGGCTAAATAACACTGGGAGAAAAAAATAGCAAACTAAATACATATAAATCTAAAAATATATAAAATACTGCTGCAGTGAGAACAACCCAGAATAAGCCGATATATGGACATAGCAAGTGGAATCACCCAACCTCTCCATTGGAGATATACTCTACTACGTTTATACTATTTAACCGTTACTATTTCTTTCTATTATTCAAGATATCGAAGTATTGTATCTCTATATTTCCTAACTTTGTATCTATCTTTTCATCGAAGTCAAGTCACAAGAAAGTCAAAACACCAAGTAAAGAGGTGTTAGAATATTTATTCCTTCTGTATATTTTTATATATAAAATATACGGAAGGAGTGCTTAAGTTTGTGTAAATACGATGTTTCTGGGTTACATTTTCGTGTTAGGGTTTACATTTTCATCTAGTTTGCTTCAAGCACATCGGCTTAATCGGGAAAGCCGCTTTACTGGGACATAACGATCACATTCCCATGAATCAAAACCGACTGTATTTGTGTATGTGTGTGTTCAATATAAATCCAAAGCCTCCATGCTTAGCAAGAAAAATCCATTCAATTCCAGTTTGAATGGAACTACAGAGTTCTTCTCCCGAAGCTGTGTACATATTTATTGACGTTGTACAGGAGAAAGTGCTTTATATCGAGTGTTCATGTCTGTCCTCTCTTCACACCTCTACTCTCAATCTCATAATCTCTCGCTCTTTCTCTCTGGAGACGGAGACCAGGAAGCGCCTGGCCAAGATCGTTCTGGTGTTCGTGGGTCTCTTCGCGCTGTGCTGGTTCCCCAACCACGTCCTCTACATGTATCGCTCCTTCAACTATCGGCAAATCGACTCTTCGCTGTCGCACCTCATCATCACGCTGGTAGCCCGGGTGCTGAGCTTCTCCAGCTCCTGCGTCAACCCCTTCGCCCTGTATCTGCTGAGCGAGAGCTTCCGCAGGCACTTCAACAATCAGCTGATGTGCAGACGCCGCAAATACCAGGAGCACAACAGCAGTTATCTCCACAGCACCTCCGCCATCCGCATGACCTCCATCAGGAAGAGCACACACACCGTGTCCAATGGCCAAGGCCCCAAGCCGGGAGACTACATTTAGCCCTCGTTCCTGGACTTCCTCGTTGGGTTTACCTAGACGAGATGAGATTGAGACTTGCGAGACACATGCTGGGGAAAGAGACAATGACGGACCTGCCGCTGTAAATATTGCATGCACGTTTTCGAGCGAGCCCTGGAATGATGACTGCTTCTGTTTCTGAAGGTCTATCCTTTCCTCACCAAGACAAAGACGACTCCACTTGTGTGTCTCCTCAACCAAAAGACATCTCTGCCTGTATAAAGCATCAGTCCATAACAGCCACTGCTGAATTCTATTATTATTATTATTATTATTATTATTATTATAGCTGCATGTTCGGTTTTGTCTCAAATGTTTTACTGGGATCAAATAAATGATGAATCTGTACCACAAATCGGCAAAATCGACATTTACGCCTCTGGTTTACTGTAAGTAGGCACCCAAGTCTGTATCCCACTTGTTTAGGCAAGACTATAGTAAAAGTACTCATCACGATTAAGTACCCGTCTTGGTAAAATACAAATCTATTATTATTAAATTTTTATGTATTAAAGTATTCAAGTTCACTACGGACCAATTTAAGTTTACATCATAATTCAGTTTTCACCCATGAAAGTACTAATCGCAGTTAAGACTTCATCCCAGTTAAATATTCATCCTGGTTAAGTTTGCACTCATTTACGTATGCATCCCGGTTCAGTACAAACTCGTAAAAGTACTCATAACGGTTAAGTACTCATCCCTGTTAAGTTTGCACCCAAAAAAAGTACTCACCACGATTAAGTACTCATTCCAGTTAAGTACAAATTCTGGTTTAGTAAGTACTCATCATGGTTACAGTAGATACTCATCCCAATTAAGTATAAATTCTGGTTAATTATATACCTGTAAAAGTACTCATCATGGTTACGTACTCCTCCCAGTTAAGTATACATTCTGGTTAATTATGCACCTGTAAAAGTACTCAACTGGGATAAGTACTTATATAAGTATTCATCACAGTTAAGCACTTATCACAGTAAAGTATTCATCACAGCTAAGTACTTACCCCAGTTAAGTATAAATTCTGGTTACCTTTGCACCTGTAAAAGTACTCAACTGGGATGAGTACTTATATAAGTATTCATCACAGTTAAGCACTTATCACAGTAAAGTATTCATTCAAGTTATGTACTTTTCCCAGTTAAGTACTTATTAAGTATGAATCTCTGTTATGTAGGCACCTGTAAAAGTACTCTCCACAATTAAGCACTCATCCTTGTACACACTTTTAGTAAACATCCTTGTTACGTACATATTTAATTACATATTGTGGTTAAGTGCACATGTATTTCCTTAAAATTCCAGGTGTAAGATTTCAGGAACTGCTCAGGAAGTTCCTTGCTCTGGGCTTAGAGTGATTTTGAAACAATTGAAACGATTGAATCCCAGTCAACGGGGCAGATCGTTCCTGGATTATTTCACAGTTTTCCCCAAACCCTCAGAATCGTCGCCCTCCCCTGCTGTGATGCTCTTACTGAGAGCAGACGATTCGTTTTCTGATTTCGCAGCTCTCGGTTAAGTATGTACAAACCTCGCCAGTCCAATTGCCAATTCACCCGGAGTTTGACTTTCAAAGATGGCGTTGAGATCACATTAAAGTCATTTGCATTGCCACCAGATTCTATTCCTCGAGCACATATAATCAGTTTAGGTGAAACAAGGGCAGAGATTGTGTAGAGCTCCAGTGCGGTGACACACACTCAAGAGGAAACCACGGCGATCAGCTTCATACAGAAACAGATCAACAGTCGTTTACTCTCTTTCAGTGTTTGACTCCATAACGCCAGTGAACTCTTGACAGGACCACATCAATAAATCCGCAGCACATTCTGTAAAATACCGTATTTACACGGATATAAGCACCCTTTTATCACATTTTCGACGCTCAGAAACTTGGGGGGTGCTTATAATCGTCAATTTCAAATATAAGCGTAAATATAAGCCCTTTTTTTTCCGTATTTCAAGTCAGGAACGAAAAACAAAAACACAACGAAATTACAAAAAAAACAAAACACGTCGTCTTTATGCAGCGGCGCATGTGCGTCTCTATAATGTTAAACAATGCAGACGTGCTACAGTATAAGCTTTAATTGGCTCAATAACAGAAATAAAGAAACATTAGTCACGCCGCGACACTTAACAGAGACAAAACTTCCACTGGAAGAAGAAAGATTAAACTAAATGCAGTACAATATTTTATATTACAACAAACAGAGACTACAAACCATGACCGCTTAGCTTACAAACTAGAGTCCCAATGTGTCATCGCAGAAAAAGTCGAAACAGTCGAAAATGAAGAACATGAGCAAGTAGTGAAAAAAAAATCCAAGGAACAGACACAATCAAAACGCTCAGTCACTGCGCAGGGGATAAATAATCCTTCACACGGTGTCAGATAAACCGAGATCTTGAAACATGCCTGAGCTTGAAACAATTGCTCTGCGCATGTGCGGAGTCTGAACGGAGCAAAGGATCTTGGGAAATTAAGTCCTGATCACTAGAATCAATTGTTTGTTATCTATTCAAGTAAAACAATTAAAAAAATGATACGAGTCATTTTTACTAGTCATTGATACAAGAAATGAAATGAAAAAGAGATATGAGTCATGCTAGGATTGTTAAATAAAGAAAAAAAACATTTTTTAAGAGAATATTAACGTATTTGAACCAGAAACGTTAGTAAAAAAATAAATTAATATATTTGAAAAAAAAATAAAAATTATTTTGTGCCTGAAAAATTAGGGGGTGCTTATATTCTCCTAAATACGGCATTGCATTGTGAGTTGTTGCGTAATAGCTCCTTCGATGGAGACGTCCAAAAATCTCAGAAAACATCTCGGTGTCGGTATCCATCTCTGGCGAAGTGGAATAATCATTGGACTGTATGGTGGAAACATTACCTTTTCATGAAGTGACTGTCATCGGTTGTGACATCAGAAACCCAGACAGGAAATTGAACAGGCAGCAAAGCTTGTAGCCACCAGTGCGGTTCCTCTGGAGATCTTTCAACAGCCACGACGGCCATCTGACATTAACACACTGCGACGTTACATGACTTTATCTCCCAAACGATCTTCCCAATGATCCAGGATGTAAAGTATCTGAGTGATTTCTGCACAATAATGTAATTTACCGTTAAACATGATTTTATTACATTTTTATTCATAGAAATTCCATATCTTCTGATAATCTGGTGTTTTACTGATTTGATGAGCAGAGGTGTACAGTACTTGAGTAAACTTTGGGAATTTTTGTCAATTTTGTAAATATACAATATGTAAACTATTTATAATACAATTGATTCACAAATGAGAAAAAAAAAAGATGAACGCGTGAAGAAATTGAAAACAAATTCTACTGAGCTAGTATTTGTACTTGTATTAGTACTGGTACTTTATTGATTGCGTGAATTTATTGGGATTGCGTGAATTGAAAAGTTGCTTATATTTTTGATACTCAGTGCAAGTATAAAGTAGCCTTAAATACTAATAAGTAAAAAAAATATTTACAATATTTACAAAAATTACTAAAGTTTACTCAAGTATTTTACACCTCAGTTGTTGAGAACTTTGCTCACATGTAACAGTAAAAGGCCGGAATTAAGAGAGAAAACATCCCCAACTTCCTGTTTAGGAATCGATTGTGTCTGGTCCACAGAAACTAAATGTAATTCGGGGCGATTGATTAAACGGGTTCAAGCGTTCCCCGTCTGCTTTATTGGGTTTTCACCATGAGAGCAAATTAAACATATAGATTGTGTAAGAGCTCACTTATATTGGATCCAGCAAAGTTCACTCTGTATGATCTTCTTTACAAATATTAAATAAAGAAGTGTAAATCAACAATGGGAATATGAATCTACAAAACAGAAAAAAGTTACGTGATTCATAATTTTGTGCATAATTTTACGATTAATTTTATGCACAAAATTAATTTAATTAACTTAATTAACTAACCCTAACCCTAATTATTCATAAAAAAGTTATATAAATACGTATTAAGAGATTATCTGAATATTAGATCTACCATAAGAAAATGTTAAATAAAAAAACTATGAATTTAAAATATTGAACAATTAAAAACAATCTCAACAAATATATTTAAATAAAAAAGGACTTGGTTTTTGTATTAAAATATTTTACATGATTGGATATGACATGAAAATCTCTGACTTGTCATGAAGAAATACTATGCAAAAATTCCTGTCTGGCTGAACTCGTTTAATGTCTCTATACTGTAGTTTAAATCTCTTAACAGAAACCAAAGCTGTTGCTGATTTACTCACGGATTAATTCACGTTAAACTAAAGAGTCCATGACTGTCATTAAGATGGTGTCATTATAAAGAGCTTTAATTAAAAGCTCATCAGCGAGACTGAATCCAACACAGCGGTCCTGATTACTCACCCCGTGAACAAAACCAAATCTTTGTTAATTGCGTTAATTGAAATTTGTCCAGTTGATTGAGTTGCCCATTCAGAACTCAAGAGTCTCTACATGAACCAGACTCTCCTGCTGATTAGCGTTTTAGATTTCACTGCAATCGCAAATCACATTCCAACTATGAAGCAAGGTCTGAAACACACACACACACACACACACACACACACACTCCGACATCGAAAATCCATTGTGATATTATGGTATTTATACTAAAATAAAGATATTGACTATGTATTGTGATTGCATTTATTCAGTTTAGAAATATCAATAGGTTATAGTTATAGCAAGAATTTAAATAAAATAGTAGAGGTAAACAAGGATTTATATACGTTACTGTATTATATATTAATGGATAATTTAATGCATAATTATATATATACATGTAAAATGTATTGATGTATGAAAATGTAATTTTATATTTTTATACACGTATATTAAGCATTGAATTGAATTGAATTCCCTGGATGTGCATCGGTGGGATGACAGTAGACTGTCGCCGGCGAAAATCCACCACCATCTCCTTAGTTTTCCCTGCGTTGATCAGGATGTTGTTCATTTTACATGTATATTTTAAATCAGAATATTTCCAATTCATAGTAATTTTTTTTAACATGTTCTTATGGTAGATCTAATTCTGGTAGATTCTTATGGTAGATTCTAATTAAATAATAAATTCGAATAATCTCTTAATACGAATAATCTCTTAATGATATTTTCTAACGTTAACATTAGTTGTGGGGCACTTGGACTGGTGTCCAAGAGGTTGCCGGTTCGATTCCCCGCTACTGCTGGTTCTGCAACTGAGTATCAATTGGGCAAGACACTGACCCCCCCCCCCCCCCCCCCGGCGCCGCTTCTTGTAGCCGGCAGCCCACTGCTCCGAGTTTGCTCAGATGGGTCAAATGCAGAGAAAAGGGGATGAATAAAGTTTCAATTATAATAATAATTATTATTATTATTCACAACATGCTCAACTTAAATATACTTAATATATAATATATATACATATATATATATATATATATATATATATATATATATATATATATATATGTTGGTGTGTGTGTGTGTGTGTGTGTGTGCCCCACCTTTTGACCCCAAGTTTCTTTGTGCAAAGCAGAAAAAATAATTGTGCTCATTTATTATTGTATACGTGCTGACAAGAAGAAGGTAGTAGCGCGTGTGTGTTTTATGACAGAACAGGAACAATACAATTTCACGGAAGCTATTTTCTGGAGCACGTTTTGCTTCCATCATTTAATTCAAGATTGTGCTGAAAGTTCTTTTCCTGGCCTTGTCTAATTGCTTATTTCTAAGGCCTAATGATTGTGAAATGGCTTCAAATGGAAGAGCAAGAATATAGTAGGCTTACATTCACTTGTTTGGGTAATTCTTCACGTGAGATTAATTGAAGTGGACACACGGTTCTCTGCAGTCGCTGATGAATCGTGATGTAGATACGTTCCTCCTTCCAATTTGTTCTGTCTTCTGCTAAGGATCTGTGGCTAAGGAGTCTACGGATAAAAAAATACCATAAAACCTCTAATAGAACGCCACCTCTAGTAGAACGCCACTCTTAAATATGCATATTTTCACATCCTGTGTTCTTTGGGGATTGTGTGCTACTAACACAGACGGTTGGATTTAAATAATAATGAAGTGTATAAGAGCGCCAAACACCATGTCAGAACATCTGACCATTGAGGTGAAATCTGGTGGAAAAACCACATAAGTTGCCTTATAGAGAGACACCAGTCAGAGGAGAATCTATTGGTCCATTAAACAGACAGGCAGCAACAGCGCCTCCTGTCCTGGAAATGGAGAACAGGTGGAAATGCAGCCGACGCTTTGCTCACACAACGAGACACTGGTTTACTTTACAGAATTACTGTGCTTAAACGTCTATTGTCTTCTTTTAAAACAAAACGCTTCAATTGCCACTTTTTACAATGAAACAGGATCATGTAAAAATGTTTATGATTTATATTAAAGTTTAAAAAAGATAAATAGTCGCGTACAACATTTGCAAGCTATTCATTGGTCAATTCTCATATTCCGGCATTTTCATCAGAAATTATTGTAAAAATAGAAAGACTTAAGCAAACATGGGAGAAAGTTGGAGACCAAGAGGAAACTCATGCTAGCACAGGAAAAACATGAAACTCCAACTGGGCCTTGAACCTGAATCCAGAACAAAACTTTTTCCTTTCATATATTATACATATATTTTTTGCTTTATTATTATAAAATGCATGTTGTAATATCCATTAAAATAAAATGTTTAGGTTGAAAACAGTCTCTATTATTACTTTCTTCCAGGGGGCTTCAGATCGCTGGTTTTGATCCGTTGGTCTGTCTTTTCCTGTTAACACTGAAGAAAAGTACTTCAGAATATTTATTTCCTTATTCACGCCTCCAGTTAGCATAGGCAGATTTTCAAACGTGACTTTCTTCACAAGTAGTGTTGATGTCTCATTTTACCGTGACAGGGTGGTCTCGACCGGCGGCTTGCCAGAAGTGTCCTGTTACTAACTCTGCAGAGACGTGATGACAGCTCAGCATCTCCGTTTAATACCAAATGGCAGGTGCTAACAAAGGAAACGTGGCAGCTTGTGATTTATTATCAGCTCTAGCAATAATCGTTGCTGAATCAATACTGGCATTCGGAATAATACAAGGTGAAAACCATGAATATTTGTATTTATTTGTTTGCATTCAGCAATCTTTTATAGTGTTACCATTAAAAATTGACTTCATTTTTTTACTGGGACTCAAACCTACAAACTTGGTGTTGGTAGAATCACGGTGTACTAAGAAACGTGGAAGCATTTTCAAAATTTTCAAAACTCTTGTGAAACACAGAAATGTAAACTTCTACAGTAACCAATGTTGTGTGTTCAATTCCCACAGAAAATAACCAAACGTGTGACATCATTGTATGTTACAAAACAAAAAGGGCTGAGAACAAGTCACAGAGATGTGGATAACTCGCCACATTTTTGCCATATTGCATTTAGTGAGCGTTTAGAAAGCAATGTAGGTAACTTCATTGGGACTCAAACCCACAACCTCGGTGTTAGTAGCGTCACACTGTTCAGACTGAGCAACAAGTCAGCTTTCGCAGATTTTAATCTCATTTGCAAAGCAGAAATGTCAAATTATATTTATCAGTGATAACAGCACCAAGGTTGTGGGTTCAATTCCCATAGTAAAAACAACTGATTGTAATTTAAATATTCTCGAACAAGCACAAAATAAATTAAAATTAAACACTGTTCAACTAAATAAATTCTTCACTGGGACTCAAACCCACAACCTATGTGTTGCTGCATTAAGTGAGCAACAGGAAAGCCAAATCTCTTTTGTAAAACATTATACAAATAACCTGAGCTTTTCAGTAGCTTAATAGTAAAGCTGGTGTTAACAGCCCCAAGGTTGTGGGTTCAATTCCCAGGGGGGAAAAAACTGAATGTGTGACTTCGTTGTAGTTTATAAATTCTCAGACATGTACAAAATGTGTTGAGAAAAAGTCAGTGAGATGTGGATAACGTTCGCCCTTGGCAATTTAGGCCCGAAATGTCATTTTAAACACCTGCAAGACATTTGCAATGGCTCACATCCCTTCTGTGTGTTTGGCTTCCCTTCAGTCTCGGCTTTATCATGGTGTCTTTCATCAACACGGACACAAATATGGCTGCAGTAAAACCCATTCCAGAAGAGCAATTTCATCACGTTGTTCAAATGTCTCTGTAATGATTGCTCACAATATCTCGCTGTTTGGAAACACTGAGGACAACAGGGAAACAGAACTAAAGGAGGAAATCGGATCGGACAATGGAGCGTCTTCAGACGTCTAAAAAAATCATTTCATTTCAAACGTTCCGATTTTGAATTCCTTACAAAGTGACATTTAAAATCCAATTTGAAAAAAGAACCAAATACGAAAGGATCGCCCCTTGTCGACTCTCTATCATTCCGTGAGACGGAATGGAAGAAAATGGTATTTAACGATCAGAGGTTATTTTACCTTCGATAATTGTGGCTGTCTCACAAGAAACAAAAAAATCCATTAGACCTAAAACCACCAATCTAGTTTCGTGAAAAAGGCCAATATGAAAAATCCATCGGCTTTATTCACTGCTTTTTCCATTTCTGGGTCACGGGGTGCTGAAGGGCAATTATAGAGTATGACATATTCACACCGAAGACCCGGTAGAAACCTAAGCAAACACACGTAGAACATGCAAAACTCCACAGATGGAAAACATAGCACTATACGTAATTAAAAAGGTACTACAACAAAGACGTACCAGAACAGATTAAACATATCCCCTCAATTATAATAAAACACACATCACTCAATTCCTCACAACCCGTCATCGTTTTTGTAAATTACCATATTTGTGCAAATTTCAAATTTTTGACGCTCATTTAATCGAATTTTCGAAACCTGAAAAGCGCTTATAATTGGTGATTTCAAACATGCACAAATAAATGGAAACATATTGTCTTTAACCAGCGCATGTGCGTCTTTAAAAATGTCTAGGTCAACATTTATGCATACAGTATAAGATTTTATTGGCTCAATAACAGAAATAAAGAAACATTAGACACACCGCAACACTTAACAGAGACAAAAAAACACTGGAAGAAAAACTAGTATGTTTAGGAGAATATTAACATAATTGAACCAGAAATGTAAAAAAACTAAAATACATTTTTTTTTTTTTTGAAAATCACCATTGGGTGCTTATATTCGCAGGGTGCTTATATTCGCATTAATACGGTAATAGAGAAAAACTACATTTTCTTACCATTCATTTCTCTTTCATCCCTTAAGTGTGACTCACAGGCAAACACAAGTCGCTGTAATTCGACTCCTGCCATTGTTTAAGATGTGATTTCTTGGTGGGTTTGTTCAGAGATGGCTGCTATTGGTCGGTCTGGACACCGTTAATCATGACTATTGATTGGAGAAAGACAAAGTCTGTCTCTGTGTTTATCTATTCATAGATGTCTGTTCGAGTGCGCGTATATTTCTAAAAATACAGAAGAAAAGACGAGTTAGTTTTACAATTATATCTAGCCAAAAAAAATCAATTATTGTTGATGTCACAAGTTTCAAACGCTGGTATGGGAAAAGTGTGAGATCCTTAACAAAGGTAATATTTGTTAGGAATGGTTGCCAAGATCTCACTGGTTGGAGAATCCACCTAAGGGTCAATTACATTCGTTGTACAAGTGGTGTAAAAACAGGTGAATACTTGCTATTGTGAGCAGGAATGATGGAAAGAATGGGATTGGTGTGCTCAAGACGGCCATTAAATTCAGTCCCACGTACATGAAATTCGTGTCTGGGTTTGGAATTAATTTTCCATAGGGTTTCCTCCAGGCCGATTCAGCAGTTCCCATGGTGACAGGAGGGTTTAAAACTACAAAGAAAGTCGCGCAAAAAAATCATCAAATTCTCAGATGAGCAGAAGTTCATCAGGTAGGTTTGGAGGACTGCGGCTTGTTTTATTTCGTGATTGTTGGTATCAGAAGTCGCGTCAGAAGATGCTTCTCTTTTTGTTAATCTAAACAATTTTACAATTTTTTGAAAAGTACCAGCTCTCAGACTCTTATTGGGGTTTAGTTGTTGGCTCTATCCAATGGGAGTCATGAAAATTAAGGCCAAGTTAAGTTGAGACATGGTGCTGAAAACCAAACAAAAGCCTCTTCTGATCATCTCAGGACTAACTTTGGAGACTACAAGGTTTTTTTTTTTCAATAATTTGTTAAATAAACATTATTCCGCCTGTGGAAAGTGGTTCCAAAGAAATCTTCCCTGACTACTTCTTATGGATTCAGATCAGCTTTACCACCAGGAGGTAATTTACAAAGCAACATACTGTAATGCAATATCTCAATTTGTGATACTTTGTCATTGTCAGATTAAAGGTCATTGTAAAGATTAAAGGGTTTTTCAATTCAATTAAAAATTGGCAGATTATTTGATTATAAATTGACAGAATACAGTTACGTATTCCTGCTCTCTGGATGATTGGCCACCAATCCGGGGATTGTCCCACCTTCCGTCCCAGAGTTTCCGTGATTGGCTCTAACTCCCCGTGACCCAGAAATAAAAAAAAGCAGTAGAAAATTGTAAATAGTAAAAAGGATAGTTTATAGACAATAGACAGTATAGTGTTTTCCCACATTAGAAAGAATGCATGTCACTCCACTGCTTGTCTCCTTACACTGGTTACCAGTTGCTGCTAGGACCAAGTTTAAAGCTTTGACTTTGACTTTCAAGACCTCAACTCTGATAAAGGTACATATTACTTTACATCCTCCATGACCAGTAAAATATGAATGAGGATAAAATCTTTCACAAGAACCTTCAGCTGCTCTCTTTTCCCATCACCTTTAAATAATTAAATAAAGTCATTAAAAAACGTATCTGTTTGTTCATTGAAGGTTAAAACTTTACGTGAAGATTTTACTGCTTCCATTTATGACAAACGCCGTTTATGACAAACTTGTAATGCGTCTCATTTTATTCAAGTCGCTTTGGATAAAACTAGACAAATGATTGTAAATTAAATATTCAAGGATAACCACAGTGTTTTCGGTTTTGCTAAATATTAACATGCATCTGTAATTTTGATTACAGATCCTGAAGGTCCTGACTCATGGAAAAGTGAGTTTGCGATACGAAAGATACAATGTTTTAATATCAACGACTATTAAATAAAAAACAGTTTTTAAAACAGCTTCGACCGCACACGTGCATCCGAGGGTTAAATTCTAATTTGTTGCAGGACTGAGGTTAATGATGCAGAAGCAACAATCACTAGGTTCTCCAGAGCTTTCAATTGGAAAACATCCAAACTTATCAGGTCAAATCTCCTGCACGGCTCGGTGTCTTCCACTGTGACTGCTTCGTGTAGGGCCAGAAAATCCTTCCTGTCTGCAAACACGCTGATAAATATGCATCTCTTTCCGGGAGCCTCGTGTATAGCGTGTGGTGCAAGCATGACGTTGAGAGATGTTGTAAGACCTCTGAAGATTAGCCTCCTGAATGTCTTTCCAGTATCTACACCTCTGTGTTTGTCTGAATCAGCCTCAGAAGTTCGCTCAGCGGGGCGGGAGTTTCAACAGAATTTAATTCTGCCTCCGATCAATGGGAAGGGTTGAGGTTTCTAACAGGATTTTTCCAGGCTTTCTTCACAGGATCGATCTATTCACCTTTAAAACATCTTTTAAAACCAGTATGTGCAGGATCTGCTGTAGAGCAATAATCACAGAGCACAGAAAGCGTTTAATTTGTCTCCTTTACTGAGTCTATTATAACATTATCTAGACTAGAAAGACCCTAAAAAAGACAGTAAAGAACTACGCTTTAAAAGCCATTTTTCCCCAACTTGTGTTCATTTAATCAAGCGGATCTGAAAGCTCCACAGTGGAGTTTTAGAATCCGAGCGAATGTCCTCCAGTTCTATAGTGGCTTCTGAATGTATAGGGGCTTTACGTAGAATGCACTCCGGAAGCCAAGACATCAAAAGGCTTGTCAATGAGCGAAGGAACATCAGAAGAGCAATGCAAAACCTTTCTGCAAAATGAGCCATAATTCCTTAGACAAAGATCACAGAGCGTAATGAATTGGAGTAATGAACATTTCTATCAGCCTGTTGCTGGTCCACATGAACAACAGTGTCGTACTCTTCCATCAGGACCTTCTGAGACCTTCAGTCCATTCATAAAAATGCTGGAATCCACTGAGCTCTATCTGGAACACGCTTCCACAGAGCCATAGTTGGATGAAATATTGTTATGGTTTCTTCTAGTGACTAGAGGTTTATCTAAAGCTTTCGGTTTTCATCATGTAACGCTGTTATTTGTTTTGCTACCGTATTCCAGTCTTTCATGTCAGGTTAGAGCAAAGAAACGCAATGTTGAATTACAAAACACACACACACACAACCACATGCACACACACACACACACACACACGGAGGTGGGTATTTATTTATTTATTTTTATTACATTTTTTAAAAATCTAGTTCAAAATAAAATTAGATTAATTTAAATAAAATCTAAACTAGATTAAAATAGATGTATAAACATTAATCTAGATGTATTTCTAAATTAATTTCTAATGGTAAAAATGAGTTCAACTTTATATCTTAACTTATCTTAACTATATCTTAACTATAACTTACTCAGAAATTGCAAGTCATATAATTGCCACTTTTTCTCATAATAAAACTCTAATAATGACTTTTTCACCTAAGGAATGTGCAAGACCCTTTTATAATGGAGGACTTTTGTTCTTTTAAACAGAAAATTATTGATTCTATTAGAGGAATCCCCTCAACAGAAAGATCAGTCTCCGGACCCTTCACCAAACACTATATGGGCAACAGATTTAAAAAGATAAAAGCAAAAAAAATCTGGACAAAGCAGAAGTGGCACATTTTAATCACCAGCAGTTTTCCGAGATACAAAGTGCGGAAATGGGCTTGTATAATTTTCGTGCGAAATCTGAAAAAGGCAAAACACGATGTGGTCTTATCACTCCCAACAGCAGCACGCTTCCGGTCACACACATCTACTGCCACAATCACTCCGGACTTAAATGGTAATGGAACGAAACAAAACACCATTGACTGGCAGAAACATTCAGACCCGAAGCTGGCGGAACACTTCACAATGAGAGAAATGCTAATTAAGCCGACTGTATCTTCCGCTGCGTATTAAAATGCAAAAATCCGCATCCTGTTATGCGTGCAAACGTGTACTTACAAAATCCGGCAGCTTATAACCCTCACTTAATTTTCAAATTCAGACTCTAATGTTAACAACCGTTTGCGTGACACCGGTGATCGTGTTTACGAGTTTTGATAGATTTCCGCTTTAAATTTGGATCAAAAACCAATTGAAGTCTGAATTCTTCCAAATATTTCCAGTTTAAACGCCATTTGGAGAAGATGTATTACTTTGCGTTCTCTTAAAGCTTTTGTTAAACACAATGCAAAGGTTTTCTCCGTTTTCTGCATCCTTGTATATGTTTGCTGATCCAACGAAAAAATGCAAAGCGAGATGAATTAAAAAAAACAAAAGATGACAAGTGCCTGAAAACATTTAAAAATATATAGGCGCAGATACTGAAGCTTCGTTTTAATACAAAAGAAGCAAAAAGTAATTAAACGCTTGGCTTTAAATCAACACATTGAAAAGCTTCTCTTGTGTTTGTAGACTAGAACCTTCTGAAGTTGTTAGTCACTAAACCTTGAATATTTATTTCAGTCTCGGTCGGAATGACCTTCTGTTTGACGCTAGGTGTGGAAAACCGTCCTGAATTTACATTCGCTGGACATTATGTGCATTATTCTGACATCGGAGTGACTTTTAGGAAGAGTGCGAAACGTAGGATTAGCGGAAAGTCTCAAGCGCATGAATATCCCAACAATCTTGTACGTCCTTGCTTGCAGAAGATCAAATAAACCATCAGTATACATTAAACATCAACCTGGAGGAATCCCACCTGTACAGAAAAGGCTCGACTTCCTTTCCCTAGTAACATACGGATCATGTTCGCCTAACAAACCTTAAACCTCAAATCTTAAAGCCTATTGGCCATTTCCTTGACCTCGCCAATAAATCTTGCGAACTCGATTCACATTTACGCTGACGTTGTTACGAGTTTTGTCAGTTTGGTTTGAAATTTGGCACAGACATTTGATTGAAACTTGGTGTCACAATTGGGGTCACCACATGATATGCATTTTTCAAATATTGCTTCTTAAAATGCAGAACGCTTTCTGAAATTAGCATGGAGCAATTTTCCGGTCAAAAGAATTCAAAGAATTGAATTGTATTTGCTATTGCGCTTTTGGTATCAAAAAAAAATCAGCATTAGTGGGCGGGTCACTCACAGGAGATGTGGAACAGTGGGATTGGTCAGATTGAAACATTTATCAAACATTGATACCAGGTAAGTTGAGAAGGAACATTAATTACTTACTCAACACATGGATGGCAATTTTTTTTCTCTATGGATGATTTTCTATGATTTGATTTTCTCTCAAATTTATCTTAATACCGTGTGAATTTAATTCATGCTTGCATTCAAGTTTTGTTCGTATTTGCGCGTTTATGGGAACGCAACTTTACAAATTTTTGGAATTTTGACTGTAATTTGTCTGTAATCAAATTACAAGTCAACATTACATCCCTCTCTTATGGTCAAGAGCTTTGGAACCAAAAGAAGAAGATGTCCTCCACATAATGGTTGGGCGATTGGGGGACGTCCTCTGTCATCCAAGGCGACTTCAGCGCCATAAAACGAGCTGAGGTGGAGCCTGCTGATCATCTACGGCATCCCTAAACCATCTAGTAGTCTCCTACCAAGAGGAGACCCAGAGGAAAACCCAGACCAGCTGAAGGAACCCTGTCTCAAGTCCAGCCACTCGGAAATCTGACTGTCTGCTTCCCTTCCTGAACCGCCCAGATGAGAGGAAGAAGATGGATTGATGGATGGGAGGATATTGTAATATTGATGTGAAACTGGCTGAATGAAAGAACGAGTTGACAGTTGAATCATCAGAGCGGCATGTCCATCAACTAAACAATGAAGGAATTAACCGCATCTGTCAAGATGTAAATACTCATCCGAAGCCAATGGTTACCAATGGTTATTCGACTCTGTCTGAATAGTCAGATTGAATATTTAGAGGTTTTAATTGTCTGCTGGAATATTTAGTATAATCAGGAATTAAGTTGCCAAATCAGAATCGCTGAGAATAATGAGCAGATCTCGTGAGATGCAGATAATAAATATCGCGGATAAGCAATTTACGGCAGACAAAGTTATTTCACGCTAATGCTCATTCTTATGTATGAGATGCTATTAGGGATTGTGATGTCTCCCACCAGCAGGCGAACATTCATCCCTTTTAACCCTTTCTCACACAAACCACAAAGACAAACTGCTTTTTGGCGAGTCTTGGAAAAACTGCGAGGTAGAGCAAAAGCGTTGAAAGCACTCGGAATTGAATTGATTGAAAAGCATCTAACATCTTTTTCGGGCGACTTGTAAATATGGAAAGCTGCGACACAGTCCATTTATTGCAAATTCTTACATAAATTTGAAAGGAAATGAACTTCACAGTGGATCACGACATAAAGCGATTACACTTCTGAGGATGCTGCGAGCTGCCAACGCTTGTGTGGAATTTTTTTCCTCGACCGAGACACTTTTAAGAGCGCACACGAGGACGACTTCCTAGGGTGTTGTGCAGGGTGGATCTCGCCTGGCACAGTCCAATTGGCACATCCACACTCATTAAGCCGCTCAGTTCCGACAAACTCTAATGAACGTGTTTGTAATAACAACCTCAGGTCAACAAAGTGCAACCTATACATGGAAAACTCCGTTTGGCTTGGAATATTTTTGGTAAACACACAGGAAGTCTCGGCTGCTTTGGCTGAAAAAGCGAAGTGATGTACTACAGCCAGATCATCAGCACTATTAGACATTCTGCTGTAGTCCAGGCCTGGAATCCTTGAGCAGTGATTATTCCCGTCGCTCTGCCTGTTAGTCTGATGAGGCTTCCGTGGTAATTCGGGAAAATTTGAGAAGCCAGGTACATTGACATGCCAGCGCTGCGACATGAACACAGATTTCATTAACTGTGCGATTAAGAAAGGTCACATTTCCCGTAAAGGAGAACACGAGCCTTCATCTGGGTGGAAGATTATATCAAATTCACCTCGGAGATGAAGTGACCTCTATACTTTCCTAACTACATCCTGCACTTTCGTCCGGAACTTTTTCTTCCAATTAAACGTTTCTCAATAGCGAGTTAATTTTTTTTGTTATATTTATGTTTTATTGTAATCTGTTGATATAAAAGCATAAATAAATACTAGTATGCCAATTATTTGTTAACTCTCTGTGGGCTGAACTATTGCCTAATCTAATCCAATATAAACTAATTACCATCTTATGCTATATGAATACATTTTTGAATGTTTTTACATCATTACAGGTACATTACAGTACATACATGTTCACACCATATCAATTAATAGGTTTTATTTTTATAACTATTTCGAAATATTTAAAGTGCTAACATTTAGGGAAAGTAGCCAGGTCTGGTTGAAACCATACTGAAATTTGCTGTATTTATACACCCACGTCATCATGAAGGTGTGTCCTGGGCGGAGCCATGTTTGCAGCTGATTGGAACATTCTGATTAGATGCGCATAAAATGACTACTAAATAGAACAGGCTTATTTCCATGCTTGAATTCCAATATATTTTATTTTTGCCTATCTGAGTAAATCAAAATTTGAATCTCTCAAACACAGCTGACATTAATAGGTAATCATGCAAATAAACCGAATACTTTTTTTTTTTAATCAATGTGTGTGTGTGTGTGTGTGTGTGTGTGTGTGTGTGCGCGCGTGTGTGTGTGTAAAGAGACAGGTCTATGCTGACATCCAAAAGAATCATGTCCCTTACTTGGTATCTTGATGTGCAGGTTTCTCTCCCGCGGTGACACAAGTGCATTAGACAGCTGGTGATGGCAGCTGGGCTGGACTGTGTGGTCTGATAGTGTGGTGCAGGTAACAGGGGTCCACGCCTGGCATGGTGGGCCGGGGTCTCTGGGTAGGCTGAATGTAGGTCAAGAAGCATTTAGAACGGAGAAACACATACAATATTCAGCGTGAGGGAAAGGGACACGTTCTGAAGGTAAAGCTCATGATTATAAAATAAAGAGCCTCCAAAAACCCACAGCGAAGGGTCTTCTAAACTCTATTCAAATCTATTCAAGTTCTATTAAATAAAAAAAAACTTCGTAGTATAGAAAAAAAATATGTAGAATATAGAAAGGCAGATCGGTCAACCATTAGGTAGGTTGATCAGCAGGTGGTGCGGGTGGGTTGAATTATAGCGGGCACGTTCATTGGTTGGCAGGCAGGTAGGTAGGTTGGCATGTTGATTGCTATGTAGTAGGCATATTTGTCGGTTGTTAGGCTTCTACTGTGGTCGGAAGGTAGATAAAGAGAAAAAGATAAAGAGAAATAGGTAGGTTGGTCGGTTGGTTGCTAGGTAGTTTTTCACCTATTAGGTAGGTTGGCATGAAGGCAAATCGTTTGGTAGGTTTATTGGTCACCAGTAGTTGGCATGTAGTAGGAGTGTTGGTCTGTAGGTTAAACTGTGGTCAATTGATAGGTAAGGCAACAAGTTGGAAGGTTGTCGGGAGTATATTTAGGTAGGTAGGTTGTCGGGCAGGCTGATTGGTTGGTAGGTAGGCCAACAGGTAGATATTGGTCACTAAATAGGCAAGTTGGTTGGCAAGATCAGTCGGTAGGTAGGTTAACAGGTCAATTGGTGATTAGGTTGGTTGGCAGGTCAGTAAGGGAGGTCGGCAGGTAGTAGGCGGGTTGATAAGTAAGATGGTTTGTCAGGAGGTAGGATTATTTATTTATTTGTTTGATTTTTTTTACGCCATCTTAGCTTCAATAGCTATATAATGGCAACATGGTCTTTGACAATTTTACACTTTAGAAAGCAAAACATCTCTATAACTGCTGATAAATAGCAATAAATACACAACTTTTCAAAATGACTTCAACAAAGTAGATACACTCTTTCATGTTTATTTCTGTTGAGATTTGTAAAAAAATTTGTGGTAAAACGTTCTTAAAAACATTTTCTGAATAAAACCGTTGTCTAATATCATATAATTGATCACAGTCAATACAAGTCAGGAGGTAGGTAAGCTGGCAACTAGGTTGGTATGCAGTTGGCAAGTTGGTCGGTAGGTAGGTAGGTTGGTGGGTAGGTAGGTTGGTGGGTAGGTAGGTTGGTGGGTAGGTAGGTTGGTGGGTAGGTAGGTTGGTGGGTAGGTAGGTTGGTGGGTAAGTAGGTTGGTGGGTAGGTAGGTTGGTGGGTAGGTAGGTTGGTGGGTAGGTAGGTTAGTGGGTAGGTAGGTAGGGGGTGGGTAGGTAGGTTTGTGGGTAAGTAGGTTGGTGGGTAGGTAGGTTGGTGGGTAAGTAGGTTGGTGGGTAGGTAGGTTGGCCAACAAGACTGATCAGTTGGTAGGTAGCAATTTGGAAGATTAGTGAGTAAATAGGTAGGTTCAAGCCAATAGGTAGGTTCAATCCAACGTTTTCAGTATTTTAGCTGTTTTTCCGTTTCATCTCCAAATCTGTCACAATATTTTGAGGAAAAGCTCTTTTGCCTTATTGTCTCAGAAGTCTGGTCCATCATGGAAAATAAATCAGAAGATCAGTAGGAAAAAACTGTCAGATGACAAAGCATCCGTGTGACTCAGATGGCCGACACACTGAGCCGCAACCACGCAAAACAAGATCCTCATATTGTGTCATATCTCATTTCTCGGAGGAACAGTATTCAGGTTTGCCCTTATCCGTTTCCCGTTTCAAGAACCACAATGTAACCTGAGATTACAGGTGGAGATAATAAAAAACGGAGAATCTTATTAACTTGTGGTCACATTATGAACATATTAATAAAAAAAGGGCTATTTTAACATTAGCGAGATGAGGCATTATATTATATTATATAATCCTGGTTTCTACTTTGCTGCAGAGTGAAAATAGACTGTTTTCAACTTCCATTTTGCAACGTTAATGTCAAAACACATTTATCTGTTCTCAAGGTTACGCTAATGGAGACCTTCATTATTCTGACAGTTAGGTAAGCAAATTCACTCTTTCATTCTTTTTATTAGAAACAACCTTGCTTGACTCGTACTTAGTCTAAATTGTTCCGAGCAAGACAGGGAATAAATAATTTTTTAAATGTATCTATAATTTACATGGATACAAACAGAAAAACAGAAAGTATTGAAAACAGACCATGGGCTTGCGTGGGTTTTCTCCAGGTCTCCAGTTTCCAAATCTATGTGTTCAGAAGAATCATATTCTTCAAATCTTCATATTTGCCCACAAGTATGAGTGAGCGTGAATATGTTTGTGTGTCCCACTCTGTGATTGGTTGGTCACCAATCAAAGGTGTGTCCTGCTTCCAGGCCCTAGAGATGCTGGTCCCGAAATGGAAAAATGGTTCAGAAAATAGATGGAAATATTTTTTTCATCCATTTGGACATTCTTCTTTTAAAATGCTTCTTCCATTTCTGGGTCAATAGGAGCTGGAGCAAATCTCAACACCTCTTGGTCTATTCCCACTATCACTCATTTTAATAGACTGTGGAAAGAAACCCAAGTGAAAATTGAGAAACGTTCAAACTCAACACACAAGCCCCCGACCAGGCCTTGAACTCGGCTCTTGCTGTGAAGGTCCAGAGATACGCATTTGTGCTGTCTATCTCCTAAGATGTTTATCCAATTTTTGGAACCTTTGTATTTTTGGCACACATTTATGTAATCTTTCTCATGAAGATCTAATATCGCACATTTCATATCAAAAGAAAATGACTTCTGCGGATTCTGTTTTGATGTTTAACATGACTCTGTGTTATGCTATAGGGGAATTAATTTTCAAAACACTGTACAAACACGCGCAGTATGAACACATGTAATAATTTTTGTGCTAATCTTTGGCGTGAAAAATAAATGTAGCACTTGGCTTGCGCTCTTCATTTATTACGCAGGTAATTACTTTGGCAGAACATTCCAGAGACACAGTCTAATGTATTTCAGCGTCAGTTCTTATTCTTTTGAAAAAGCATTTTGTTTACACTCTCTGAACTTTAAAAATGATTTAACTGTTAATTATGATTATAATAAGGATTAAACTGTGTCCACTCCACTAGATGGTCAGATCTCTAGAAATCTCCATGAGGTGTATCTGCTCATTTAAAGCAACTGAAAAAACTCAAAAAAATATATTATACTCATTGCTTTAAAATCATTTTTAAGCAATGAGTTGATCTGATTGATAACATATACAGTATTTACGCGAATATAAGCACCCCACTACATTAAGCACCCCCCTGGTTAGTCAGGCACCAAAAAAACAATAAAACATTTTTTTTTAGTGTTTCTGGTTCAATTACGTTAATATCCTCTTAAAAATACAAATCTTTCTTTACTTATCAAACATAACTTGTGACTCGTATCATTTTTAAATTGTTTTACTTCAATAATAGATAACAAAAAATGGATTATAATGGTTAGGACTTGATTTCCCAAGATCCTTTGCTCCAGTCAGGCTCTGCACATGCGCAGCGCAATTGTTTCAAGCTCAGAACTGTTTCAAGCTCTCGATTTATCCGACGCCGTAGCGAAGGATAATTATCCCCTGAGCAGCGGCCGAGAGTTTTGATTGTGTATGTTCCTTGGCTTTTTTTTACTCCATGCCTCGTGTTCTTCATTTTCGACTCTTTCTGCGATAACACACTGGACTCGTTTGTTGCCGGATGCGCTAAGCTAAGCTAAGCAGTCATGGTTTGTAGTCTCTGTTTGTTGTAAGATAAATTATTGTACTGTATTTAGTTTAATTTTACTTCTTCCAGTGTTGTTTTGTCTCTGTTAAGTGCCACGACGTGTCTAAAGTTTCTTTATTTCTGTTAACGAGCCAATAAAAGCTTTTGCTGTATGTACGTCTGCCTACAGACCATTGTTTAACATTATATTGACGCACACATTATATAGAGTGCCGCTGCATAAAGACCAAGTTCCGTTTATTTGTGACTGTCCCTGACCTGAAATATGGAAAACTGGGGGCTTATATTTAGGCGCAAATTTGAAATCGGAGATTATAAGCACCCCACAAGTTTTTAAGCGTGGAAAAATCGAAAAAAAAAAGTGTATGTAAAAACGATAAAAAATGAGACGTATACATTGAAATTTGAGAAATAAAACACTGTTCATATCAGACTGTGTTTTTCCTCCCTTTTCTGTAGGAGCAAGTGCAGCTGTGATTTCGAAAGGTACAAGGAAATGTGATTCTTCAAGCAGCCACTTGTTCTTTAAGGCATTTCATATCGACAACTTTGAGGGATATAAACGATGGGTTAAAAAAATGCAAAAATCAATGAGACTTCGATTGAGAAGGGCACAGTATCAAATGTCCTGTGAGCATCAAAGCGACAGCTCAAAAATTGCATCCGCTGTTGCAATTTTACACTCACCAATTATTTATTTCTCACTTCAGGAAATTTTTTTGTCAGACGTTTTTTTTTTAATAATCAATTGGCATATGAGCGCTTTTTAAAAATGCTTTGAAATGATAAATAAACAAGATGTACTATTTCCCCTCATTGAGATTATGAAGAAGTTTTTGCAAAAACTACAAAAAATTGATGGAAATTTTTTTTTGCTATTTAAACAATATTTACAGTAAACTGGTTATATACAGTACTGTATATGTATCTATAAATGCGTTTCTCCATCTTATCTTATCCAGCAAGACATGGAAATACTAAATTTTCTGTTTTAAAATGTAGAATTTCATTTTAAAATGTATGCGTGCGTGTACATATACACACACACATAATATATATTTGTATATATAAACTATACATATATATAATTGTACGTGTATATTAACACATATTTACATACTATTTATAATTAACATTTAGTGTTTGATATTTTTAAATATTTGTAATAAAAAACTAATATTTTACACATATTAAGTAAACACATATTAAGTAAACGAATATTGTGTCATCGTTTGACTCAAACACGCTTTCGAAAGGAGACAACCCTGCATTCAACATGCAAGATTACGGTCGATGACGGCCTGAGAAATCTGTTCTACAATTAACAGTGAGAATGAATCCACCATTTCCTACTGTACAAAACTCACCAGGAGTCCGGTCAAGGCCTCGCGGACCACCAGGACTGACTTTCAGGCGACTCTATTTGAGTGCGGAGTGACCGTGGCCTGAGCTTAGCCATCGTACAAAGCAACCTGGAGGAAAATAGAAAGGCACTGAGATGAGGTCAGAAGGGTTAGCGTCACTCACAATGCCACTGGAATGTATGTTGGCCCTGACTGACAAGCTAGCATTGCTCAAAAAGCCTTTTCACTCAGACCCTTATCTCGTCTCGAAGACCCCCATGACGTCCATCTCCTCCAATCAGCAAAAGAAAACAATACAGATCCAGTTGAAGCAAACAGCTCCAACACGACACAGAACAAGACCATTAAGACGGAACACAGAGAAGAAAGAGAAGATCTAGTTCTAACTTAACGTGTTTTTTGTGTGTTAAGTCCGTGTTCTTTCCTGGTTTGGATTTAGTGTCGATTTGAATTTTCACTCACAATCTATCCAATTATTAATAGATTAATATTTTATTATTCATATTTAAATTATCAATACTGTACATGAATACATTATTAACCTTATTTACATTCAACTGGAATTTTTTACGAAATCCATTCACACATGATTTGACAATTTAATTAAGCATATATGACTTTATATATTGATTTGCTTTTACTGTAAAATTAAAAAAACGGCTCCATTTTCTTTTAGCCCAGTTGAGATTAACAAGCTTTTGTTGCAAAAATTATACATACAGAGAGAAATGACATATACCATATTTCAACATTTTTTTCCAAGTATATTATCAATATTAATTATTAAATCGACCAATTTTATGTAACATGCACCATAATAACTTTACACTAAAATGCCATTGTCATACAAAACAATTCGTCCTAATATAAGATTATCCTATAACAATCCTAATACGTATTATGATTTCTTTGGCAACATTAGACGGGCATCATGTTGACGCCAGTCGCCATATTGTTGACGCACTTTAACGGAGAGAATCCGGAAAACAGGTTTGCGTTTGTTTGTCTGGAGGGAACAGACTGTGCCGACAGCAGGAGCGTGACACGCTTCACCTCAAAATATTTTTTTCATGAAATTAATAATTCATCCCGCCATGTTTTTGTTTAGCAAGGAGCAAGTACAGTTTACACAGCTCCGGGTTTCCTTTTTACAACATCCGGCGATAATTCCGAAGATTTGTTGCTGTAATCGTCAAGAGCGAGAAATGGAAACTGACCCAACTCGCTTGATTGGGCCTTAACAACTTAGAAACTAATAATGGAGGGCGAGACTGGAGGCAAAGACCCTCGGCGCACCTGCCCACATCGCCGCGGGCAACTACGCGGACACATACGCTACGCACAGGAAGACGCCGCAGTGTTCCTGAGAGTATGGAATCAGATTAGGGCCAAAAATAAAACGTAAATTTGAAAAAAGGCTTCACATTTACATACGTTTTTTTTTTTTTGCTTACAAACATTTTTGTTCGAAACTTTTTTTCACTTCAGATTTTTTGTTTGTTTCATTTCTTTACGTTTGAACTTCTTTCACGAGTTTCACGTGGAGGCGGCCCTTACTCTGATTGGCTGGTGAGAATGTGATTGGCAGCGGTTGACTAGGAAGTCCGCGACCAAACGCAAAAAAATGAAACAAACGAAAAATCTGAAGCGAAAATTTCGAACAAAAACGTAAAGATTGCAAGCAAAAAAAAAAAACAAGCAAACAAACGTGAAGCATTTATGCTTGTTTCTTAGAACTTTACATTTGATATTTTTGGCACTGATCTGTTTCCATTTGAGAGGAGACACAGCATCGAGCGTCAAGGAAAGGTGAGCTAAGCCTTGACTTCCATCTTCACGGGCATCAGATATTAGGCAACTTTTAGTTCGGCAAATACACCCAGAAACAGAAAAGAACATGTTCAGCTTCCGTCCCTTAATTCTATTTGTTTACTGTATTTTACGCCATCAAATATTTTTTAGGTAATTGTAAACAACAACAAACGTGGAGTGATGACGTCAATGTTTGTCCACACGCAATTTTCAATAAAATGCTTGATTATACATAAAGACACTCATGATAATATAGCTAATATATAATAGTAATATATAATGCACAATGATAATATAGATTAATTAGTACTACGCCATACTCTACATACCAACACACATATGCACACTCAGTATTAGCACTACGTCATATCTACATAAACATCCACTTACACAGACATAGTAAAGATTAAGAAATAATTACAAATAGTTACGTAGATCTGTATATAAACACACATACATGTGTATGTAGTAGAAAATGTACTTCATCATATATATTGTACAAAAACATACACACAATGTACAAAAATAATGAAAGTGGTTTATTATATATACATTGATACAGACACACATACACACATTAAAATATGTAAAGACAAATAAACACATATAAAGTACAGTACACACTTCATGTTTATACACAAACACACACAAATACACATATAATATGCACTTAAGTACTTACTCAAAAACATATAATATACATGAACAAGAACACGCGCATGTTTGCGGTAAACAAACAAGTATTAATTCAAACGTGTGTTTCAGATACACATGAACACACACACACACACGCACTCACTCACAAGTATATCCAAATTGCAATACTGTATATTCACATAAACCGAAGTAGTTCTAATCCAGTTCTGATTCTGATATTGTACATAAACTTGCAAACACACACACACACACACACACACACACAGACACACACACAGAGTATGTCCAATTCACAATATATACATTCAAATAAATCCGAAGCAGTTCTGATCCAGTTCTGAATCTGGCACTGAGCCAGATTTCCAGTTCAATAATGTGGAGTTTAATGAAGGAGCGAGAAGCAAAGGAAACCTTACATATGTACTGAAAGAACAACCTCTGAATACCAGATCAAGTCAGAATGTGAGATCTGAGAGCGGCAGGACAAAGGCTCGGCTTTAACATCAATGCAGATACAACACTGTGTATACCAAGACGTAAAATTAAGGGAGAAGTAAATACAACGACAGCGAGCTGGGCCTATGAATATAAGATGTGTTTAATCAGTTATAACTTTTTTCGCTCACCCTAATGAAATTACAGGAACGCATTTGAAGGTAATCAAGGAAAACCTTGAGCAGAAATGCGCGAGGACGACGAAAAAACAGCGTGTTCATTGAAGAGCTAAAGTCAAATAAAAAGAGTATTATGCTCAGCCACAGTCCTGATCCATTAGTGCTGAAGTGAAATTTGAATTCGATTAGTGGCTGAGGAGAGTTTAGAATTAATTCTACACAAATTGCTTCAGGCAATTTGAACAAAGTTAGGACTGTAAAAGACTCCAAGCTTCTCAAAGCATCACGACTGCATGAGGAGGACACGCTGTACACGATGGCAAGGT
The DNA here is from genome assembly GCA_028031935.1 of Paedocypris micromegethes. Lineage (NCBI taxonomy): Eukaryota > Metazoa > Chordata > Actinopteri > Cypriniformes > Paedocypris > Paedocypris micromegethes. Next base: position 3,620,470 of record CM051505.1, on the reverse strand, counting down.
CAAGCAGGGACGCAGATCTGATGCCCACCACACACACTGAGCTGGAGTTGCCCGACAAGTGTAAAATAATACAGCATTTCACCAAAGAAGTCTCCAGAAATGTAGTTCCTCTCTGTGTAGCATTTTGGGCAGAGATGTAGAGTTGCTGAAAGCCATACTTGAGTAAAAGTACAGTTACCTTACTGTAAAAATGACTCCATTACAAGTCACCAATTCCAAGAAGACTTGAGGAAAAGTCATAAAGTATCCAATTCTCAGTATTTTACTCTTACTGGAGAGTACAAAAAAAACAAGAAATGTGAAAAACAAAAAAGCTCTTTATGAGACTTTACTTTCTAATATTTAAATGAAATTTAACGCCTCAATGTTTCAAAATGACAGAACAAAGTAGATAAAAAAGAACTAGAAATAAGTCTCAGTCAAACTCAAATGTGCAAAAAAGTGCAACCGCTAATTTACAGTCATGTGGTTTAGTTGATAAACAGCATCCAGTACCTTCAGCATCCTACAGATGGCAATATCACCACATCCTCAGAAAACCAAGAAACTTATGGCGGTAGAAAAGATTCCGACTTGTCACGCAAAATCACATTGTAACAAGTAATTGTTCAAATGTAGTGGAGTAAATTGTACTGACATTCTCACTCACTTTATCACAAATGTAGTCAAGTAGAGAGTAAAAGTTGCTTCTGTTATTGATACTCAGTGCAGGTACAAAACACCCTAAAATACTTAAGTTAGGTAACAACCTCCATTTACTCAAGTAATTTACAACACTGATTTTTGTTCACAGAGCAGGACACACCTTGATTTGGTAGCCAACCAATCACAGAGAGGACACATAGTCACACACACTTACATCTGTGGGCAATTATCATACTCCAAAGCTCCTCTTGTTGGACTGTGGGATATTGTTCTTTGAGAGACAATTCAGTCAAATTGAGAAGGTGAACGACAAACATGAGCGGTGCAGTAAACACTCCAAAAACGTGCCCTTTTTACCATTTGAAACGTATTGTAAAAACAACTTAAAAATGAAAAAACTTTAATAAAACGCTTTTAGCTTTTGCATTTTAGCGTATAGAACGAAAAAAAACTTTTGCGATTTCACTTGATTGTTTATTAATTAGCGTATAAAAACAGGGATTGGGTAACATTGTGAAGGGGAGGGGCTCTGTGACCTCTGATTAAAAGGGGCGTGTTAAGGGCGGTCTGGAGGAACATCTGGCTCGACTCGACATGCAGCTGCGGAAACGTGCTTTAGAAAAGCAGCAGAATGTTCCGCAGAACGAGCAAATTGATATGCTAAAATTCCCATTTATCAACAGAGACGCGTTGAAACGGAAGATAAAAAGCGTGTCAGTTCTGCGCACATTTCTGCTCTCCTGATGCCTCTCCATTATACAACAGCTCCTTGTACAAAACAGCTTCGTCTGCCATTATAAATATTCAATAAACTTTTTCAATTTCCGTGTTTCTTCCGTTCCAGTGCATCCCATCATCAGCAAATATCCTGCTGGTCCGAGCCACTCATGAGATGACACAAATCCAGCCTCATCCTCTGCAGACCCTTAAGGGGGCTTCCCCGGGCCAGGAAGCAATCACACCCGCCTGGCGTAGCTCTGACATCCCTCTCATCACGGGACACGCCAGCAATGTTCCGCAAATACAGAAATGTTAATGCCCAGTTGGGAAATAACATCCTGTGGCACGATTTAGAGCTTCAGAAGGAGAGAGGAAGGCTGCTTCTGACTTTTAGACCACTGATGCACAAGTGTGTGCGTGTGTGTGTGTGTGTGTGTGTGTGTGTGTGTGTGTCTGTGTACCAAACTAGACCTTTCATTTAACATATATATGAACGGTATTTTTTCTTCTTGTAAATATATAAAACATATACTGTGTCTACGATGTGGCCAAAAAATTGTATCAATAAATTTATGATGTGGAGAAGGAAAGTAATGTCACGTAACTTTATTTTTGAGCCTTTTAAAACAAGCTTGTTTGATACAAAGTGCTGTACAGTTAATTATATGATCATAAAGCAAATGATAAAATAAGTAAAAACAGCAGGTAATAAAAAGTATGAGTGTGTGTTTGTGTGTACAGTCATGACTGAAAAAAATCGTTCCTTATGCCAAACTCTAACATAAATTAAAAAAAATGTCACCCTAATGTACATATAAACAGAAGTATTTACCTACTGTATACATTACAGCATACAAGTATACAGTACACATGTATAACATATATAAGATATAATAATTTGATTGGTTATGTGGTTTTTTTGCTGAACCACATGATTTTTATTAAATCATTATTGATTTTATGATGTAACCGTGTGTGTGTGTGTGTGTGTGTGTGTGTGTACTGTATGTGTTTGTGAGGGAATCAAATTGAATAAATAAAAGAAGGAACAACACATTCTAATGCTATAAAATATAATTTTGTAGCACTATAATGAAAACAAACGTGTAAAGGCAGAAGTCTCGCCATGTTTGTAAATGGCGTCAGTCGTCACTTATGAAGGATTTGAAAGCTTCAGAAGACCAAAATCAGAATCATTCCCGGCTGCTTGATTCTCTTATCTAAAATTTGCCCCGCAAGAGAAAAAAAATAACAGAAAAAACATTTACATAATTGGCATGTGACAAATATTAAAAGTGATGCAGGCTCTCAAGGATCCGCTGGTACTTGGGAATCTCCAGCTTTTTATCTCCGAATAGCAGACACAAGTGAAAAAACCCTGAGCAATGCAACAGAGCATTTCAATAAAATGAGCTTCCCACAGGACTGAGCTTCTAATGATGAACACAGGCCCTTTGTCGAAATTAAAAGAAAAAGGTTCAAATTTGGTGTAATTAGGTGAAGAACGGCGAAGGCTCTAAGAAAAGCCGCAGAATTATTATTATTTTACAAACGCCACTTTTTCGATTAGAAACTCGGCATCATTATTCATTTACACCAAGTGATCGACCTCAGACGTCATTTAATATGAATTAATTCACCTGCATAAAAGAGATTATACACACACTGCACAGCTAATACACGCATCAGAGCATCTCAACAGTTTAACAGACACGGGGATAAAGCGAGATGAAGGGAAGAGGTATGAACAGATGAAGATGGATGTATGGATGGGTAGATGGATGGATGATGAGACAGATACAGTAGATGCAGTCGATAAATGAATGACAAAAGGTAGAAAGACAGATTGGTAAGTAGGTACATTAATTAATTACCTTTATTAGGTAAAGTGAGTGAGATTGTCGATAGATAGATAGATAGATAGATAGATAGATAGATAGATAGATAGATAGATAGATAGATAGATAGATAGATAGATAGATAGATAGACAGATAGATAGAAATTACTATCTTTCTATCTTTAGATAGAAAATTCATTACTTAGTGGGTGAATGGATGGATGGATGGATGGATGGATGGATGGATGGATGGATTGATGGATGGACGGACTAACAGACAGACAGACAATAAATGATGAGGTAGACAGATACTAAAAATGGTTTAATTAATAGGAAGATGAACAATGGACAGACAAACATAAACTGATGGATGTAAAGACAGACAGACGGCCAGATTCTGTAGGTAGGTGGATATAGAAATAGCGTTAATATATTTATTCAGCATGTTTGGTTTAATTGAATTTCTTATATGAGTTCCCTTTCATGGAAACTTCATGCCACATATGGGAAAATACATTTTCCCATATGTGGCATTCCGTTCCCTATTCAGGGAACTATGGTTTCATATAAGAAACCTGGAAAGTTTTATTATTTTTTTATTTATAATATTTTTATATACGTTTTCTTATATAAGCAGAGGATGAGGCTTGTTTTATATCATGTTGTTTTTACTGTTGCTTTATTCATCCTTTTTGGACAGATTGTGTAGAGAATTTTGGTCAACTACAATTGTTTTTTACCTGCTTTATAAATAAAGGCTGGTTGGTTGGTTGATTGATTGATTGATTTGACAAATTAATCGATTGATGGGTTGATAGGTTGATAGGTTGGTTGGTTGGTTGGTTGTTTGGATGTTTGTTTGTTTAGTTGATTGATTGATTGATTGATTGATTGATTGATTGATTGATTGATTGATTGATTGATTGATTGATTGATTGATTGATTGATTGATTGATTGATTGATTGATCGAATGATTGGTTGGTTGGTTGGTTGGTTGGTTGGTTGATTGATATAAATATATATATGGACGGACAGACAGACAAATGGCTATACAGACAGACAGACAGTAGGTAGAAAATGAGACAGCATGTAGACAGAAAGAGAGATGGAGAGAGGAGTGTACAAAGAAACAAAAAGAAATACACATAGACAGACAGACAGACATACAGTCTCTTCATCAGAAACTGCAGTCTATACAAAAGCACAGAGCTGTGTGGACTTTAACGTCTTCACTAGTAATAGGACTTTACGGACATTAGAAAAGCATAAAGTGTCGCACATTTCCTGTAGCTACATGAAAAATGTGATGAAAAAATGAAAGACGTTTCCACAGCATGACACGAGATGTGTACACACTGTCAAATCAGTTTATCATCTGTACGTCGGCGATGAAGAGGAAAAACCACTACAACAAAAACAAAGCCTTCAGCTTCTTTAGGCATCAATCTACCTGATGCACTAATCTGTCTGGGGTCCGCTTCAGGAATGCTGTCAGGGTCCGCCAATGATTTCAGCAAGACCCCGAGATGATCTCTTCTAAAACATCTTTGACTGGAACAAGCAGCGCTCTATTGAAATTGGTGCCGTTTCCAATGCTCCAATAGCGCAAAGCGTCTCTACAAACCCTGTTTGACGGGATCGTCCTCCATCACAACTGTAAATATTGGGGTCAAAGGTCACATAAGCCCATAGGACTCGAAGTATATATCTGTATTACCCGCTCCAGGACAAACCGCTTGTCCGAAACGTGATTACAAAAATAAGGAATGCTTTTAAAAGCGACATAATCTATTTTTTGCTGTCTCTTTTGCAATACAGAATACTGTTTTTCTATTCTAATCTGTAACTTATAATTATCCACATTGTGGAAACGCTTAATCTTCAAAAAGTGGTTTCAGTACTGTATAAAGACGGTTTAAGATGTTTTCATAATTTACATCATGATACTGTTATTTTTTTCTAAATTCGCAACATAAAATTATTGACATTTTGGAAAAGCGGTAATTTACCAGCAGTGGTTTCTGTACTATTTTTTTTTTTTAAACGGCAACATAAAATTAGTGACATTTTAGAAAAGCGGTGTCTATCAGCAGTGGTTTCTGTGCTGTAAAGTGACGGTCCCTGCTGTTCTTAGAATTTTTTTTCCCTCTTTTTTAAACTGCAACATACAATTATTGACATTTATGAAAAGTGCTAATCTTCAAGCAGTGGTTTCAGTACTGTACAAAGACGTTTTATGATGTTTTCATAATTTACAGCATAAAGCAGTTTGTTTGTTTGTTTGTTTTTTTCAAAACGACAACATACAATTTTTGACATTTTGGAAAAGCGGTAATCTACTAGCAGTAGTTTCTGTGCTGCAAAGTAACTGCTCCTGTTGGTTTTATTTACACAATACAGTTCTACATTTTTCTAAACTGTAACATACAATAATTGACATTTCGAAAAAGCGGTAAAAAATACGGTTCTTGCTAGTTATAATTTACACCATAAGTGTACTTTTAAAAGCGGCATAATTTTTTCAGTGGCGGGGACATGAATTATATTTGAACTACATCAACTTGGGCGAGATCATAAACCTCCATTATCAAGAGCGGAATGAACGACTCGCATTACATCTTCAGCGTCCATCAGCATCGCTCAGGCCGGAGCGCCGCCATCAGTAATGGGTTAAATGGATGTCATGGTATCTCGGCATTGCAGTCACACGTATCTTGGTGCCCGAGACGAGTGGACGGCATCATTCAGCCGCTGAACAGAATGCTGGTGCACACGCCGCGTCCCGACAGCACGCCCTTCAGGGCTTTGTAATTGCTTTTTGCTCACCAAGCTCTCATTTGTCCTTCTTGGAGAAATGTTAAGCCACCAAAGTGATCATGCATCCTCATGTAAACACCTGCTTCCGCGCTCAGAGGAATTCACCTAGCAGTTTCTTTCAAAGCCAAGCCATTCATTAATTCACTGGCTTAATCTCCGAAGACACCAAACAACAATGCTTACGCTTTATTACAAACCCGTGCGTTTTTACGCTTTTTTAAAATGTTGCTGAACATTTAGTTTCATGATTCTGACTTAATGTAGCTATCGTAGGAGCGCTGAGCAATTTTGTCTAGTCTGAAAAGCTGTAATCTATATCAGCAGAGCTTTATATCTTGTAAAAAGACAGGCCATTTTTTTTATAATTTACAGCATGTTACAGCTTATATCCTAAGCTACAACATACAGTCGCCGTCTTCGGAAAGTCGCTAATTTACCAGCAGTGGTTTCTGTGCTGTAACATGACGGTTCCTGCTGGTTATAATTTACAGCACGATACTGTTTTTTTCCCAGTATGTATTTGCTTGACAGGAAAAAGCGGTAATCTTGCTGTTTTTAGATTTTACAGCACTTTACATCACTTTTTTTATAAGATACAATGTGCAATTGTTATTTTAAAGCAATAATGTGATAATTTACTACATACAAACATATATGTAAAATTATTTATTTTATAAATCAATGCACAGTTGTAAAACACAACATGCTGAAAAAAATTGCAAAACAAAAAAGATAATTTGTGCATATTATAAATGTGAGCCTATAATAAGTAAAAGTTCAGTAATCCTGAAGAAATGCTTGGATTAAAAATTTTCTATATTCTTCATTTTTGTACAAATTATCCACCACCGCCTAAATACTTTATTCAATTTATCAACAATACGGAACTGTTCAACTTTATCAGATAATTATTCAGTTTCTCGCCCTGTCTTGGTGGAATAAAAAAAATGATTTTGAGCCTGAAAAATCCACATTATTTTCATCATTCTGCACGTCTACAGGCTTCACTCAGTATGACACAGTCGAATCCCAGCAGATTCACCACAAGTGGATTATCTCTGCCCAGTTGGCACCAGACCGACTCTCCACTGCTCATGCTTTAAGCCTTTTCCACACCGTTAGGCAATGAACATCGGCCATTATGCAGGAAAATACAAAAAAAAATCCAGTAGAGTCAAAATTCATTAAGGTTTAATGCAGCACAGCTTCTGTTTCCCTGATGGCGCTGAGAAGATATTTGCGGCGATCTAATAACGGAGCGCGCACGCAAAAACTCTCACGCGCATAAACGCAGGCCCCGCCCACAAGCGGTCAGGCTGTCAAAACTCAAGGAGGTTTGATTGACAGTCAGCGACGAGGCTCCATCTGCTTCATGACAATGAGATGTGATGAGGAAGGACAGAGGAAGTGGAGACACACCGAGAGACTTCTAACATCATCAGATACGGTGTAAGGGAATTTTAAGCATGTTGACTTTCAACACACTCCACGACGAAGGATCGTTATTTTCTCTTTGCCCTCAGCGGATCAGCGCCAGTGTTAAACCTAACTGGAGAGCTTTATGAATGTTAATGCTTGCTTTGCTAGAAGAAGCTTTACTAACCATTCTCCCGTTAAGATTTTTTTTTTCATCAAGCAATTACAATAAACCGTGAGTGAATTCGCTTTATGATGGAATTTTGAAGAGTATTTGCCAACTACTCCCTGGAGAAAAGAGGATGGTGAAGTTTGCAGCCTTCTAGACAACCGCTTTTTTATTTCTGAAACATTGGGAAAACGCGCCACAAAGAAATGCCGCGATTGGGACTCGAACCTGAGAAGAGACAGCGCCAGAGATGTAGTGTACCTGAAACCATACTTGAGTAAAAGTACCGATACCTTACTGTAAAAAAATGACTCGATTTCTCCACTAAGAACCGCCGTAGAAAATGTAATGGTAGTGTCCTTTCAAATAAAGTAAAAAAAACATATACTCAATCACAATATGTAGTCAAGTAGAGTACCGTAGAGAAAGTTCCTTTTTCGACACTCAGTACAAGAGTAGCCAAAAAACTTAAGTAAACAAAGTCAATTTACTCAAGTACTTTACACCACTGCTCAACACGTGATGGTCCCGGAACATTCTGCTTGTTGTAAACGCACGAAACACAGCCGTGAACTACTTTTTGTCAAAGGCGATGTCACAATACGTTACTTGCGGGTTTTTAACAGGCGCAACCTTTTGCATCACGGAATTGATGCCCTTTACTTGTTCGTGCCATGATATTTCAGCATGTCAAAACTGATCATTCCCACTGTCGAAACCACAATAATCACATTTCGCCATTCCACAAGCTTAAATGTAAACTAGCACAGAAAAATGGAATTTCAGTATGCTGAAATTATTTATCCACAGCAATTTCCTCGTGAGATCCGTGGCGAGCACATTTTTTTTTTTGCATCAGCATAACGGACTAATTTCGATCTGTGAACTTGCGGGTCTCTGCTGCCACCACATGGCGGAGATGAAAACTGCAACGCGGTTTGTGTGTCAACGTCGTGCAAGATTAAAAAAAAATTCAGTTTTTTGATCTCCCATCAGACTAAAAGCATATTAAATCTGCATTTGAGGATTTATGTATACATAATAAAAAACTCTACACCGCACAAAGCAAATTTGGAGCGAATATTCACTCCAAAAAGCAGTAGGAATGCCGCTAGCAGCCAATAGGGGTCACTGTTGAAACACGGTGTGAACAAGCATCGCTGAAGTCTCCCTGAACTTGTCCAAAATAGTTTTCAGAGGGGAACCGCAGTGATGGGGGATGGTGACTGCTATATCAACTCAAGGATGGAATACAAGTATGTTTTAGATTTCAAGGAACCAACCACACCTATCAAATCTAGCCGCACTTGTAAAGCAACACTGGGAAATGAACCACCATTCAAACGCTCTCGTCTCCCCACATTACGCAATGAGCTCGACTGGGAGTCGAATTATATGTTAATCGCAGTGATCAAAATCTCTTCCAGCAGAAAGCGCAGGGATCTGAAGGAAATTAGTTGTGTCAATGAAAAAAACGAATCATCTCATCACTTTTTATTGACCTGGAGATGAAGCCGCGTGGATGGTGACTGCTGGCAGGGGACATCAACAAGCTTTATTCTTTTGTATCCTTGAACTCTGATTTCAAGGTTGCCTAGCAACAGTGACAGAAACAGCTGAGACAGCCTTGATCTTGTTGCTTAAACCATTACAACTAGGTGATGTGAGAAATGGTGCTATGGTAACAACAACAGTGCGTCTGAAGCAGGTGTGCGCACTGGGACGTGGCGGGAAAAGGCCCAAGATTCCAACTCAAGCCGAGTTCATAATCAGATCTTTTACTATTTTAATCCAAGGATGCCACATACGTCCAAAAACCAGCAGGAGACTTGGAGTCATCGCACACAGGTGTGAGTGAGAGTGTGAAAGTTTGTGCCGCTCTGTGATTGGCTGGCCAAGCTGTGTCCCGCCTATTGGCTCAGAGTTTCTGGGAGGGGCTCCAGCTCCCCGTTGCCCCGAAATAGAAAAATGATTCAGAAGTGCACGTATGGAGGGATTTTACTTACAGTATAATTTTTGGTCTACGTCACTTAATTAATTATTAATTAGCAGGAGAAAGATTAATCGATTTAGCAGACGCCTTTATCCAAATTGACATGTATTGCACACTAGTATGGCAAATGTTGCCGAATATGAATAATGCATGCACACATATCTAAAACATACACGTTGTCATGTTGTTACAGCTATTAGCAGTGTTTAAATAAACTTTATATATAAATATAGTGCTGATGAGGAACTTGATGGCAAATAAATGCAATACTTTCTATTATTCAAAAACATCCCAGTTTTTACAGAAAGTTCTATATGTTTAATATCTGCTTTATGTTCTCACTTAATTTTTTTTCTCCCTTTCTCTCTCAATTCACACTCACTCTGTCCTACTCAGTCACCGCCCCCCCTTCTCTCTCTCTCTCTCTCACTCATTTTTTACTTTACAGTCATTTCGCAAGACACTTTTATCCAAAGCGACTTACAGTCATCACATTTTTATTTCCCCCCTCTCTCTTTATCTGTCTTCATCTCTGTCCTTCACTCTTTCTAACTCACTCTTTTTCTTTTAGTCTCTCTTACGTTCTTTTTAAATTTCTCACTTTTTTCTTCTCACTTTACTTTTTCTCTATCTATCTATCTATCTATCTATCTATCTATCTATCTATCTATCTATCTATCTATCTATCTATCTATCTATCTATCTATCTATCTATCCATCCTACTCCATTCTTGTACCCTCTTTCCCTCTCCTCTGTGCATGCATGTGTGTGTGTGTGTGTGTGTGTGTGTGTGTGCATTCATGCAGGTACATATGGTGGGAGGACGCTTCTTTCTGGTGCTGACTGCAGCACACACACTTCAGCTTGATAATCCCGTGGCTCTGGTGTGTAAAGCCGCGCTCTGCTGTACTAAACTCTGCTTGTGCCACTTCAAATTGAATTTCAGCATCAGCTCCTCTATCGGACGTCATTAGTCAGTCATTTCTCATGGGCTTTAGGTGCTAATGATTGCGCAAAACCGACACACACTTCCATCAGCTCTTGTCATGTTTTTATGACATTTCATAATTGCTTTAGCAAGAGAAATCTTGTCCAAAAGCTGTGTAAGCTTTTAAATATGGATTTTATTAAATTCAATTATAATAAACTTATTTGAGTTATCCAAAAGAATCTGAATTTCAGCCAGTCAATTAATGTACTACATACATTTTGCTCCACTACATTTAAATGAAGCCCATGTAATAATTACGTTGCTTAAGATATAATTTATTAGTCAAATTAATTAGCCCTCAAACTTAAAAAGAAAAGTGAGAGTCAAGTGAGTTTTAGGCTCCGCCCTAATCTTTGGTTGACAGACATATCAAGGAGTCAGATCCCGCCCCCTGGCTGTGGAGGTGTCAACACAGGACTGGTTGAGAGGACACACAATCAGATCAAGCCAATCAGAGAGCGGGATGAAGATACAGATGCTTTTGTTTATAGACTACGAGATAAACCAAAAACCTGTAAGAAACTATCTCATACAGAAAGGACAAGAAAGAGAAAACTACTTCAAACTTAAAAAAAAACTGTGCTTTATAAACTGGTCAGAGGCAGTATTTTTTCAGCTTGATTTATGTCTCAACACATCTTGCTTGCTCTTCTGGTCATAGCCCATAGTCTGAAAAACAATGGACATATTTTTCCTTTTTAACTGACTCTTTTTTCACCCAAATTGTTGACCTCATATAAAGAATGGACATTTTTCTTTTTAAAGACTTTTTCACATGGCGTCTTTGCGTTGTTCTCGGACTAAGAAAAGCGCTATATAAATGAACTTGAACCTGAACCTCAGAGTTTAGGGTGGAGCCACAAGCACATCATACACTGGGTTCAACTACAAGTGTGTATATTGTTTGTGTGTTATAACTAATAAATTTGAATAACAAATTGTAATCACATGATATAATTGACACCTATAGACGTATCATCATTTTTGGAATATATGACATACCATTAAACAACTTTTCTCCTAATTTCTTTCACATATAAAGTGGATTATAAGATGCACAGTCAATTTTGAAACATTTTTTTTAGGATTTGTCTTACCACATACATAATACGAAATATTGTTCCGTAAAACATACTTCTTCAAACAAGTGCCTTTGTGATTTGTAGCATGCTATGTTAATTAGCCCCGACTTAGAAGGAATTATGATAATAATGTAATCTCATCTCTGACTACACATTCAGGGATTCCACTAGATTAAAAAAGTTGACTACGGAATGTTTTTAACTAAACCTTCTCAAACAATGAACCAATCTTCGGCCACATCCGACCACATTAACTCTCTATTAAATCAATATGCCATCGAAATCCCAAAAGTCGTTGAGCGGCGGGACGGTAAATAAACGGCCGGCATCTCATCTCCAGAGCGACGTAAAGTGGACAGCATATGCCTGCACAGATTCTGGCCGGCAGCACCGGTTTGTCACGGGGTCCAGATGATTCACGTGGTGAATGTGACAGATCTCTCGGCGGGACGCGCTGGTCTGCTGTGGAACACTGTGTGATGGATCCTCTCCACCATACTGGACCGACTCTCCCCGCCTCCCTTCCAGCAGATTCAGCGCTTTAATGCAGATGGCGGAGCGCTGAACATATAACAGTGAGGCCTCTTCATTAAGCTGTTGGAGGAAATTAAGGTCCAACTTTGATCACGGCCCCGGCCCACTGAGGCCAAACAAGCAAATCTCTATCCCCACTGTAAGCTCTCAAGGAGCTGGAATGCGGCGCTGGGACGGAGCAACAAAAGGCCGGATTGGGATATTCTGTTCGACGGGGTGTAAACCGGTGGAAGGTTCAGACAATGCCAGTCTGGCTTTGAAGAAGTGATGTGTTTCTGCTCCGAACAGAGGTTGTGTGGCTCTTAACACCAGCCGAGTCCAAAGCCAAAGAGAAAATAAAGACAGAACAAATTCAAGAAGGACAAGTCACAAAAAAGTCTGAAATTTGAGCAAAATACAAATACAACAGTGCAGACACACTTTACGCGTTACGCTTTATCTATCTGTCTGTCTGTCTGTCTATCTATCTATCTATCTTACTATCTATCTATCTATCCATCCATCCATCCATCCATCCATCCATCCATCCATCCGACTATCTGTCTGTCTGTTTGTTCTCTATCGCTGAATGTCTGCCTACTTTTCTATCTGTCTGTCTGTCTATCCATCCATCCATCCATCCATCCATCCATCCATCCATCAACCCATCTATCTACTGTTTGTCTCATCAGTTCTTACTCAAAGGAAGGAAAGAAATATATAGAAATGTATTTACAAAACAAAAAGTGTCCATTCATAAATGAATAAAATACTTTAGAAACGTCAACAAAAACAGTAGTTAAAAAATGTGATTTATTTTTTTAGTGTACTTAAACCTTGAAACTCTGAAAAAAAAAAAAACAAAAAAAAAACGCTTGGTTTATTTTTGGCGAATGAAAAAATAACATAGAATTATAAAACAACATCTAGAATGTCTAAAGGACGCGCTAATATAAGATCAATATCAATCATGGCCACTCGTCTCTTTGTGACGCTTCCTCTCACCACGACGGGGTGTTTCAGTTCTGAGTCACGGCGAGACAGAGATCCGAGTCAAGTAGCTTTCACGCCAGAGCTTTCTATCGTCATTCAAGTGCCTGACGTTCTTTACCTCTGACACCGGCACTATGTTCTTCACCCTGACCTGTGGTGTGTTTCAATCCTGAGGCTTTGAAGACGTCCAAAGATCTCAAGGTTTCACACTACGCTCGTTTTTACACTCTTTACCGAGTCTTTTCAGGTCAGGAGTCACTGAAACCCTTCGTGGATCCGCATTGTTCTGGAGAAACCCAACACCTTGTGCATTTGGGTTTGAAAATTACCTGGAGTGGGTTTCCATGTAGTTCCATGGAGCCTGTCATGTGGAAGGAACTCACACACCTGGCCTGCAAGAAACCCGTTCCAGGTAGGCTGAGGTGTAAATAAAAGCCACACTTGAGTAAAAGTACGGACACCTTACTGTGAAAATAACACTGTTACAAGTCACCAATTCACTCGAGAAGACTTGAGTCTGGAGTAAAAGTCGTAAAGCATCCGATTTTAAAAGAACGAGTATTTGGCCCGATGCTGAATTTAGGATCAACCACTAAAAACACCAAGCAATGTGAAGGGATCCTAATGTAGAAATAAAATGTAACGTTTCACAATGACAGAACAAACTACCGTATTTACGCGAATATAAGCACCCCCCTGATTTATTAACGTTTCTGGTTCTATTACGTTAATATCCTCTTAAAAATACTATTTCTTCTTTTTAACAAACCTAACTTGTGACTCATTTTGACATTGTTTCACTTGAATGAAAGATAGCGAAAAGTCGATTCTAGTGGTCAGGACTTCATTTCTGAGATCCTTTGCTCTCCAGTCAGACTGTACACGCGCAGAGCAATTGTTTCAAGCTGTTTATCTGACACCATGTAAAAAGGAAAGATAATTATCCCCTGTGCAGCGACCGAGCGTTTTGATTGAGTCTGTTCTTTGGATTTTTGTTTACTTATTTTTAAAAAATTTTTATATGACTTTCTTTTTTATTTGATTTTTTTTTTCAGCCCGTGTTCTTCAATTTCAATTCAAATGTAGTGGAGTAAAGTACAGATACTCAATCAAAAATGTAGTCAAGTCGAGAGTTAAAGTTGCTTCTATTTGTGATACTAAGTAGCCCAAAGAAATATTTAAGTACAGTAACAAAGTCCATTTACTCAAGTACTTGGAGGTAGGTTTCAAACCCAAATGCGCATTCTGAGACAGGGTTTGTGCTCAAAGCAGCTCATGTCCCAATCGCGGCGTAGATTGGAAAGCGCTTTCGCTCGTTTTCATCTCCGCACAAAAGCCAGATGATTGAACTTTGGGTTGTAGAAGTGATCTCATTGTTCAGACTGCTGATCTGCGGCACAAACCTAATGTCCCTATTCAGCCGTCGGCACAAACACGGTATTCACAGATGAACAAATAACAAGGCCGCGTCTGCTGGTCCGTGTGTGGCTTCCTTCAGTCCATCACAACCTACTGTATTCTTTCAGAGGTCGGCATCCATTATAATGCTCTCTTTTATTAAAACTTTAAAGCTGCTGTGCGACAACAATGAATGGAATCATAAAAATCTATTACTGCTTTATTACCGCTGCCCACAAAACGCTGGAAATAGTCCGCGGCCTGAAGCCGAGGCGACGACGTGAGAATCGATAATAAATATGGTGCGACATGGTTTTATTATGCATGTAAATAAAAAAATACAGTGTTGTACTTGGGACTTGGGGAGAGGGAGAGAGATGGAGAGCGGGCAGAGATGGAGGGAGAGAGAAAGAAGGATGGAGGGAGTGAGAGAAGGGCGAAGAGGTGAGGGATGAAATTAGAGATGGAGAGGGAGAAAAGGGAAATTTTAAAATAAAGGGGGGGGGGTACGGACAGGTAGGGAGGAAGAAAGAGGTATGGTGAGAGAGAGAAGGTAATGATTAAAAGAAAGAGAGACATAGAGATTGAAAAGAGAGAGAAGGAGAGCGGACAGAGAGGGAGGAAGAGAGCGTGAGAAGAAAAGAGAGGAAGAGACAGGGAAAGAGAAGGGAATGAGAAAAAATTAGAGTACGCAGTGAAAAAGAGAGATGGAGAGAAAGAAAGAGAAAGAAGGGGAAGATAAAAAGAGAGATAAGGAGAACAGACAGAGGGAGGAAGAGAGATGGAAAGAAGGATAAGAGACAGAAAGAGAGAGATGGAGATAAAGAAAGAGAGCAGTGCAAAGGGAAGAAAGAGGGAAACAGAGAGAACTACAGTAGATAGAGTTGGATGAGAGAGTGGTAGGGCAGATAAAAAAAGAAATAGTGAGAGAGGAAAAGAGAGAGTGAGAATGAAACAAGATGAGGGAAAAAGAGAGAGATGGAGAGAGGGCAAAAGAAACAATGACAAGGAAAGAAGGCAAGGCGAGAGGAATGAAAAGAGGGAAAGAAAAGAAAAGAGGGAGAGAGAAAGAGAGTGTGATGAGAGAGGAAGGAACGTGATGGAGAGAGTGAGAATGAGAAAGAGAGTGAAGTAGAGTGAGCTGAGAGGAAGAGAACGGTAGAGAGATGGAAAAAAAAGAGACAGAGAGAGAGGAAAAGGTTAAGATATAGAAAGAAAAGAAAGAAAGAGGGGGAAGAAAGAGAGACAGAGAAAGAAGAGCGGGTAACAGAGAGAAAGAGAGAGATTGAGAGCAGGGAAAGAAAAAGGGGAAGAGGGAAAGAGAGTGTGACTAGAGAGGAGGAAAGAGATGGAGAGAGGGGGATAAGAATAAAAGAGAAGTAGAGTGGGCTGATAGAGAGAGAGAAGGGAAGAGATATGGAAAAAGGGAAAAAGAAAGAGAGATGGGTGGATGAATAGGTTAAAAGAAAGAAAGAAAGAAAGAAAGAAAGAAAGAAAGAAAGAAAGAAAGAACAAATGGGGAGAGAGGGGGAAATGTGAAACAGAGAAAAGGTGAGAGAGAGAGATATAGAGCAGGGAAAAAAAGAGAGAGAGGGGAGATCAATAGAGGATAAAAGAGACATTTAGTGAACAAGACAGAAAGAAAAAAGAGAGGAAAGGTGTCTCTTGTCATTTTTTAGTGTGTTGTCAGACCTCACGGTTAATGCATATTAACTTTTATACTTCAAGAAAATCCCACAAAAACAGCAAATGTATTATTAAAGCACAGAAAGTGACAGACAAAAGCTTCACTAGCAGAAATGAAAGAAGAAAACCTGTCGCAGAGAGAAAGAAAGAGAGAGAAAGAGAGAGACAGAACGTGGCAGGCGGACAAAAAGAATCTACTGGCAGTTAATCCCATAATAGTCCATTAGGTCTTAAGAGACACAAATGCCCCATTATGAGCAGAGCTGCAGGAACAAGCCGTCCATCATCCTGACAATAACAGCAAACTGATCAGTGATCAGAGCGCCGCCCGAGCCCTATGAAAGCCCAATTACGCCTGTCACTAGCATTAGCTCGCATGCTAACCACCATATACGCTCCCCCCAGGATTTCACGGCGGCTTTTTGTCTGAAAAATTGCAGCAGTCATTTTGAGAAATGTTGCATTTTTTTAATACGTAGCATACTTTAGATGCTCAATATTAGTTGACCATATGAATTTAAAAAAATGTTTTTTTTAAGTAATTTTGAGAAATGTTGCAAATGTTTTTTATATGTAGCATAGATGCTCAATATTTGTTGACCATACAAATAAAAAAAATTTTATACAAATGTAATTTCTTTTTAAAATTTTTATTTTACACATTTTAACGTCCACAAAAGCCCTCGATTTACTCTCAATAATGTAATTCCTTGCAATAATAAAAATATAACTGAAGAATTACGTATTTTAGGATTTTAAACATGTCTCTTTCAGATGCAGAAACGCATCTCTAGATATTCTTCATCCTCACTTTTTCCTCTTTCAACCAGTTACTAAAAAACTAATTGTCTGCAAGAGTATTATTAATTGTGGGACTATTAATGAGCATAATCTTAATTTGAAGATTAGGATTGACACTTGATTCTCCATCACTGTTATCTGCTTCCTGTTAAGATCTTTTTCTAATAACAGCTGCGCTCAACACTTCCAATCCTGGTTTTCCTTGAGATATTTAGCAATAATTAATTTTTAAAAAGTAATAATTTTTTGTTAGAATTAGTATTATATAATTATTAATTATTTGTTGTTTTCATTATTGTATAAAAAATATTAGTTTGCCAGTTTAAATTTTGGAAGGAGTGGTCATTTTATTAGATCATCATAATTTTAGGTGTAAAACACATTTTTTATGCGGCTAAAAGACGCAAAAAAAGGACCTTTAATTGATTTAGTGCTTCACTCTAGGAGCGTGGGATTATTAAACACTTTGCTGCTACTGACTATTTTCCAGCTCATAATATCCCGATGATCTAATCTTCACAAATCACAAACTGAATGGTTTTCAAGCTAAATAAAGAGCAGTGTTATTTACACGCACGCACACACACACACACACACACGCACTCACACACCTTGATCCCCGAGCCTTGTGCGATTGTACTGTGGAGAATTACTGAGGAGAACCGTGTCCATGAGGTTAGATCTGCTCAGGTTACAGTTAGTCTTGTCTATTAAATAGTTTGTAAGAGCAAAACACACACACACACCAGCAACTCAAACACAGGCAAATTCAAACAAATAAACAAACAAACACACACACACACACAACCGGACAAACGCAAACTTATATAAACACAAATACACACACACACACACACACACACAAATACACACAGACACATCAGCACTCACAACTCACACACAGGCAAATTCAAACAAATAAACAAACAAACACACACGCCCACTCACAACCAGACACATGCAAACAAATATCATTTTTCAAACACAGAAATACAGAAACACACACACGCAAACACAGAAATACACACACACACACACACACACAAATACAAACACACACAACAGTACTCAGGCAGGCAAATTCTACAAACAAACAAGAAACCAAAGAAGCAAAAACCAACTAAACAAACACACAGACAAAAAAAGCATACGCACAAAACTCCAAAACACACAAATGTACACGCAAATAAAAAAAATGCACATACACAAGCACACATGAACACACACATAGGCAAACACACACTTTTATTACGTGATTAGCTTTATTCGATGCTAATTCCGATTTTCGAATCTTAAATGTAATAAATGTTGTGGTCTTTTCCAACATGTCATCGCCTGCTGTCACTGATGATTGGCTGGTTTCAACGAGTCGACAAGAACCAGCAGAAAGCGTCTGTTATTGCCAGACAAACGTCACTGAAACAATAGCTCGCTTTATATCAGACCGCCAGCGTGAAATTAGTCGGGTCACGGAGAAGAGCGCGCGGAGATCATATGGTCAACCGTAACTTTCTAAAAAGTCCTGACATAAATTTACTGATATGCTTTTCTATTTCTGGGTCACGGGGAGCTGGAGCCAGGACACACCCTGGATGAGGAGCCAACCAATCACGGAGCAGGACACAGACACACACATTCCAGAGGTGTAATGAGTATTTGACTACTTGAGTTACTGTAAAAATGACTCTACTGTCAAATCACAAGTCACCAAGAAGACTTCAAGACTTGTTCCAAGAAGACTTGAGGAAAAGTCATAAAGTATCTAATGTAGAAACAACTTGGAAAACAACGTAGAAATGTGGAAAAACAAGAAACTCTTTATTTAAATTTAACGCCTCAATGTTTCAAAATGGCAGATCAAAATAGATAAAAAAGAACACAGTCAGTCTCAGTGAAACTCAAATGTGCAAAAAAGTGCAACCGCTTATTCATGTTCACGTGATTTAGTTGATAAACAGCATCCAGTACCTTCAGCATCCTGCAGATGGCGTTATCGACTCATCAGCCCAAGAAATTAACTGCAGTAGACTAGTAATGTAGTGTAACAAGTAATGGTAAGTGTCTATTCAAATGTAGTGGAGTAAAGAGTACAGATAGAAAGAATCAGCAGAACAAGTAGAAAGAAAAAATTGCTTCTCTTTGCTACTCAGTACAAGTGATATACTTAAGTAAAGTAACAAAGTCCTTTACTCAACTAGTACTTTACTCAAGTACTTTGCACCACTGAAATCTCCTGCATGGAAACCGGAGACCTGGAGGAAACACACGCAAATTCTACACAGAAAGACCCCAACTGTGACAAAATCTTGAATCTAAAAGGGATATTTTTCACCAACAAATAACCGAAACTCGTTTTTGTCACTTGGACTAAGACGTACAGAGATTCTCACTGTGGTCATTGTCTTTTATCACTGTGAATCATTTCTTCACAACAAACAGAAACGTAACGCTTTCCACCCGCAATGGATTCCCCTTTAACAAGAACTGTCAGCTCAGTTTAAGAGCCGTGCTGTTAAAACGCTGTGTAAACAGATTGTGGTGAAAAGCGAATCGCTTCCCAAATTAATTACTTTGAGGACGCAGGGCTCCGAAGCTCTGGACCGAGACCAGAATACAACTCAATGCTTGTTCTTCAGACGCATTTTGTTTGTTTAGCGCTTTTGAGGAACTGAACCAGTGATTCTCAGCCATCTTTGTGGACACACTTATTGTCCCGCCAAACAGATTCAGTCCAATCGCACCACCAGTCCCACGAGTCGCCTCCAATATCATCACACTTTCACATAAGCTTTTAAATAATACATATATGCGCTTAGCAGATGCTTTCATCCAAAGCGACTCGCATTTCATTACTGTTAAACGCCAAAATAACTCAAGTTTACCTCTGGGAATCAAACTCATGACCTTGGTGTTGGGAACGTCAGCTTTACAGTTTGGGCTACAGGAAGACAAGGATTTATTCTCCCAAAATTTCTATTAGGAATATTTGATTTATATTTTTTATATAATATAATTCATTTAATTAAGAATTAGAGTACAATAATTGAATAAAAATGACATCTTTGGACATATAAATTTGTTTTTTAATTCACAGAAACAATTGTAGAATATAGCGGCCCGCAGCAATAGTGTTTGAGCCATTTACGACGTGTGTTGAAAGCATATGGCAAAGCGAGAGAGGATTTGTCTAAATAAATTGTAATACAATGTGCATTATCTGTTAATTTATGTGTATATATATATATATATATATATGTTATTATATATGATTATTTTACTGACTATTTTACAGTGGTGTAAAGTACTTGAGTAAACGGACTTTGTTACTTAAGCAGTTTTTGGCTACTTTGTACTTGTACCGAGTATCAAAAGTACAAGTGACTTTTATTTTCTACTTGGCTACACTGTTGATCGAGTATCTGTACTCTACTCCACTACATTTGAATAGACACTGTTACTCGTTACATTGTGATTGCGTGCAACAATTCGCCATTTTTTTTTAACACTGTTCATTTCTAGGTCGGACGGGACTATATCGCCATCTGCAGGATGCTGAAGGCACTGGATGCTATTTGTGAGCTAAATCACGTAAACGTGAATGAGTAATTGCACATTTTTGCTCATTTGAGTTTGACTGAAACTGACTTTTGTTCTGTTTTATCCACTTTGTTCAGTTTGAAACATTGAGGTGTTACATTTCATTTCTATATTAAAAGGCCCATAAATAAAAGATTAATAGTTTTCCACATCATTTATTGGTGTTTTTTTTAGCCTAAATTCAGTACGAGTAAAATACTTAAGTACTTTAAAAATGGTATATTTTTACGACGTTTACCCAAGTCTTTTTGGAATGGGTGACTAGTAATTGTAATGAAGTCATTTTTACAGTAAGGTACCTGTACTTTTACTCAAGTAGTCTTTACACCTCAGCCAACATGCCGCCATATAACGTACACAACAACAACAACAACGCGTCCCTGCACAAACACTTTTTTGTAACAGAAATCCATAAGGCTGAAAAACAGCAGACTGCACTAGCTCAAGCCCCAGCATGCAGTCAACAAACATCGGATATCGGCTTTTATTCCATTAGCCGGGCCTGCCACACATCCTGAAATTGAATCGGAACCTGATCAGGAGTAATTAATATCTGATTAGGCAGTTGCAGAGCACATTAAGGGAGAGGAAGAGCAGGTGAGGGGCTCCGGACCCTCGCACAGCTCCAGGGAAGAGGGAAGCTGGGACGCAAACCTTTCATTATCCATCAGGGCTGAATCTGGCCGGACCCCCGCTCTGCCCTCGCTGCTCTACAGCTGCTTCTCCATCCAAGACAAGCGCTCATCACGGAGGCTTCCTCGCTGCTAGTAATGAAGGTGCTGGAGCTTCTGATGTCTGACTGCACAATTAGCGCCCGTTTGTTCCCGCTTGTTTGCGTTTTATCTGACAAGCTTTAATGACAAAAATAGGCTTTGGAATCATGATCTGCTTTTCGCTCGGCTCAGAGAGGCCAAAAAATGAAAAATGGCGAGGAGTTCTCAGGCGTGCCAGGATTTTGACATCACAGTTGCCACAAAAGACAGGATAAAATAAGCACAAGGAGAAAGACTTTTATTCTACTCCGTGAAGAACGAGAATGGTGGAGGAGACTGGCTGGATTTTATTTCTCTTTCTGTCGCTTTGTTTCCTAGCCACTGTTGTCTGTCTGCTGCTCACTGTCTGTGCCATGATCTTTGTTCAATTTTACACGTTGTTGTAATTTTTACACAATCTAATAGTCAGGGTTCCTACAACTTTCTGAAAGATAAAATTCAAGCACTTTTCAAGCCCTTTCAAGCTCCATGTTCAAGTATTTCCAGCATCATACTGTTGTGGTAAAATTTATATTTAACGCGATGCCTAAATCAAAATGAAACGCTACCATTTTGGGGGAAAATTTTCTCTAAATGTAAAGTTCAACAAAACATCACAATTTAGCGGATACTATATTCCTAAGTTTAGCAAAAAACTGTAGAACGTTTTTTTGTTTGAAGTACAGTATAAACGAGGAAATATAACCGAGTCTGGTTTTAAAAAAGTGTCTGTAAAAAAATTACCACTATTAAAATTAACGATATTGAAAATGAACAACACTACAAACGGTTTCAACAAAGATCCATTAGAAACTCCAAGACGTGTCATTTTTCTTATCAACACACACATGTAAATGTAACTCGTGAATAAAAACAACAGCGTGAATGAAAATGCTGCCGGATCAACGTCAAAGCCAAAAACAACAGGAGAAACAAAGCAAACGCTTAAATAAATAGAGTGGATGTGACAAGAGAACAGAGACAATCTTATGACAGCGCTGTTTTATCAACTGACCTACTTTGCTGTTTATCCCTGTCTTTTCACGCTGTGTGTGTGTGTGTGTGAATTCCCTCCCTGACTTCTCTATCTACAGGAACCGAGCCGTGATGAACGATGGGTGAAGAGTTTATTATTCCTCTTTCTGGAAACACGACTTATGGGAGAAGAAAAAAAACCCTCCACTTAGACGCGCCACCGTCATCAGAGCGTCTGTTTCCACCGCCTGTTCTCCGCTACGTGTTGCATAATCATCAATATGCATCACACAAGATGCTAATACAGAAGTGTCATGGGTTCCTAGATTAACCCTTTGCATACACTTTACTTCATCTCGTTTAGAACGTTGACGCTCCTTAAAACATCAGGGAAAAGGTAATATAGTAAAATAATGTTTTTGTGTAACAATTTTTTTGTTATATAATAATTTAAATACTTCTATCCCTCCATCCATACCGTTTCCTCCATTTCTGGGTCATCACTTCTGGAGCCAATCCCAGCAGCTCTTGATCTGAAGGCGGGGTTTATAGGGCACACCCTGGATTGGATGCCAACCAATCATTAAGCACACACACAGGGATTTATGATTTTATTGTGTGTTTTATGATGTAAAAGTTTGAGAATATTGAAACGGAAACTTATATTTGAGACAGAGGAACAGAAATTAAAAATAAAGGTTTGTTTTGAAACTTCATCTGAACCAAGAAAACTGTCTTACAAGCCTAAGTGTTAAGTGGTTAAGTTAAGTGGTTACCGATGGTTTTTGGATAAGAAACTAAATCTGAAGTGACCTGGAAACAAATGAAATGTGGAGAACCATGTTTCCTAACTAGACCTGCCCACTGCTCCGGGATTGTGTGTGTTCACCTCACTGTGTGTGTAACTTATAGGAATATATCTTTTAGGTGGGAGTGTGTGTCTGTGTGTCCCGCTCTGTGATTGGCTGGTCACCAATCCAGATTGTGTCCCGCCTTCAGGACAGAGTTGCTGTGATTGGTTCCACCTCCCCGTGACCCAGAGATTAAAAAAAAAAAGCAGTTAAAAATAAGAGATGGAAAATTTAAGAAATTTTACTCCGTGGTCGTTACTCTCTGTCATTTGCCAAAAAAAATCATTTTTCATCAAAAAAAAAATATTGTAAAAAAACAAGAATGTCTTATTTTAGCCAGGGAAGAAGTGAAAACCTGTTCTATTTACATGAGATCCAAACAGAGACAGACCACAAACCCATCCATTTTCTCAAAGCAAGGCTTCTTCTATGGCTGACCACCATATGTTAGGACAGCTGGTTAATCTGGACACACTGGGAGTCATGGAAAGGCTTTTTAAACACCACGGTCCAACTCAGAAACCCGCAAAGGCCGTCACCAAAAACACATGTTTCTGACCGGCTCGGTTAATGTCACCTTGCTTGTCTTCTTTCTCAAAGTTTCATCCAATAGTAAGAATAATATATTTTTATTATAACCCTTATCGTTTTTCAAATTGTTAATTATATTTTAAGAAACAATAAAATACATGTCATTTTTTATAAATATAAAAGTCAATAATATTTTATTATAAAATGTTGTATTTTTCATTCATTAATACATTTTTAGAACAAATCACAAAAAAATCATTTTTAACATTTATTAAAACATTGTAGAATTGTTTTTAAATTTATATTTTACACAATTGATACGAGGGACACAAATTGCATTTTTCTGTTTGTTCAATTATTTTATTTATAATAATTAATAATTTTACCACTTGTATAAGCATGTATATTTGTTGTAATTTATACATACATATATATA
>CM051505.1:3475142-3596247 GCA_028031935.1 Paedocypris micromegethes | reverse complement strand
TTTTTTTTTTTTTTTTCTTTTTTCTCCATATTTCTGGAACAGTCAAAAGCCACGTTACATTGTAAACATGGCCAATAAATCTGATTGGATTTAAGATTTTTACAAATGTAACAAATATAATTGTTCTTGTTCTTTTACATTATACATTGTTCTTTTATAATTATTATCATCACTCAAACTTGAGCTTTTTTCCCTTATCTGGAATGCTCTTCACTTCCCAGCGAGTGAGGCGGCACATAATGATCTGACACATAAATAGTTTGTAATTTCCACTCTGGATCCAGCGTGAGGATAAAAATCACAAGCGGCTCGGCGGAATTAATTGAGGCAGGTTTCTGAGTTTGAGTTTGAGGCTGAACCCAGTGAGAAGAAGAAAAGCTGGTCTTCTGGCAGGGGAGTCGTTCCTGGAGCTCGCAGCTACTGGTGGAGTAATTCAGATTTAGTGTCAGCGGGGGAATAGAAGCCTGCGAGCAGTGTGCCATCCTCCTCCTCAGCCATTTATATCACAGACGCGTCCTTAGACTTCCTACCTGTCATTACCACGCACTAAAACTACATGTTTGACTGTATGAATGTACATTTTATCAAATTTGCTTGATTACACATCACTTGTATTCTACAATAAAAAATATTCTCAACAGTTCAGATCTGTCTATCTGTTTGTCCATCTATCTCTTCGGTCATCCATCCATCCATTCATCCAACATCATTCATTCATCATGTATCCATCATTTCAACCATCTATCTATCCATCATCCATCTAGTAATGCGTCCTTCCTTCTATCCATCCACCCATCTATCAACCATACATCCACTCATCATTCATCTATCGTGTGTCCATACTTCCATCCATCTATCATCCATCCATCCATCCATCCATGTATCCATCCATCTATTCATCTTTCCATCCAGCCATCAACCATATTTCCATTGGGCTACCATCATCCATCTATCGTTTGTTCATAGTTCCCTCCATCTATCATGTTTCCATCCATCCATCTATCCATGAATTCATCCATCATCTATCCATCCCCTCGTACGATACTAGAGACCGACCGATCTATCTCTACCTACCTACCGAGCGTAGCCTGCCTCCGCTAGGACCGACCGACCGACACGACCGACCGACCGACCGACCGACAGACCGACCGACCGACGACCGACCGACCGACGACCGACCGACCGACCGACCGACGACGACCGACCGACCGATACCGACCGACGACCGACCGACCTACCGAACGACCGACCGACCGACCGACCGACCGACGACCGACCGACCGACCGACCGACCGAGCCGACCGACGACGACCGACCCGATCCGACCGAACGACGACCCGACCGACCGACCGACCGACCGACCGACCGACAGCGCCGACCGACCGACCGACTACCGACCGACCGACCGACTACCGACCGACCGACGACCGACCGACCGACCGACCGACCGACCGACGACCGACCGACCGACCGACCGACCGACCGACCGACCGACCGACCGACCGACCGACCGAACCGACGACCGACCACCGACCGACCGACCTACCGACGACCGACCGATCGACGACCGACGACCGACCGACCGTACGACCGACCGACCGACCGACCGACGTACCTACCGACGACCGACCGCCAGACCGACCGACCGACCTACCGACCGACCGACCGACCTACCACCTACCGACCGACCCGACCTGACCGCTACCGACCGACGTACCTACGACACGACAACGACCGACCGACCTACCTACCGACTACCACGACCGACCCTACCGACTAGACCGACCTACCTAGACCACCGAACCGACCGCACCGACCGACCGACCGACCGACCGACCGCTACCGACCGACCGACTAACACCGACCGACCTGACCACCGACCTGACCTACGACCACCTACCTACTACCGCCTACCGACCTACCTACCGACCGACGAACCCACCTACCTACCTGACCGACTACCTACCGACCGACCTGACCTACCGACCGACTAACTGACCTACCACCTACGACCGACCGACCCGACCTGACCGACCACATACGAAAGGACCTGACCACCTACTGACCGACCCGACCTAACCGACCGAACCTACCTACCTACCACCGACAACGACCGACGTACCGTACCGACGACCGACCTACCGAACCGACCGACCGACACGACCTACCGACCCTACCGACCGACCGACCGACCTACTGACCTACCGACCTACCGACCTACCTGACGACCGACCGACCACCTACCGACCTGACCGACCGACGCGACCTACCGACCACCTACCTACCTACCTACCACCTACCATACCTACCTACCTACCTACCTACCTACCTACCTACCTACCTACCTACCTACCTAAATACATACATACATAATACATACATATATATATATATATATATATATATACTGCAGTCTATTGTAGACAAATTGCTTCACTTGCTCCTCTTTTTTGTAAGTCGCTTTGAATAAGGGCGTCTGCTAAATGACTGTAAAGTAAAGTAAAGTTCAGTAAAGATAGAGTGTATTGTCTATTGTATTGGCTGTCCACTGTTCCAGGTTTCTGTGTACTGAGGAACTCAGTCAGACTAAGGTTTTCACTCTCCTGTATTTCTCATATGTGTACGGGCTTGAACCTTCCAAAGAGCATTTATTGGAGACTTTTAAATTGATCAATTATTCTGACCCATTTGAGTTTTTAGTTCCTGAGATGATTTGGTTGAACTTCACTGCAGGAAAAAAAGCTCAGGTGCTTAATAAAAACATCAATCTCAGGTAAAAACATTAGCAAACCTCTGCGCTTTTGGATAAAGAGGAACTGGAGATTTAGTGAGGACACCGGACAAAAGACGGTGGTGAAACAGCTCTGAGGCCGTGACGGGGAAGGAAGTCCATCCATAAAACCCGAGACTCAAAGCAAACACCGCTCAAACACAGACAGAATTCAATTAATCTTCTCGCTCACAACAGAAACACGGTTCTTATCGCTGCTCCTGTGTTTGTTGCGGTTTATCTCTATCTGTCATCTCTTGCTGCTCTTCACGTCTTATTAAACGCCTTTTTCTCAAACTAATTTGCTTACTTTTATCATCTTAATAAGGCATGATTTGCTTCCATCTAAACTATGACCTCCATAATGGGGGATAAGAGCGTGACTATAATTTGATTTTTACGTTATTAAGCAGCCGGAATGCCTTTTCTAACACAGAATTAGCACTGAAACTTAAGCTAAAGCCTGAGAACCTTCCAGAGCTTCCAGGTTCACTGATAACACTAGTTACAGGTAATGTTCACTACTTCTGAAAAGATTTAACAAAATATCACCAGCTTTAGCCACTTTGGTCGATTTTTGTGCCCAATGATAAACGACTGTTAGTATTGGGTAAGTTACTTGAAAAACATAATTAGTTGGTAATTACTGATTACTGCTGTAACTGAATATTACTACTTTCTACAATTACTTTCTAGTATTTCTAATTGATTACTTTTATGATCATTGTCTGTAAAAGTTGGTTAATGACTAAAAGGAACATTTCTATTTCTATTTGTGTTCAATTACAAAAGACTGTCAGTATTGGGTAAGTTACTTGAACAAGTAAATAGTTACTACACTGTATATGCTGATTATTGACTAAGTTTGTAATTCGATTACTTTTTGGATTGTTGTGTGTAAAAGTAGTTTAATTACTAATAGGAATATTTCATTCCCAAAGTGAAATATACATCTGACTTTTGTTTTAAAAATTGGAAACATATCACTGTTTTAAAGTTACTATAAAAAAGGCATTTAGTAAAACACTAATGTATTCTTCTATGTGATTAAACAAACATCCACTTAAAATGTATGAACAAAATAAATTTGACTCCATGATTTAAACTATGAATAGTCATAAAATATAATGTACATTCATTCACCATAAATACAACATTACTGAAATTGTTTCAAATAACGGTGAGGATAAAATTATCAAAATCATCATATATTTTATTAACACAAAAATACATTTTAATGAGAAAAATGAATTGCTAAGTTGCATTCGATTTTCTATTGAAACCTTGAAAGTTTTTTAATGTTAAGTAATATTGTTATTTTTTAATTACCATAATATGACACAAATTATGAAGTACAGTACAATATTCCATAAAATTGCCATATTCCAGCTGAACCCCACATGACCCCAGGGCGCCGTGCCTTAAAGCTGCCCACTGTGTACACATATGTATACATGTTGAATATTTACAGAACTAACAAAAAAACCTAAAGTAATAAAAGATAACAAAGTCCATTTACTCAAGTACTTTACACCTTTACTGCATATACTTGTAAAAATACTGCTCCAAAAACCATATACAGTATTGTAATATTTTAAGATACAACCATTCAAATACAACAATTTTAATGCAAAATGATGAATTGTTACTATAGGAAGAAACAGAGCAGGCCGTTTACAGCAAGCACAGAAAAAACATGTTCCGGCAAACATTGTGATTATACAAGGCAATCAATGAGCTTTCAGTCGAGCTGTAAAAAGAGTCCGGCTCCCATCTCATTCCCCATTCAGCGCTGGACGTCTGGTGACCAAAGTCATTTACCCCAGCAAAGCACCAGTAACCGGCAGATAATGTGTTGTCACTTGAAATCGAAGAGAAAAGTGAGAGACGACGCACATCTGCCTTCCCCACATCCCAGTGTGGAGCGAAAAGACACGTTGAAATAAATGTAGAGGAAAATGTAAATTCAAACGGTCATTAACATAAAATAAGCTCAGCCACTGTGACCGAGTCCCTGATGTGTAAAAATACACAGACTGCGCTTTATGTGAGCGGAGTGACAACAGCTAACTCTCCCAAATCAATTCGCTCCAGGTCTTCTAATCCACGTCGGCCTGCTTACCAATGATTTACGCTGGTAAAAAAAAAATAAAAAACGCAAACGGTTAAAAAAAAACTCCTAGCCCAAGTACGAAACGCCAACGTCTTCACATATTTCACGACATCTGGCCTGGAGTGTGTATTAGTTTTGCGTAGATGTTGGCGCGGTTCGCCGTGGCTTCCATTTTTGTCGTTTTCGCACATGGTAAAGATTAAGAAGTGTGTTCAGACGTCCACATCACACGAAAAACAGCAAAAACTTCTACAAAGACGGCAATTATCTCACGCATGTGCATCTTTATTGCTGATTTAGCTCCTATATTTCTCTTCTCGATGGATTAATAAACAGCATAGGCACGTGTGTCCAAAAAATGCACCACATCAATTGACGAGTAGCGACAAGCAATTGATTAAAATATAATAAACAAAACAAAAGAGTTTCTTTAACAGTCCAGTCACATGTTTGTCCGTTTACTGTGCTACAATGAAATCAAATATTCCTTCAAATCATTCGCCTGGAAAAACAATCTTACTTTTAGCCCTTTATTCCCTTTTTGCTATAACAGACGTTCTCAAACCAATTAAAAAGACAAAAGTTTCAATTAATAGATTGAGTACGCTTTAAAAAAATTACGTATATGAAATGATCTCATGTTTTACATATTAGGGAAAATAAATGTAAAATTTTATTGAATTGATTTGAAAAGCCTGTAATTGTCAAACAGCGGGGAAATTGCATGTCACAGCAGCAGTAACTATATGTATATAAATACATCTATATAAATGTATAGGTGTTAGATGTATAGATAGATTGTATATAAATTTATGAATCTATATGAAACTATATGACTAAATGGGCAAATACCGAAGCATGGTAGAGCTTAATAAAAAATACTTAATTTTTAAGTATTGATAAACAAAGGAAATATTGAATAGAAAATAGAAAAAGAAGCAAGGAGAAGTGACTAGCTGCCAAATAAACAAGCGCCATGGAAACCTTATTTTATACAAAAATAATTATTACAATTAGAAAAATGGGATATAAACGTTATTTTAATGTTATTATGCTCATAATATTTATGATATTTACAAAAAGTAATTAAATTACTTAAATTAAATTTTAATTAAAATTAAAAGTACTTTGCATTAACTTTTATTTAATTTGTGATTTTGTGAAAAAAAATAAATGTACAATTATATCAATAAACAGCATTTAGTATTAATTAGGAAATCACTGTGTTTAGTTCCATGTATCTATCATCCTTTCATCCATCATCCCTCCTGCATTCCTCATCCTTCCTTCAATCATCCATTCATCCATCCATCCATTAATCTGCCAATCCATCCATCATCCACTCATAATTCATTCATAATTTATTCTACCTATCGATCCATCATTCCTCATCCATCTATCTATCTATCTATCTATCTATCTATCTATCTATCTATCTATCTATCTATCTATCTATCTATCTATCTATCTATCTATCTATCCATCCATCCATCCGTCCGTCCGTCCGTCCGTCCGTCCGTCCGTCCATCCCACAATCGTTTTCAGAACGAGAGATAGTGTATTGTGTAGTGTATTGGCTGCCGACTGCTCCTGGTTTGTGTGTTTCACTTCACTGGTTAGATGCAAAGCACACTTTCCCATTTTTAGCATTTAGTAATTATTAGGAAATTACTGTGTTTTTCAAGTTTCTAAATTTAAAATATTATTTCATACAGTTGCTCTCTGATTTGTTGGGGTGTGTCCCAGATTTGCTACTCCACGTAACCCAGAAATGGAACAAGCGATAGAAAATGAATTATTACATACATAACTGTTTTTAATCAAATAGCAATAACAATATATAGCTATTATCGACATCAAAAAGCAAATGCAATATCAAAAAGCACATTTTAAAGCCCATTTACTCCAACGTACATGTTGTGCCAAATTAGGGATCACTGTTTGAAAACACACACGCACACACACACGAGACACTACAGCTGCTGAATTGTATTTTTATTTTACGCAGCTGCAGCATAAAGTGTGAACAAATAAAGCCAAGTGTGTTTTCCTTGCTCGGGTTCACATGGTTTAGCTCCTAAAAACAAATGAGCGTCGCTCCTGATCTGTTGCAAGCAAAAACGCAACTAAAAATGTTTAATAAGCATTTGAAAACCAGTAAGGCAAAGTGCGCGCCAACTCCGCTTCTGTGCCAACCGCGCAAAACGGCCGCGCGCACACACACACACACACTCACTCTTTGCTGATACTATCAACTTGCCCGCTGCACTGCGGAGTCCGGGCACAGAGCCACGGCGTGGCAACCCAGCAGCTGCCTTTCCAAAAGATAATCCAAGCCATCATCAACTAAAAGGGTATTAGCAATGTCATAGTCTCACATTCAACCATCTTGCCCCGTGTGAGCAAAAAAACGAAAATACGCGGTGTAAAGTACTTGAGTACATAACTTTTGTTACTTTACAAAGATATCACCTTGAGTATTTTTGGCTACTTTGTACTTGTACTGAGTATCAAAAATATACTCTCAAAAAAAAAAATATATATATACCGGTATATATACTCTCAACAATCAAAAATATACTCTAAAATATACAACTCTCTACTTGACTACATTTGTGATTGAGTATCTGTACTCTTTACTCCAGTACGTTTGAATGGACACTTGTTACATTGTGATTGTGCGCGAGAAGTCAACATCTTTTTCTACCGTAGTGGACGAGGTGATATCGCCATCTGCAGGATGCTGAAGGTACTGGATGTTGTTTATCAGCTAAATCACGTGAACATACATTGTGTTCATTTATGATTTATTGTGAACATATAAAGTGATCTTTTTGCACATGTGAATTTGACTGACTTTTTGTTCTTTGTTGTCCATTTTGATGCCATATTGAAACGCGTTAAAGAGTTTTGAGGCGTAACATTTAATTTTTATTTGTGAGTTTCTTGTTTTTTACATAATTTGGTGTTTCTGTGTATTTCAGTGTGACTAAAATACTTAAGATTTACTTTTAAAATTGGATACTTTACGACGTTTACTCAAGTCTTCTTGGAATTGGTGACTTGTAACTTAAAACGGTGTAATTTTTACAGTAAGGTACCCGCACTGATACTCAAGTATGGTTTTCAGGTACTCTTCACACCTCTGAATAAACTACGTGGCACAACCCGTTGGGCACAATGTCGTTGAGTTTCCTCCTTTTTGACAAGCTGCTTTTCACATCCTCAGACTCATGTATCACAATCAAATCGTCACTAGGCTAGTCAATTAGCATAAGCTAATGCGTTGTGCATCAAGCCCACGCTTTCGAACTCTACATGTGCTTTCAGGGAGACCCCGAAAAACGCGATTACATCTGGAGGCCGTGTTGCTTTGAGAAATCCTGGAGCGTCTTCGCTCGCAAACACCTCGCTAATCAGAACACTCGCCGCCTTATTGTCTCGTGTTTCTTTGACCTCAAGCGTTCTTTACCATGATTAAAACAACACTATTAGCATTTTTTTTTATTTATTCCAATGAAAAAGGCCAGCAGGGGAACATGACGACTCCTTTAACCTGCTTGTTGGCGTCGCTATCATCTGCTAATATGGAAATGTGAAAAACAACGGAAAAATTAAGTTTTAATTTTCCATGAAAGGAAACTCTTTTTATAGCCCACAAAAATAAAAACTGATCGTATTTTCCCTAAGTCTCAATTGGCAGGGCTCTTTGTAATACTAAGGTTGTGGGTTTGATTCCCAGGGATTTAAATAATTTGTAAAAATCTGGATAGAACTTTCTGCTCATTTACATTTATTTGCAGGGCTTAACAACGAAATTATGGAAATTTAATTGAAGTTTGTAAAATATGCCATTACTGCAACTTATAAACAAACAATAAAAATGTTTTTATTGTATAATTGTTTAAAACAAAATTAATTTCTTGGATGTAATTACATCTGATATACGGCTTGTGCCATGACAAACCATTCAGAGTTTAAATTACAAGCTTTCTAAACAGTTCAACCACAAGTAATGTGTGTAATGTATGTCACTTTACCCAGTTAAAAACAAGAGTACCATATTTTATAGCTTTAAACTATTGATTTATTCAAATCGCTTTGTCTTATACAAAATGTAATAAATAAATGTAGAAAAATGTTGGACAAGATTTAAAAGCGTATTTAGACTAAATATAGTCATGATATCTATTATGTTTAAATACACCAATACAAATGAGGATGAATTTATTATATCTTGCTTACGACACATTCATTATTTAGCATGAATCATTATTACGGCTCAGATGTGCCACACACACACACACACACACACACACACACACACACACACCTACACACACAGTTCATATTTTTTTCATCATAGCTAAACCCACATAACAAATTTAAAAGCAAACAAAACATTTTCAAAAATTATTTAAATTTTTTGTATAAATTATTATTGTTATAAATTATTTAGGAAAATGTATCTAGTTTGACTTAACCACACACACAGACACACACACACACACACACACACACACACACACAAAAATTGTAGTATACTTTTCGATGAACCAATATTTGTGCAGAATGAATTCATCTGGAAATGCTGCAGCAATATGACAGTAGTCATAATGTGGGAACCATCCTTCAAGATGATGTCTGGTCGTCACTGCAAAAGCAATATCAAGTCACATGACAAGGCGAATCCTCCGAGGGGGTCGAGCCTGATGGGATTAAGATCTCTCTTTAAATGCATAGATTTCGTGCATGAATTCTTCCCGACCTGCTGCAAATATGCTGACGGTCGGTGTTTTTGGAAGCAGGAATGCTCTGGGAAATGGTGCTTAAAAAATGCTTAAGGATGCAGAGAAGAGTTGTTGCATAGCAGAGATATGGAAGCAAATCCACTAGAAATGTAGTAGGTAACCATTATGATTTATTACATTCCAGCCTAGCGTCTTGCTGTATTAACTTCTGAATATGAATCGCATTCGGTGCGCTGCGAAATTTTAAACATAATTCTTATTTGTTGATCGTTCATCCCATGTCGGTTCCAAAAATGTATATTTATTTGATTGTTGTGGGTGACGAGATACTATCACACACAAATGTGCAAACTAATTTTAATATCTTAATGTATTCAGACAGCAAACAATAATCATTTTACATTTTAATATGAAATCTTGATTTCCGCTGTTCCCTGTCAAATACTTCATTTCCCATGATTCATTGCTTTTTCCCCTCATGTGACTCAATGTGTTCAGGTGAGTTGGTCTGAATATGCAGATTAAAATATCCTTGCATTTCTTCATTTTGTGCTCGCCGATGTACGCAATATTAAACACACATTTGTAAAAGGTGGCTGCTTCTGTGATTTCTCCACCATCCAATTATATTCACAGTAATAAACTTCTAAGATTATAATATGGGCATTATGTAAATACGTAAAGGTTAAACTACAGTAGATGATGACAGTCAAGCCTAAAACCTTGAAAAAACTGTCCTTTTTCCTGAAAGAAACGCAGTTTTTTTTTTTATAAAAGATAAAAGTAGACACACGTAGAAACAAGGAAACACCATAAAAAGTTGATATACTGTCGGTTAAAAATGGACTACATCATTAAAAAAGCATAATAGATATGAAGAAGCTGATTTCTATGGATAAAGATGAAGGTCCCTTGACTCATCTAAAGTTTTAGTGCTTCTACAATGATCAGTGAGAAGATGAGGAGTTGCTGAGAAGAGGAAGGCCAATGAAAGCTGAGTGATAAATGTGAGACTAGAACCCACAACAATTGGTGTTGCAAACATCTCACTCAGTTGTGACACAAGGACTTGATGATGTTCAGTCTTTCGTCCATCATATTTCTTATCAGCAAGAATTTCAATCCTGCGATTTAAAAAGCTTTGCAATTTTCTCCGGCTGAATTCCTGGCCTTGCGAACAGTCCTGCAGCATTCCAAAAATACTAGTTCAAACTCTTCAGGCCACGTGCCACTCCGCACGACTAAGCTTCCCTGGATCTCCAGCTCTCGACTTGAGACCTTGTAAGGCAAAAGGGGAAACATCTGTGCCCGAGCATGCCTTCACTGGTTGTAATGGTGAGATATTTGTGATTCACGGGCAAATAGCAAACTGCTTTGGCAGGCAAGTTTTGTGGTGTCAAGCCAAGACGACATAAAAAGAAAAGCTTGCATTCCTAACCGATGCTCCGCTTCGTACGAGCTCATTTCCTCTGAACCAATAGTCGAGCGGGCGTATGAAAAAAAATGTAGGTCATAGAAATGCAATTAAAGCAGGAAGATCAGCAGGTCTAGGTGCTATATGAATGATATGAACATACACAATTTAGTCTCAAGGACTTCCAGACCTTTCCGCTAAAGATTTCTCTTCGCTTTTGCCTTCAAATATTCCTGAGGCATCTCCTCTGCAATTGCTATTCTAATTAACTGTCTTGCAGGGCAGTTGAAAAGTGGATTTACTTCTCAACATATGCTGGGCGAATTAAAACACTATAATTAACCTTATTAATATTCTGCTGAGACGTGACAACACCGGCTTTATTTCCGGGGTCCCAGAGACCCCATTAATGTAGGTGTGACCGAATTTGAAAAGACTTTGAAAGCAATTGTCCATTTTGGCCTGACGTTATTCTAATAGGTGTCTCTGACCTAATCAGACACAATCCGCAGGCCTTATTAACACTATAATATTCCGAAAGTGATTAATTCATATGAAAATATTCAAGGGACAAAGTTAGACAGATGCAAAAGAATCAGATCCATGTTAAAAGTTCATGCTGTTAAATTATCGGCCTGAACATTAAAATGGTCTCCCACAATCCTCTCTGGGTACGACTAGTCATTGGTCCAAATTGCAGGTGACCCATGTAAAAGCCGATGTTTGTCTGACTTTTGCTCCCTGTCTTGACTTCCTCCTGCTTTTGACCATGATTCTCACCATTTTCCTGATTGCATATGGATCACGACTTTAGTGATTTGTTACAGTATGTGGGATTACACCATTTTGAAACCCAGAGTAAAGACGCTAGTAGATGGTACGGTTGCGTTGTGAGTGAGATTGTCAATATGGTTGCTTTACAGCAAGAAGAACCTATTCCTGAATCCAGGTCAAGGCCCGGTTGGAATCGTGTTACTGGATTCATCTCATAGTCCAAAAACATTAGTGTGAACGCGAGTGTGAATGTGTGTCCCGCAGAGTGTAAAGTACTTGAGTAAACTTTTGGAATTGTTGTAAATATTTTTTACTTAGTATTTTTGGCTACTTTGTACTTGCACTGAGTATCAAAAATATAAGCAACTTTTAAATCCACGCAGTCCCAATAAATGTACACAATAAATAAAGTACAAGTACTAATAAAGGTCTCCGTTTTTGTCTTGGTCCTTGTCTTTGTCTTGTCATAGTCTTAGTGATAATCACAGCCATTTTCTTAAACACCAACAACCAGACCAATCGAATCAAACCAACAATCAGATCAAATGAATAAAAAGCAACAATTCTGTTACATATTCAAACGTATGCTTTGAGACAGTTAAAACTGTGAAAAGCGCCTTACAAATGCTCAGAATTTAATATAAGTACAAAAACTACGTATGCTCAGTGTTTCAACGTCTGAAGAATTTTTGCCAGTTTCTTTACGCATTCGTCACACTTTATCTGTAGAATCAATTGTATTATACATATGTATAGATAATGTGTATTTACAAAATTTACAGAAAGTTTATACAAGTACTTTACACCTGTGCCGCTCTGTCATTGGTTGGATCTAGGGTGTAACGCCCGCCTTCAGGTCCAGAGTTGCTGGGATTGTCCTGTGCCCCGTGACCTAGAAATGGAAAAGCTGTGTGGAAAATACTGTAGATGGGTGGAACTCAAATTATTCTACAAAGCAAATAATATGGCTACGACCATTGGTTTAAGAGAGTTGACAACACTTGTTTGTCACCATTAACCTGTCTTGTAGAGAAAGTGTTATCAAATGCACTTTTCCGTTGAAATGATCAAATCCAACGATTCCGTTGAACTGTCGAATCGACAAAGCTGTAGTAATTGAATTGGCATTATAAATAAGAATGATGTTCAATTTTTTAAACAACTCAAAGAGTAAATCAACTCAGTAGAAATATCTCTTGCTGGAAAAGAGAATAAGAAAAATAGCTAAAAGCTAATTCTAGTTGTTCAAGGCAAAGTAAAAGTAAAGTTTTTACATAATGCAAATCCTGCTGAAATAAACATCTCATATAACTCAAACAGTGCAAAACAACTGCAGAAAACACATTTCATCATTGTAGTTTTATTGCAAGTAACACACAACTGTTCGCGTGCAAAATGTATGATGGCGTCCAATTTTAGGCGCTTTTTCTCTCAAAAAGCCTTAAGTAAAATAAGCGTAATGTCTGGTTGGACATTACAATTATTTACTATGAATTAATCAGCAGAATAGGAGAAACTGTTATTGCTTGATGTTCTTTTTGGTTTAATGGGTGAATATGCCGCTAACGCTAAAAATGGTGCAATCCGTAAAAATTACTTCTCATCAACAACTATTTGGGCGTAACCACAGTAATGACACAAACTTGGATCCCAGCTCTGTACTCAACCGTAAAAAAGTTATTTATCCCCAGCAGCTGAGATTGCAACATCGGGCTTGTTCTAGCCATAAACCACCGAGGTTACGTAAAGGCAAACCATTACTCAAGCAACTCGAGCAAAAAAGGTACAAACAAAGCTGGAATCTCAGCAAATTAGTATATCTATAATTACTAAACATATCCAGGGCTTTTCGCATTGCGATGGCGACTTGTCAGCACGCTGAGAGCCTTAATCCATTGTAGCCTGAAGAGAGAAGTCATCACTACAAAGTGGAAATAATGAGCCATATTTTTCCATTGCGTAATTAATGCATGACTTTTTAAATAACTGAAGCGCAAAATGAACGTTCTAATTGGT
This sequence comes from Paedocypris micromegethes, assembly GCA_028031935.1. Lineage (NCBI taxonomy): Eukaryota > Metazoa > Chordata > Actinopteri > Cypriniformes > Paedocypris > Paedocypris micromegethes. The sequence continues at coordinate 3,582,409 of CM051505.1, read as the reverse complement.
TTCAGTGCACCCTCGCTCGGGCCTCCTCTTGTCTTCCGGATGGTTCCAGTCTTACGGAAGGGTTTCATCGAAGCTGAGGTGCAATTAATCCTGGATGCTGTGTATCTCATCACCGGGCTTGTGTACGCTTTTCTTCTCCTCCGAGGAGACGTACGGTGGAAGGCTTTTGCAGAACAGCTTGTTATCGGAACGTTGAAGGCAGTTTGGGAAGTTAGAAGATATCGCTGTAAATGTGTGTAATACGAGAGGATGATAAATGCAATCCTGCTGTGAGAATAGTCACATCTCCACGGCAATTTTCCCATTACTCTACAATTGCGCCTTAAAGCAGCTAACGACTTCACTTTCACACATTTTGAAGAGGCGGTTATCTGACGCGACTTACGTTGCTTTGCAATTTAGTTTTAAAGGAAATCCTTGCTTTTTATTTAGAAATCAGGTTTTTACAAAGCTTTCTAACTTTAGAAGGCTTTTAAAAAATATTTTATTTCACAAATATCTCTGTATTATAATGTAATTGTCCGATCATGAATCATGACAATTATCAAATAATTGTTTGTCCTTATGGCGACATTTATTTGAACTTGTCCATCCATCAATTTTCAGGAAAGCTTTTTCGCTTCTAGGTCACAGGGATGGAGCCAATTCAGACAACATGGGTTCCAGCCAATCACAGGGCAGGACACACACATTCACACTCTCACTCACACCGATTGAGTCCAATTCTCCAGCAGTTTTTCCTACTGTGGGAGAAAACCGCAGACCCAGAGGAAACCCACGCAGACAAACATGCAAACTCTACACAACCCACTACGCCACCATGCTGTTCATTATGGCATCACGTTCAGCAGAATTTTGCGAAATCTTCCTTTGATAAAGAGCAATGAAGTGCAGGCACCGACATCTTCCCTTGTAATAACGGCCAACAACACTCTTCTTTCCTCAAAAGTGTCTGACATTGGAATAGTTGAAGTAGTTTGTGCGCTGAGGAACACTATGTTAATGAGAGTCCTTGGGATTTGCGTGAACAGGAATATAAACTGGATCATGAAGGGCAAGCAAATGTTCTCGATTTAAGTGGCATGTGAAAAAAATGGTCGAGCGAGGGGCTTGTATAACAGCATGTGGTTTCTCTCTCTCCCCAAACATGTGGGGGATGGTAGCCAGCTGTTTCCCTCAAAATGATCATGTTAAAAACGGTTTCGCTGAGGCCACCAAAACCAGATCACACGTTACTATTCTGCTGAGCTTCACAAACCGTTACATTCATTATTTCCTCCATTGCCGGTAATCAATTGCGAATTTCAACTAAATGAGCTCTGGCTGTCAATAAATCAATATAATCTCGGGTATTTTCACATATAATTGTTTGTTAGTTGGTGGAGCAAAAAAGTGCACAGTTTACACATTTACTAAATACACATGAAAAAGTTGTCAACTTAAAAAAGTTCCAGTAAACCATGTTTGGTCATTTGGTTCGAATTATTGGTGGTTTTTATCTTTGTTCCTTTTTGAAAAAGAGATGTAAAATACTACAAATACATACGTCACATGTCTAGTAAATGTTTGCATACTGTATGACTGGCTCTACGTCCACTACTTTGAAAAAAACAGAAATGTAAAAAAAAAAAAGAAAAAATGTAAAATTACTTTTTGTGAGGACAATAGATTGAAATGGAAATACTTTTATTAGAGCCACAGTGGGGAAATTGCATCTTAAAACAGCAGAGAAGAGAGAGAGAAAGGCAGAAAAGAGGGAATATACATAAAAGCCACATCTATAAATGAAAACATATGTTAATAAATGAATAAATAATAATGTAAAAAAAATATAAACATAAATAACGCGGGGAAAAAGAAGTCAGGTCATAGTGGTTAGACTGGTTAAAAATTTGTAATACAACACAATTACTTATTACACACTAGTTACAAAACGGAAATTAGTTACTAGTTACATAAAAAAGCATTTACAATTGCAATTTGCTGCCTTGTATAAAGATAAAAAAACAAATCTGGGCCAATTTGCTGAAATACTATCCATTTATACCAGAATTCCCCCCCAAACTCTACAGATAAAACCACATAATCTATCAGCAAAGCACACCAATAAAGTTTTAAATGGAATCCTTTACATCAATAACTCCCAAACCCCTCCTGATGACATTTTCCCCACCGAAGCCCCTAATTCGGTCACTAGCCAATTTGTTCAGACATCCTGCGAATCTTAATACTACAGAAAAAGGTGACGCAGGTCTCTAGACTGTGGAATGGTCTGTAGGATCCCATTAATCACTCACTCACTCCTTCCCCCACTTCACACACAGCGGCCCGGCCGATCGCTCAAGTCTTGCCATTTCTCATCTCGTCCCCTGCTTTTAAAAGTGAAAGAGAAATAGCCGTGTCACTGCTGCTTCAGCATGGTTGCCCTTTCCGCAGACCCTCTGCAGACATGTCCTCTAATGACCAACACAATGTCCATGGAATGTGACCACTACCTATTAGCCCTTGCTTAATGCCTTTAGGAAGAAACACTCTCACAAAAGCAAGGGCAAATCCAGGCCTCTTCAGCCATATGTTGCTTCATTTGGAGGAACAATGACATCTAACACACAAAGAACCTTTTAAGTGCTAACAGCTACCGCTTAACAACCAATGATGCTAGCCAGGTACTTTGATTGATCCGAAATGATACCAGGATTTCACCAGGTTTGGTATATGTTAGTGTCGTCAAACGGTTAATTTTTTAAACTAATTAATCGCACTTCCCAAACCAAATTATCGCGAATAGTCGTGAATAATTGCAAATAAATTACTGAAGCTTGTAATATTAGAGAATGGAGAATAAATTGTTAACTCAACACTTAACAGAGACTTTTTATTTAATTTGCAATATATTTTCTTTGTTTCTTAACACCATATTTGCAATTAATCATCAAGAAGAACCTCAAAAGGTACAGTTGGTTTGTAAGACATTTCTCTATAAACAAAAAAACACAGGTATGTCGATTGAACTTCTAAACAGTCAATGGCAATAAAACATATTTTCTTGTTCAAAAGGATTCCACGAAATAGTCATGACAATTATGTAAAGTAACATACCAACTTTATTAGCAAAGTGCGAAGTGATTTCAGTTTTGCAAAATTCTCTTTCGTTCTATCTACGAATCTATCTGGCAAAGTTTTTAAGTGAAACTCTCCGTCTAAAAGTCCTTCCTTGCTCTAATTCATAGCACTTTGCCACACCAGAAGTGATAAAAACTGCAAGGAGGTTAACGCGCGTTAAAATTAAATTACTCGATTAAGCTTTTGAAATTTATCGCATGTGTTAACGGGCAAATTTTGCCAGCCCTAGTGTATGTGTAATATTAGTGAATTAGTTGTTAATATATTCTCAAAGTTGGGTTGGGAGTTGGTCAACATCACGCAAGGTATGCTGATAATCCCGTCGATGTTTTAGCGTGGATGTACACGTTACGTTCACGCATCTGTCAGGCATGCCATTTCATATTGAGTGAAGAATACAAATTTACAAGACCTTGCATTTATTTTAAAGAAATAAAACAAACAAACAGAAACCAAAAGTGTGGCATGGGGGAAAAAAACAATACAGGTGTGAACTCAAATTGCCATGTTTTAACAATCCTGACCGGCAAAGGCATGTCAGATGGCAAGCACAAACAAAAGTTAGTCTCTCAGAAATCTCTCGACTCTGTAACATAACATCACTAACATACACACAAAGAACTAGATACTGCTTTAAATGCTAAACCAAGGTAACCATTAACAAGGGGAGCACAAGAACAGAATCTAGTCTATCTATATATCTATCTATCAATCTATCCCTAAATCCATCTATCTATCCATCCATCCATCCATCCATCCATCCATCCATCTATCTATCTATCCATCTATTCAAAAGAATGTTTCAAGACTCACTGCAAATATTTTTCTAATTCCGGTCCCATAGAGGTCCGATTAACCAGTCCAACGTATTGGCTTGTACTGCAATCCAGTTCATCCACCCCATTATACATAAACGAGACTAATCAGGCTTAGTCTGATGAACCTATCAATTAATGCCATTAATTTCACTTAATCTTTGATTCCATTTCCAGCTCTACTACACTCAACAAAAACGAGATTTTCTTTTTTAAAAAGGGGGAAAAAAACACAGAAATTCACTTTTAAAGAAGCAGACGCATCAAGTGGCTGTCGGAAATCATAAAGGCACATGGAATACTTCATCTTATAACTAGTAACACAGAGCAGTAAAGCACTCGGCTTGAAAATGAATCACTGAAGTGCACTCTTGGAGATTTCCCATGAACGCTTTGATTGCATCCACTCTGTATTCTAATGATTCAGACAATCTGGCAATCACACACTGCCCCAAGAACATGGAGCTGAAACGGAATAACATCTCAATCTATCAAAGAGAATTAACTGGGGCTAGTTGTCACCGAGGGATTTCGTGAACTCCAGGTCTCATTACACAAACGTTTGCTGGAGTTAGCATTATTTGGGACTTTCAAGCTACATTTACCTCAGAAATTCTGGATGTCAAGAGTGTCGTGACAGAAGGAACGTTTGCTCTGGTCTCGGCCAAACAGATGTTTGTTTGCTCGCGTGACTCTCTTTCACCTTTTTTTTGCAAGCTAAACAAATATTGTGATCAAAACCGTATGCATGTAAAGATTTAAAAAAAAATACTAGAAATACTGCTGGAATAAAACAGGAAGGATGGATTCAAGTAGCATTAGCTTTAGCTATTGTAGCACTTGCAAAGTTCTGACATGTTTGATTGATCAACTAATCAACCAGTTAATGATCAAAGGATTTTTTTGCCACGTTTACTAGTGTGATATGTGGCATCTTGCCAAGTTTCCACAAGGCAGCGTGTTTTTATTTCTAGCATCTTGTCGAGACACAACTCTGATGAGCATATGTGGCGAATGGTTCGCTCTCTCACCTCTTATTATTCCCTACAAGAGCACAAAATATTGTAATCACAACCACGTGTGTGCTAAGGTAAATCGTTTGCTACACAGAAATGCCAGAGCTAGAACAAAAATGAAGTTAGAGGATGGACAGCGTCATATAGCATTAGCTTTAGCAACTTTAGCTACTGTAGCATTAGCCACATTTTTTTCTTTAATGTACACACAGAACAACTGGCTGATAAACAGATTTTAATGCAGGATTTGTGCATTCATTTTTTTAGACGATTAATTTTATTTATTTAAAAAAAAAAACACAATTTTTCAAAAAAGGAAACCAAACCATTGCAGGCTACTGTAAACACCCTAATCCTTAATTATTTTTTTAGTTTATTTATTTATTCAAACATGTATACATAACAAATAATAACAACTACATAAAAATCACAACAAAATAATAATAATACAATAATCTCGTTCATTTCCATAATACATGTTTGAAAGGGAGTAGAAAGAAGTACAACTTATCTAGTCCTAACCCCTTTTATATTCCACTTTAACACATGAAGACTGTATCCACAGCAACATCATAAATTAACTCGGGCCTTACATACAAAATAAATACAAAATAAATCTATGACAAATGTTTTTAATTATTCCGCGTTTTTAATGTAGTTCGAATGAATGTCCTTTTTATATTGATGTTTGAAATGTTTTAGTTAAGTACATTGCTTTACCTTTTCACAATGTTACTCCATTTCTAGTCAAACAGAAACTCTTTTTGGTGGTGCGTGTATATTGTACATTTAAGTTGGACTTGGCTCTTCAACTATAGCCCCTCCATGTGTATGGTCACGGAACCATAATTTCATTCAATTATACTTATTCATATTTATGATGAGACTGTTAAACGTCTATAAAGACAGGTAAATTACAAACAAAAAGAGCAAAAACCATGTACTAAAATCAGAGAATTTAAATTACACATCATTAACCTTTTACTAACCAACCAATTAAAAACCAAATGCGACCCAATGTCACTTAAAAAACCCAATTTCTTTAGTGTAACCAGGTCTTGGCTGTTTAATGTCAGGCTCTCGTGACAACTTACTCCATATAGTGTGACGGCTTGTCGGGACTTTTATTTGAGGAAGAAAAGAAAAAAAGCCAAGCACAGCTCAGTGGCTTCCGTCCAGCTATAATGAAGAAAATGTTCAATAGTGATTCAAGACTTTGAGATATGTTCACCCAAAGAAATAGTCACTGGAGTGAAAAGAGTGGCAATTAGCCTCCGCTCTCTCCTATCAACATATCTATCCCCATCCCTGGCTGTGGCGGGCGAGCACTTCATTTCAATTCATGGATCATCATTATTTAACAGCGTGACTCACGCCGCTTACACTGGTTGACAAACTGGAGGTGTCAAATATCCCGACAAACGTCATTAGCTTGAACCATTCGATGCTTTAACAAACCATCCAGTGTGTGTTTGATTAAAAGTCCCCAGCGCTCTGCCAGCTTCCACAAACTGTCGAATAATCACTGGAGCTCTGCCTCCACCTCTTTATCAGCCGTGTGACCTACTTCATGATGAATCTATAATAATGTGGTGGAGGAAAACATGCATCGGCTTGCGCACGGAAAACCTGCTGTAATGGTGGGGCGTTCGCAGGCGACGGGAGATGGTGTTGTTATTAATTAGCAAAACAATCTGCCCAAAAAAAGCCATTATAAATCATCTCGGCCTTTAATATTTGGGATAATAGATGACTTTGGTTTGTTGTGACCAGTGCATTGAGACTGCACAACACAAAAGCAACCGGAGATGATTAATGGACGGAACCGGAGAGAAGCGGAATCTAATTCTCTTTTCTTCAGTCGGGAGAAAATCCACAAGTGCAGGCTGGAGTTTCACAGCTTTCAATTTCAGCTTTTTCATTTATAAAAATGTTTCAGTAGCTATTGATAAGGGGACTCGATAGATTCATATGGGCCATACAGTGATACCCCGACTTACCAAAATTTCGTTAGCTGAGCCGCATTTTACATGTAATCTATCTAATCTGTGCCATTACTTCGTAAATTCAAACAAAATTGTTTTTATAAATGATAAAATATTGGTAATAAATGTAATAAAAACATGTTACATGCAGTTGTGTAGTTTGCCCTCAAGCTGATTTTTATAAAGGTAGAGTATATAATTATATACAGACAATCTCACATAAACGGTTACCGTTTGAATATCTTGAAATGATGTCATGCAAATCCATGAGATTTCCGTAATCTTGTGAAAACTGTGATGACGCTTGATTGTGAAAAATTACAGAAAATGTGCACGACGTCGTTTCAAAATCGCGCTCCTTTTATTTAGCGAAAATATTTTGGAGCTCAGGACGACATTTTATTACTTGGAATTCTCGTTATCTAGGACATTCGTAAGTCGGGGTAAAATTGTATTTGCTTTTGGGTTTAAAAGGAATAAAACCATTAGTTTGATGATTTCAGTCTTTAATCTGAACATCCAAGCGAGAGCTTTTTCCAATCAATATTGATAAGGAGATGCCAAAGATTCATATGATTCATATTTGGTTTTGATAGGACAAAATAACACAGACAACTTAGCGTTTATTTCAAACTCAGTTAGCATGGACATTTGTGACTGGACACTAGCGCAAATGGACGCTACAAAGGGAAACATGCTTTAACCTCTTATCCGGTAAATAGAATAATACAAACTGCCACAATTTCAGATTTTTGTCTGAAAATCCAAAAGTTCAAAAAGGCTGAAATTTCCCAAATTTCAATTTCAGCTTTTAATTTGTTAAAATGCTTCAATAGCTATTGATAAGGGGACTTGATAGATCTGTATAGGTCACATTTGGTTTTGCTTTTGGGTTTAAAAGGAATATGAAAAAAAACACTAGTTTGCATTTGCATCCAATGCAATTCTAACGTTTTTGAAACAACATTATGAAAAATGATTGTGATTTTTTGACGAACTGTCTAAAAGTCTAACGCAATTATTTCCCATGAAAACTCACGTAAGGTTGATTAGACTAAAAATTATATTTAAAAAAAAATCTGCAAAGATTTTATTATGAACATCCAAACAAAATGTTCAAACAGCATTTTTTTCAATAGATATTGACAAGGAGACTCGAAAGGTTCATATGATTCATGTTTGGTTTTCATAGGACAAAAAACCACAGACTACTTTGCGTTTATTTCAAACTTGATTAGTATTGACATTTGTGAACGGACAATAGTGCAAAAGGATGCTACAAGGGGAAATTGGTTTTTAATCTCTTGTCCGGTTATTTAGATTAATACAAATTGGCACAATTTCAAATATGTATCTGAAAATCCTGATACTGATATCGAAACAGGACGAAATGTTCCATCCTTCAATACCAGAGTTTTAATAGGACTGGAGATGACATTGTAGTCATTGTGGCCATGAAACACCAACCTTTCTTGTCAGTTATTGTCTGACTGGGATTACGGATGAATCATATTTGATTTTGACGGAGACGCCAAGTGAATATCAAGGGATATTTCAAGCCGAGTGAACACTGCACTGACAACAGCCAATGAAGAGCTTTAGAATCAATCTTTCTTTGTTAGCAGAATCAATTAGAGCGTCTTTCTGTTGGGTTGCGTGTTTAGTAGAGGCTAGTTACAGAGATCAGGAGGATTAAACTGGTGCCTACTAACCTCTGTGAAAACCAGCTATTAAATGAGCTGTGTGAAAGCAACCGTCTGCATGGCTTGTTTCACCCGCATATTCAGGTTTAATGAATGTTTTGAATGAGAGCTGACATTTATTACTCACCCCGCTCTTTTTCCAAACCACTTTTCACTTTTCTCAAGAGCAAAAACCAAACGTGTGCGCATTGTCTGAAAGGCACAGGAAGAGAGGACGAAAAATGTTAAGTCGATTAATTAAAGGCGGGAATTAATTCATGCCAGCGACTCTTTCCCATGCAACAAAAATCCACAGACGCGCATTGAAGTATGAATAAATCTGTGAATTTGGGCACTGCTGGGACTGGATTTGTGAGCGGAATCAATCGATTCATTAAAAGGACTTTTAATTTGGAATTGTTTGTGAACTCTAAAAGAATAAATGCCCAGGGCTCGAACAAGGCATTAAGATATGAATATCAATCACTTTCTTCAGAAGTGTTTCCATAAATATCGAATGGCGCTAAAAAAAAAGTGTAAAAGAAAAATGAGTGTGTCATTTCTGGAATCAGGGCGTAATTAAAAAGCACAGAAGAAAAAGAACCAGACGAAAGTTGATTGTTGGTGGAGTATTGTTTTAAAATATTAACAAAGCAAAAGTACTCAATTATTAAACAGATTGTGTTGTATAAATGGTATATTTGCGGTGTTGTATTACTGATATAAATTACTTTACTTTACTTTAGTAATTTAGCAGACGCTTTTATCCAAAGCGACTCACCTTTCACTTCAAATTCTAACAATTGATGACAAATTCCTGCATTCCCTGGGAATCGAACCCATGATCCAGCATTTCAAACACCAGCGCTTTGGTGTCGATTAATTAGCTGAATTACAGCTAATTAATTTTTTATTAAATTATTAAATTCTGAGTAATTTCATTAGTATGAAAGATTTTCTTGTGTATTATTATGAACTCTTGCAAAAAAGCTAAATAAAAAAATAAAATCGTCAAACTGTGACTCTTAACACAAGGAGTGAAAATAAAGCGTGTGACTTCCGCGCTCTCCACCCTCAGCGACTAAGCAGATAATGATAGGTATTAACTTTTTCCTCCGCATAAAATGAAAGGCTCTTCACCACTAGTGACTGATGTTCGACATTAGCCGGTTTAAAACAGCTTCTAAACTTCCGAATAGTATCTGGAGTTTCTCCTCATATTATCTTCAGACATTTTAAGAGCCTAAAATTGGTCGACACAGTGAAACCAGACAAGTTGGAGTGTGACTGCGGAAAGAAGGAGCAATGCAGATCCAGTTCTGGGCATCGCCAGCCTGCTAACCCGACGAGACGTAACCATGGCAACCCGTCTGACCGGAAGTGCCAGCCAAAATCACTCTGAAGGTCATACCTGAGCACAGATAGCAGAGAGATGGAAGAGAGCAATTTGTGGAAACGCCAGTGTTGGTTAACAGTAATTTGTGGTTGCGAGCGGTAATGAGGATTGTAATGAAATAAAAACATTGGCTGGCCGTTGGCGCTTCGGATGACTGCAGCTCCAAAGTTTTAATAAATGCCTTCACAACTAGTTCAAGCTATGTCTATTTTTCCCCTCATTTGTTTCCTAGCCATTGTCGCCTTTCTGCTTGCCCGCTAAATTACTGCAGCGTTTAAAACTCTACTTTAACGACATTTTTTAAGAGAAAATGATCAGGCTGAAGCTTTAGAGCGTAGTTAGGCTTGAATTAGCAATATTTTAAAGTGACTGTTAGCGTTAGCCGGCAATTGTTGGTTTTCCAGTTAAACACAGCGGTTCATTGAGCCATCGGCCAGCGTGAGAAGCATTAGGTCTACGCCATTTCTCCAGCTCACAGCACAGATTCTATAATGAGCTAAGCATTCTCAGAATACCGCCAGGATGTGTGTGAGAACCAGTTTGGGAAGCCGCGTGTGAAGATATTGCCGCTAAACCACATTTTGCTGCTTTCTCGAGGTGGTCTCCATTCACTTTGCTGCGCTGGTTTGTTCCAATCAAACGTACAACGGGACCCCAAAGCAACTGGCGGCCTCTTCATTACAAAGCATTTAGCTAGAGGTCAACGGTGAGCAAAAACAACACAAGCGCGGGGCTTTGTTAAGCAGAATAGTGTTAACTTCCTGTCTGAAATAACAGGAAACGTTTGGGCAGGAGGAACTAACTGTACAGCATTTACCTACTTAACAATAAGTTAAGTTTCTTCTTAGCAATGGTTGATAACATGCTAACTATCGCCATGCTACTGACATAGCATGAACAATATTCTTAAAGATTTTGAATTTTCAGAAGTTAGAAATATATGTAAAAAATATATTGTTATTATTATTATTATTATTATTGGTATTATTATATTAAAAACATTTATACATTTAACTAGTGTTTTTTGTTTTTTAAAGAAAAATTTGTTATATAAATAGTAACTTGATTCTGTTTTTCACAAATGCAAATTGATGCTCCTTTCCGACTTTGAGGAATTATTTTTAAATGACTTTTATTTACTGTGATAATGTTTCTTTTTCTACTCTTTTGAAGTTCTTTTTATAAAATAATAATCAAACAATGATAATCATATATTAGTGGATTATGTCTTTATTATATTGTGTAATAACTTCGCTTGGATTCAGAAATGCAAATTCAGCTCTTTTCTGACTATATGAAGGCGTTTTAAAAATTTAATTAAATTCAATTTAATTGCTTTTATTTACTGCCTTGATGTTTCTGTTTTGCGATTGTATTTTATTTATTAAGCTTTTATTCTTTATATGACTGTTACTGAATTGTTTACAATGCTCTTTTAAAGTTCTGTTAATATATATACAATAATCAAATAATTGTAATATTTGAATAACATTGAATTAAAATGAGTTAAAATTGCTAAACCAATTAAATAACAATAAGCTGTCTACTACAAAAATGTCAGACATATGTTTCATTAGAAAAAATCATTTGGAAAACCACATCAGTCAGTCTGAGCTTCTTTCTGTTAGCGTTTCCCATTTAAGCGGCAGTTTAACGTTTAGCCGTCGCCAACTAAGTACACACTCTGTAAATCTTCTACATCTATGCTCGCTTGATTGAGTAATTTGTCTAAACGCTTTTCAGTCTCATTATCTCCCTCCTATGTTATCAGACATATCACAGTTTGTTGTTCCTGACCCAACAATACCCAATCACTATAAATCCTCTCGCCTTGTTAAGAACTCTTCATAAACCTTTCCGTACATGTCTAAACCGTGATTACGCGGCACCGCGGTGTCTGCGCGTACGGCGTGATTACTGTTTGACAGCTACAAGTGACGTTTAATAAGAAACGGGATTTATTCCCAGCATCCCCTGGGGTTGGAATCTAGGTTGCTTCTCGGCGGAAAGCCCAATATATGCTTTGCAATTAAGCAATGGCTTAAAACTCTCAAGCATGTTAGATAACAAGAGATAAGAAAAGCAGATCAATGCCTGGTGTACGGAACAATAATCGAGACTCAATATGAGTTGTTGTGCAATTTGCAATTGTGTTGCGTTCGCTTCGACGAACAAAAACAGACGAAACTCAAACTCAAATGAAAAATCACTGGCAAATGGCACTGATTGGCCGGCTATGTGACTTCTCGAACCGATCTTGTGTGTTGACCGTGCAAACTGATTTGCGAATTAAATTTGAGTTTAAAGTCGAGCTATGTTCGTTTCTGTTCGTCGACGGGGAAGGGAAACAAACACGAACTTTCAAGGAGTTTGAATTTTGGTTCATCTAGCACGGCCACCGCAATGTGGTTTAACATAGGCAACTATTTTATTTTATTTAATTTCGGTTATTTTATTGTTATACTGCTCTATTTTTCAATTTTATTGACATTTCTGTAATAAAATAAAAAAAAGAAAAACTTATATTTTTACGTTTTATCGTATTAAATGTTGTTCTACCTCGTATGTGTCCTCAACTCATCTTAGTCTACGTTTTTGTTTTACAATCAAATGTAGTAGTCTTAAAAACCTTAAAAACCACTTTTCCTTCGTAATTTTATCCCATTGACTGTGAATGGGATTCATCGTTCAGCTTTCATCGTCCTTTCATCATCCTCTCATCTCCCTCTATCAACAATTATCGACTTTTATTATCACTTACGTGCTTCTGCTAATCTTCTTAACAACTGAACATCATCTTAAAAACTCTTTTATGCATAATTAAAAAAAATGTAAATATATGTATTTTTGAAACATAAGAAAATCTTGTTCTCTTTCAGGAAATGTGGTTAGTGTTGTTATAGAACACACAATTTAAGTCTGGTGTGACCATCACTACTGCAAAATATCTTCAAAAAAAAATCGCATCCTCTAGTTCTGTATTGAAATCAACGGAAATATTTTGCAATATATAAAAATAGAAACATGGGTTGTTGTCTCAATCATTCAGCATCTAGCATTAGTATACATTTAAATACCACAGGACAATAAATTCCATAAACACACTTGTGCAAAAAAAACACAATAAAATAATGCAAACTGCATTTTTCCCATAATTGGCATTGACCAATCAAGCTTATGATTGGTGATCAGTGCCAAAAATATTGATCGGAAAAGTGGTATAACCTCAATAACTTCAGCGAATTTTCACAGAAACCCACGGTTGATATTTAAATCTCCTGCTTAACATATTCTGGCACACATGGCCGACCAAGAGCGGGCGACATCGCTCTCATTACCACCCTGTGCCCATCGCTTTTCAAGAGCATGTTTGGAGCAGGATTTACTGGCGGAAAACAGGATTATGCAGCACAGATCTGATCAGATCCTGCCCTGAGTGGCGGAGGAGGTGTCTCCAAATTAAATTTTGGCCTTTTTGTTTAGTTCCAAAGCTCAGCCTTCACCTTCTCTGGTGACAACCGCCGCTGAAAAAGGAGAAGAGATGAGAGGTTCTGAAACACTCCCCGGCATGTCACCTTGAGAAAGATGAGGCGGCGTGTCTCTCTGCCGCACTGTGTCAGGGCTCTTTAATAAATCATTAACGGCTTATGAAAAAGGTAAACTTCCTCCCGGCCCCAGGAGGCGCTTGCACCAAACACGTGGCACATGGCCAGCACACATCTCTGAGACGTGCTCCTGAGGTGGCTCCTGGACTTCCACAACGGAGTCATTGTTCAGGAACGGCATGTAGAACTCACATGATCCTGAAGCTACTGGGTTCTCGGGTTAAGCTGTGGGTTATTGAGATGGGCTCAAGAGAGTTTCATGGGGAAGAGTAAGTGCAAACAAACTCAGAAGATAGAGCTGATCAGCAAACGTTTCCTCACAAAAAGCATTTGTCTGTCTGCCTGTCTGTCTAGCTTTTTGTCTGTCTGTCTGTCTGTCCTTCTATCTGTTTATCCATTCATCCTTTTACCATCTACCTAGTTTATCTGTTTGTCTGTTTCTCTATCAGTTCTTCTGTCTGTCTTTCTATTTGTCCATCCATCAATCCAGTTATTTACTGTACATGTCTTTCTTTCCGCCCATCCATTCATCAATCCAGCTATCAATCAATCAATCATAAATGTCTGTCTGTCCATCCATCGATCAATCGATCAATCGATCAATCGATCAATCGATCCATCGATCCATCAATCAATCAATCAATCAATCAATCAACCAATCAATCGATCAATCAATAAACCAATAAATCAATCCATCCTGTTATACACATCTGTCTGTCGGTCCATCCGTCCATCTATCTATCAATCAATCAATCAATCAATCAATCAATCAATCAATCAATCAATCAATCAATCAATCAATCAATCCAGTCTATCTATCAATCAATCAATCCAGTCTATCTATCAATCAATCAATCCATCTATCAATCAATCCAGCTTCATACATATCTCTTTCTCTCCATCCATCCACCCAACCATCCATCCATCCAGTGAAGTGAAGTGAGAAAGATGGTCAATATGACGAACCATATAGAAATTGATCTCTGCATTTAACCCATCCAGTGAAAGTGCACATACACACAGTGAAGTGAACACACACAAACCCGGAGCAGTGGGCAGCCTAAGCCGTGGCACCCGTGGGGCATGTGGGGGTCAGTGTCTTGCCCAAGGACACTTAGTTGCCTTTCTATAGTACCTATCCATCTCTCCATCCATCAATCTAACAATATACATATATATCTGTCTGTCAATCCATCCATCCATCCATCCATCCAGCTATATACATAAATATATTTCTGTCCATCTCTTTTCTTTGCTTTTCTTATCTCAATTTCTGTTGTACTGTCTCTCTCTCTCTCTCTCTCTCTCTCTCTCTCTCTCTCTCCCACTCTCTCTCTAACTGTGTCTCTTTCTCTCTGTCACTCTCTTCTTTTCTCCGGGTGATTGACAGTCTCAGTTGCAGAATGACCTGCTGTCAAACCGATGTTCACTAATGTGAACGAGGAGAAAGAGGGATTTCTTCATCTTCGGATCTAAAGTTGCTTGCTAATATTTTTCACAAGACTTTCATGGTTTTAAAAAGTCTATTGAGTCGGAAAATAGAACTACTGAGGGACTAATAAAGGTTCAATTATTATTATTATTATTATTATTCTACAAAAACATTCCAGGAACTTGACTTGTACGAATTAGATTCCCGTTAGTTATCGGGTAATAAAACTCGAGCAAAAACGAACAACTGTGTCACGACCAAGCAATACCCAACGATTGATCTTTTAATCCAGCCAATTAGTTCGGCGAATGCCAAAATAAGAGTCTTAAATATTCGATCAGCCGGGCCTAAAAAAGCGCTGAATCAAAAACAGCAGATGTCCTCGCTTTCTCGACACATTTACATAACAGTACAAACTGCCCTTTTTATGTCTCTTCTTATTGCAGAGCATCAGATAAACATCTCTTTTTCAGGAGGTCGGGATTTAACCGCTCTGACAGCAAAAAACGGCAAAAATACGCTCTCCCTCAGTCGTCAAGCGCTACCTGCTCTATATTACTCAGCGCGGAAGCCATAATTAAAGCCGCTTATTATCCTCCTCATCATCACTGTTGACAGAAGCGTTATCTACACTTTAAACCAATGTAGGTCGCGCGCATCAGTTATGTTCCCGCCGTGTCGTTCACGCCGCCTATTACAGGCCAAATGAACTATTTGCACAAGGCTCCAGCTGCATTAGCATCACGGGAAAAATGTTTTCACAGGCAAATTTCAATTTATCTGTCGTGGGAGGGAAAAAAAACGGAAAACAAAAAGACGATATTTGCCACAACATGTGGAATGTACCGGATTGCTGCGGGCTAATTACTTTCGCACAATGAAAAATGATTACGGGGGTTAAAAAGAGACACAAAGCAATAAAGCGCAGCCACTTGCCGAAGACCCCCGCTCTAATAATGCTGTCCTGCGCAGTGAAATATTCCATTGTGAGAATTTTCAATATATTCCTGGCGAGTGTTTGCTGTAATTTATTTTAATGAAACAGAACCGTTTCGGGAAACGATCAGGCAGCGGTTCAGCAGAGATAACTACCACCCCACCGCTGCGGACCCCCTTCGCCCTTAATGGCTTCTCAAAGATCAGGTTCGTCATTTCCTGAACATATAATTTAGACTGGGAGATATAATGAAGCCTACGAGTCATGCTAAATTATTGCGCATTATTCCACGGCAAAGTGCAACCTTTTGTTTTTTCTTGGCGGTTTATCTTTCGTGACAGTCTAATTAAATTTCCCGATGCCATTTAAATTCACTTTAGGAAAACATCGCAAAATTGTTTTAAAGCGCTGGTGCTCAATGCGTCTATTGCAATATAATGATCAATCACACGGCTATTACATAAAATCAGTCAGCCAATCTCCTTTTACAATCTTACAAATGTATTTTGATTGACATACTGAGCAGCCAATCAGATCATTTCTGGCATTTCATCACACACACTAACGCAAAACTATATTTAACTAAAAAAAAATCTAAACTAAATCGGAAAACTAAACATAACTCTTACTATTACTCTTCATGTGGATGTTTTATATCCATATTTATACTGGTTTTTAAAAAATCTTTAATTTCTAGATTTTTTTGGCTTGTCAAGAATGTGTGTTTTGCAGTTAAGTTAGAGTTCTCGCAAAAGTTTTTTCTTCGTAAAACCAACTTTATTCTGTTAAGTCGAGCTGAACTTAAAACCATTGCCATTCTGGGAGAATACAAGCTTAATTTATATTTTGAAAGCAAGATCTCTGAAACTAGTGTTTGTGTATTTTTTCATTTATTTGACGTGCAAAGAACATTAAACAACTGTTTATGAGTCTGGACTCATCTCCCTGCACACTAGCGGTAAGAAAAAGACGCTCTCCTTTCATATAGCGAAAATATTTCGTAACTTGGTACGACATTTTCGCAGCGACGCATTTTGTTACGTGGGATTTTCGTTACTAGGCCTTTTGTAAGTTGGGGTACAACTGTATATGTTTGCATAGGGTATGTTGTTTTACTTAATTCTAGGATTCCGACAAGATAATTTTAAAAAGCAGCCGTAATCAGACGACATGTTTCAGAGGGAATCCAGAGGGGCCGAGGCCGATGGATGTGACGGTGTTGCTCTCGGCGAGCCCATAGATCTCACTCAGCGCTTGTTCAATGGTGACAGATGGTGTTCTGAGCGAAACATTTCGCAAGCCGTTTCGTGCGGAACTGTCTCATGACGAGTTGCTCCGAACAAGATGTTTTGGACAACTGTTAAATTCCAAAGCCACGGAGCGGGAGACGATCGCTCTCCCTCGATGCTTTAAAGAACTTTATAAGCTTTTTAGGCCTTTAAAACAGTGTCTGCACCAGAAGTATTGGGGAAAAAAACGAACCACTCGCACAATAACCATGGAGATCAGATCGCAATACAAATTGAAAAATAAAAATAGCAAAACGCTAATAAAAAGTAAAATTTCACACTTGTGATGGCTCAAAATCATTCTTCTAAATTTAACTTGGTTATAATCATGTATAATGCATGCACTTCACATGTAAATATATGCATTTATTCGCTACGCTGTCACCACTATCATCTGGGGGGAAAAAGTGCATTTTTTATAAGATTTACACCGAATAAATTATTAAAAACATCATGTTATATCTTCAATTGCATGAAAAAAAGCCAGCATGCTCCTTTAACCTACTGAAACCTTCCTCATCTTCTCATCCAACCACCTTCTGTTCCATTTCATCCTCCTCACTTGAACCCAAAGATTCAAACCTCGGGCTCCTGAAGCTGGAATTGGTTTGATGTTTACTCTATAATTCACCGTGTGACATTACCAGGAAAAGGATGGATAATATGGATGAGCAATGGCTTTTCTTCCCCGTGCAAAATACAATGTAATTTATGGCATTAATCTTCCGGCAGCGACCTTTGACCTCCTCCGTGTGTCCTCTTAAGACTGACCTGATGTGGCCGATGGCTGACGTGCCTCAGTGAATCCACACGTGAGGTGACCCGTGAGCTCCAAACTCTTCTCCACCGCTCAGATGCTTGAAGCCGGAGAGCCTGAAGGAAACAGGAAGCAGTGACAGATTTAAACAAATGGTATTATAATGGCGTAGTGGTTAGCGCTGTTGCCTCACGACATGCTGAACCGGTTTGAGACTATGTTCTCGTATTGGTAACTGGAATTTTGACCGTGATCGAGAGCGTGAATGTGTGTGTCTGTGTGTCCTGCTCTGTGATTGGCTGACCATTAATCAAGAATGTGCCACACTTTCTAAGCTGTTAAAACACTTATAACAATACAAAAAACAATAATAACAATACAATAACAATAATAACAACACTTAGACAGTGTATGAATTAAAAAAAATAACAGTGATAGTTTTTTAAGTTGTGCCAAATAAATGATGCTAAACAAGAAATGTTGTCATTACAAATGCATAGTTAAATTAAACAACTAATAAATAGAAATGTGGATTAATTTTAGTTTATTTAGGTTTAACTAATTAAATACCTTTAGATATTCTGTAGATAGATAATATACATGCTTTTATATAATATAATATAAAGTATATATATATATATTTTTTTTTTAAGTACAACATAAAATCTAAATAGCGGTTGAACAGAAAAAAAATTTCAAATAAAAAAACTTTACATAAGTAAAGATCAAAAGATTTATTGAGGCGTATTTTGTAGAAAATGTACATTAATCTTGTCGAATCTACATTTAGACATACCGATTTAGCACGTAATGTTTCACTATTAAAAAAATTCAATTTGAACGACATTTTATCTCTATCAATATTTCTATTGACCCCCATTGGCATCAACGTGTAATGTACAAAATAGGAAATACGGAATGTACAAAATACAATTTTCCGCAGACATAAATTCTAAGCATTAGGCAGCGTACAATTATTTTTGTAAGAGTGTAAGACAGTTGACTTCCCTATTCAGTCGTTGCCATTTCCCCTGTGACAGAGAAATGACTGGGTAATCTTTTCCATCGATTGAAATCCAGCTAACCATTTCATGAGTATTGTCAAGCACAGCACAATTGACTTGTCTTTCCACACAGGAGCTGATGGAGGCTGGAAAAGATCCTGTACAGTGAGAAATTGATGGAGGACGCGCTGCTAGCTGCCGGAGCATGTTTATATTAGCTCGACTTATCATTGGGTAGAAACAATTACGCTAGTAGCTAACGGAAGCTTTGTGGGAGTTTAAAAGACACAAAACGCAGTTTAATAGAGCAATTTCCATCATTTGTCCATCACAATATACATATGTGAGTGCATGTGTGTGTATGTGTGTGTGTGTGTGTGTGTGTGTGTGTTGCTTAAAAAAAGCCATGGGAAATCAAACGTAGCAAATCAATATACAGGGAAACATGAAAATCTATAAAGGGCAATAAAATACTATAAACAACAATAATAGTATCTGCATGTTAATAATAATAAAATATTTCCATTAGCATATTCACAAAAAAATGTTAACGTATGCATATAAATGTATGTATATATTATAAACACATTCATAAATACTGTTTGTGTACTGCATTTTTATATACAGTTCATGTAAATATGTGTTTATATAAATACAATAATAATAATAATAATAATAATAATATATAGAGAGAGGGAGAGACAGAGAGTATATTACGTATATGTTTTTCGAAGAAATACAATTTTGTTTTTTTTTATAGATCAGAAAAATGTACTTAGTTTACGTTAGTTAGTGTTTACATTTTTGTTTACATTCTCATAAAATATGTAAATATATGCATATAAGTGTATGCATGTATTTATAAATATACACATTTATAAATACTGTTTGTGTATATTATGCATTTTCATTAGTAACTCATTTCATCAGTTAGTGTTTACAATTATTTTAATTCATTCTAATAACAAAAACAATCCGCAATTGCACAACACATTACATTTGTTGACAAAATTGTCGAGTTAAAAAACGCACTGAAACGATATTAACTAGGCCGTTACCCGTCATAAATCTACATATAGATTATGAACCCGTTTTACACGCCATTCATATGGATCATCAAATTACCAGGTGAAGAATATCGGTTTGCCGCTCATGTGACATTACACATTACACAATAAAAGCCCCAGCAATCAATGGGATGTGAGAGATGGCCTACTCCTATAAGCGTTAATTTGATTTCAGGAGCGGGTGGGAATGAAAAGCATTGTTTCACAGATACCGTGTATTTCTCATTCCGTCCTTTATGGAATCTAGATCTGACGCGATCCGTCTGACTGTAACCTTGCTTGAATAGAAAGAGGTCATCAAATCATCCTTGATCTAACTATTGCTTCATAACCACCGCTTACACGCTTCCATTCTCTGCCGTCATCATCTAGCTAAACTGCTGGAAATTTATGGTTGGGCTCAAGGTTAATAGATTTCCGCAAGAAATCCCATTAGGATATCATTTGCTCAGGACACCCAACGTTGGACTGCTGGCTATTACGAGCCCAGGATTCAGCCTGACTGAAGGCTTCTACTGGTTCCTCTGCTGGAAGAAGTTCACAGATTGTGTTTTTACCAACGTATACATGTGTGTCATTAATGATTATTACTGTTCACTGGTTGTTGATTCTTGTTAATAAGCGACAAATCCTCGTTATACAGTACACGTGTTGAACATTGTGTGTGTGTGTGTGTGTGTGTGTGTGTGTGTGGTGTGTGAATATACACCGTAAAACATCTAATAGAAGGCCACCATGATGGAAGAGTTGAAAATAATTATTTTTTTTTATTAATTATATAATTATTAATTATAATAATGTTTTATTATATTTATATGATATATGTACTTATTTATTCATTCAAACATGTATACATATACTAAATTGGATAAACATAAAACCACAACATAATAATATTACATAATAATAATAATAATAATAATAATAATAATAATAATATATATACTATATAAACTATTATATATTTTCTATTTATACAGTATAGAAAGAGACACCCATGGACACTTTAAAATGTATGTGTGTCTACTTTACAAACATTTGCTCAAATATAAGTACAGTAAATATAAACAGATATTTTTACTGTATGTACAATGAATGTATTTATATTCATATGTATTTACTCAAAGACACACTGTATTAAAATACTATGTAATTAAAGTATTACATTTAAAAAACCAAAAAACACATTTGTGGAATTTTTGTTCCAGATAACAAAGCACACTGTCGTTTTTAAAACCACATTTTTTGGGGTTTTAAGTGCACCTTATAGTCCAAATAATATGGTCAATATACGTACAAAAATGTAAATGTGTGTGTGTGTGTGTGTGTGTGTGTGTGTGTGTGTATTTATATTTATATATGCAAGACAAGAGTCGGCACTTGAGTTCATTAAGATAAGCTTTAAATCACTTACCGATTACAATTATTCTGAAATTGAACACAAACGACTGTGAAATGTTATTTTGTAAGGCTGATCACAAGTGTTAATCAGGTTCCCTAATGCGCGCACACACACACACACACACACACACACACACACCACAAACATTTTGAAAATTTAATTCAGTAATGGAGAGCTTTATCCCCCTCATCCATTTGAATATTTCATTAGGCCACTCTGTTCCCCATTGAGAGACTGGCTGGTAATAGGAGTAATCCCTGGAATGTGCGGACCCTGCGGTACAAGCCACACGGATAGTTCATTCTACAGCTATTACTCCACCATTCCCCCCAGAAATCTGGCAAAAAGCTCAATGAAACCACTATAAGAGGGGAAACGACGTGTGGAAACCACCGATTGGTGCAGTTATTACAGTATAATAACTGTACATTAAGTTGTTTTAAAAAACTATATCAAGAAAGGTAAAAACTATTGAGAGTTGTGTCATTTGAATTAGACTTACAGTGTTTCCAGCCATTAATCAATGTAGTATTGGCATCAAAGGAAATCATTCAAAGCAGTCTTCCGCAACATTAACAACTCTTTCATAAAGTTTCATCATTCTTCGACTCACCGTTCGAGCCGTGCACTTGCTCTTTAGGCATTAGCACAATTCCAAAAAAACTACGGTCAAATGTTGCTCATACATGTTCTACACTAAAAAGCACTAGACTCGAAACAAAGCACAACTCTACACACTCCAATGAATCGCTCAGACATCTTGTCTGTAAATGCACTTTAGATCTGTTAGGAGTTTTACAAGACGGAGTTCACATAAATATTCCACAAACGTATATATCAGACATACGTGTAGACGTGAGATTGTGTTTGTCTTCACAAGAGCTCCACTAATTTGGTACATTTCATATTTACGGAAATTTTAAAGGTTGCTGACTAGAAAGACAAAATGTAAATATAAATGGAAGTAAAAGCAAAAGAAGTGTTTTTTTAAAGGTGCTACAAGTTAAAAATCAACTTGAGTATTGCATCAACACACAAGACAGATGGCCAAAATTATTTCACAAAAATGGCAATTATTTCCTTTATAAGACATAATTTAACACCGTCGCATAAATATTCAGTCTTTCCAGTTTTAGCATTTCCACAATCTCTGACAGTCAATAAAAAGCTGCATTTTAACAATTGAAAAAAATGTTACTTGGGAGAAAAGTACTTGCAAAAAGACTGACAAATTACAATGATATAATCAAATAATATGATCTCTACAATAACACAAATTATAATATAAATATTGCAGAAGTGTAAAATTTCTGCATTTTATTTGCACTTAATGTCTTTCATCTACAGATTTTGTGATTCCCACATAAAGTATATTTTATGTTTATATTTATTTTTAGAACCAAAAAATCTAGCAAATTCGAGAAATTACCGCCACAAAAATCGCATAAAAATCGTGAACATTGTGGTGCAAATGATATTTCTAAAAGCCAAGCTTGGCACCAAAAAGCAGTTCACACGGGTAAACGCCAACATCAAACACACGTGTAGATCTTCTCCACTCCAGCCTCTGAACCGTGACGCCAAGTCTGGAAGTCTTTGTTGGTGAGTTGACACAACCTCCAGAGGTTAGCCTGGATTTCTACTTCTAGGTATTGTTCTATCCCTCTCTTACTTTCCTTCCGCCTCCTGGGAGCCTCCGCTTTAATTTTTCTCCACAAGCTCACCAGATTTATTGCTTCGGAAAATTTCCAAGCGCAAAATTACCGGGGGAATAGCGGCAGCTGATCGCCCGACCCGAGATGTGGCCACAACGGCATAGAAAACACGTCCTACAAGAGATGTTTGTTGTTCTGTATTCTAATCCAGAAGCTGAATGAGGTTCTTTAGCATTGGGGACTTGAACATGGCCCCCATTCATAATAGGTGGACACACAAGGACGTTTGGGCTGGGAAAACAAGAGTGCGATTCTCCTCACATCTCCTGGTTGACAGCCGGGCTCGCACTCACGGAGGAAGCTTGCCCTTGTTCTCCATTATTCATTCACCACAGACCTGCAGAGAAGAATCAAATAGCACACCGTTGCTTCTCCTTTACAGGAGACTCGCTCTGGATCATCCCTTTTTATTTGCCGTGTTGTGCTCTTGCACCTTCATTCCCAGAATCCAATAGCAAACGCATGGTTCACACGTGTTCAAATACGACATTGATTTCTCTTCGGAGAGAGTTCTGAAATGATAGTATATATGGAGTGTATTCGCTTTGGAAAATTATTTGTATGATTTTTGTCATCACTTTAATGCCTATTATTAAATTATCTACGCCTGAAAAAAAAAAAGCCGAAAGAATTTTGAAAATAAATTAAATTACTTGCTTCTAAAGAATGGTGTTACGCGTCACGGTTTGTTCCATTTACGGCACAATTCTGTAGTCGGAGGAAAGTGCAACAACAATAAGTGATGAAGATGTGATGAACTCACTGGCCTCAGTTTAACTTCAACCACAGAAGTTGTGTCAACTCAAAAAAGTGTTGTTGTGTGACAAACATTTTCATTTAACGTTTTTAAGAGAATATACAGTAGCTCCCCGCTTAAGTACGTAAAACCTCTATTAGAAGGCCACCATGATGGAAGTATTGAAAAATAGAACGCGGTGATCTTCTATTAGAGGTTTTACGGTGTATTATATTATAATTATACTATTTATTAATATTATATTATAATTATATAATATATTTATTTATTCAACTTAATACTTAAGACATACCATGACCACATATAAAAAAAGTCACCAGTAAAAAAATCATCTCTTTTTTCATCATCTTTTTTCAAAGAAAGTTGGTACGAAAAGTAATGCCATTTAGCTAAAATGGCTAAAGCTAATGTTTGAACAATATTGAAAAAAAAATCAGCATATTGTTTTAGACAACTGTTCTTTTAATTATTTTTATACTTCATTGTGAAAGAAAACGTCTAACAAACCCGGAGCAGTGGGTAGCCACGCCAGCCTCAAAGCCTACAATTCACAACAATACATCTTAAATCCAGAATGGTAGAAAAATAATATAAGGAGTCTCGCAAGAAAAAAATTGATAGTTTGATTAGTTGATCCTAATCACCATCCTTGCACTTATTCTAAATCGAATGGAACAATTCAAACGCTGCTTCGAGTGGCATTCTTTCCAGATTAAACAGATTAAAGTCTAGCACGTGATTCCTTCTCATACTGGAATTCTTTAAAAAAAAACGATTTCTTCCCAGCACGCCCCATGTCTCCAGCCAGAGAAGGGCTTATTAAACGCGTAGTTTATAACAGTTACGCACGATTATTCACTCATCAAACGCGGTAGCAGATTACAGTTCAAGTCAAGAGTCGCCGTAAACACTGGTGGTTAAACAATCTATTTACTGTGAAGCTGTGAGAGGAATCCGTAGTTAAACAGTTATGGAAACATGTCTTGACAAGTCATTTCCTTACACACTCAGACGCTGACAAGAGGCAGAACGAAGAGAAGCATGTGCGAAAAATCACAAAATCCAAACTCGGAAACGCTTCTTAACCCCCCGCCATGAGTTTGACATGCACGGGAGGAAGGCAGGAAATAGTTCTCCAATGGAAACACTAATTTTAAACAGCAAGAACCAAGTCAATACGTCTTTTACTTGGCTTTTTTCAAAGAAAAAGTACAAAGAGCTTTAGTACAAAGTAGTAGTACTTTAGCTTTAGTGCAAAGAGTATTAAAGCTAAAGGCGAAGCTACTAAAGCTAAACAAAGACGAGCTAAACAAGAAGCGAAAACAAACAAGTATTTTGTTTTGAAAAACTGTTCTTTTAATTATTTTCATATTTCATTGTAAAACATTGTGTAGACCTGGTCACTTTAACTGCTAACTATCATTAGCCTAACCAAAATTGTACAGGAAGAAACATCGAATACAAAGCAACCTGATTTATTAGATTATATATATATATATATATATATATATATATATATATATATATAAAGGTATTTTAAATTCATTTTCAAGTCAATTCGAAGGGAGAAAACCGAATTCAGCTTCAAATGCATCACATGATATTAAAACCAGAACACCTTTTAGCGAAACCAATCTCCACCCAAAATGTCTTTTCACAAATTCACGTGCACAAATTCCAACTCAATCCACATTTCCCAGCTCTTCCGTCTGTCAGGCGGTTAAAAATGACTTGATCTTTTCACATCAAAGACGGAATCTGGCTCGGAACAAGTTAATTCACAAACTCTGTGTTTGTGGAATTAGAAGCAGTTCCTGTTGAATGTGGGACAGCCTGTTGGAGACGTGCCAGCGAGATTATGGGATGTGCTTCTCGCAGCCCACGGGCATAGTAAAGAGAGAGAGGGGGGGGGGGCAAGAAACTTCCAGCTCAGTGGAAATGAGACTGATGTAGCCAAAAGCAACGGGAAGTAATTTGTACCTGCTATTTTGAGTTTTTCACACTTGAATGGCAAAAATGCACTGGCAGATGGGATAAACTAATGACACTTCATTACATGAACCGGTTTACCGAAAACCGCTGCCTATTATTGAGGGCATTAACACATGATGTGAGTAACAAGCTGAAAATGACTTTGTCTCTCCACAAACGCCGAGAGATTACGTCGCTCTGCACATTTCATTTTCCCGCCGATCGTTCCCGCGCAAATTGAATTGATCGCGTTTCCGGCTGATTGCATCGCGCAATCTGTGCGTGTCGACACGCGTATAGCGAGGTACAGTAAAATCACCAACTGTAAAACACAAAACCGGCTGAAATAGATGAAGTCTTAATCGGCTACAATGGACGAAGAAGGTGTAAATAACACACAGAGTTGAAAGTAATTACTCGGTAATTACTGTAATTTGTGTAGAGGGCACATATATTTAAGCTGCACAGTGGCTCATAGTAAAAAGAAGCCATTTGAGACTCAAGTTCGAGGTCCGTTAGAAGTCTGCATGTTCTGTGCTTGCCTGGGTTTCCTCTGGGTCTCCAGTTTCCTTCCAATGTCCAAAAACATGCCAAACACGTCCACAATTTTGAAAAATTGCCTACAGGTATGAGTGAGAGTGTGTCCTGCTTTTTGATTGGTTGGCAACTAAGCCAGTGGGTGTGTCCCACCTCAGGAATGGCCCCAGCTCTTCGTGACCCAGAAATGGAAAACACAAATATTTGACCAGCGGCCTTTTAGTTGTAATCTTAGAAACGAACATATACACGTATAACATATACAATTCGTATAAATGGGTGTGGCTTAAAATTATACAGCCCGATTGGTCAGTAAGCAATCTGTTTATGGGTTAACTCTTTCACATCCTACACTGTCTGTAAAAAAAATAAGAACATAAAAAACAAATTGAGTAAAAAGACTTAAATCAAGTAACATGAACTGCCAATGGGGTGAGAAATTTTTACTTGGTAAGACAGCCTGAAACAAGTCCTATTTTCTTGAAACAGGCAAATTAAACTTTTACTCCTAATTCTAAGCTAGTTAATTTATTTTGTCTGAAAAAAAAAAACAGATTTATTGTGTAACTTCAAGGTCTTTTGGCTTGTCAAGAACTCATTTTTTACAGTGTAATCTGTAGTTGGCGATGTTGGCGATCTTTAGGTTGTATGCTATACTCCCATAAAAAATCATGAAGTCGTTTTCAACGTTTTTCTGTAATATAATATTGTGTTATAATATAATAATGTAAAATTAATATTTTAGACATTAATATTTCATAAGACATTTTTCAAAGTAGATTTGATCGGTTTTAATACAGAACTTCCTGAAACAAGAAACGTCAAGTGAAATCTTCTTATTTTAAGAACACAATGTTTTGCAATTTAAGAAACTAGCTACTTTTTTCTGTTAAAGCCAATGAGAGCATGCACTGAAATGCAGTAACAAATCTACTTTTTCGTCTTGTTTCAAGTTGTCTTACCAAGTAAAAATTTCTGACCCCATTGGCAGATTATTTTTACTTGATTTCTTTTTTTTTTTACCCATTTTGTTACCCAGATTTCTACCTTTTCCATGTGGATTTTTGCAGTGTGCAAATTCTACAAACCAAGTCTTATTTCACTTAAAACCACTAAACTCAATTTGGCTCAGAGAACATTACCAATTCAACTATTTAAGGAAAGTAGTATGTTAAACCTTGAACTAACCAGCATAATGGCCGACTATTTCATTTCTGCATGTAATTTTGCTGACTGCTTGTGCCTTCTGGCCGTAGCGTAGCCGCGTAATCAGTGTAAGTTATAGAGTTAATACTCAAGAAACTACAGTTTATTTACTTCATATGTCCTTCTATATTATCTTTATAAACGCTTTGCTTTCATAATTAAACGCTAGTTTTATTGTTCACTCAAACGACATCGACTGTAGTTTTTACTCCTCCACTAGACCATAAATATTTCTTGTTATTTAATTTAATAATCACAGGCTGGATGAACAGCTTTATTGTCTAAGAAACATGAATAATCCGGAATAATCACGCAGCGAGTCGCCAGGGAAACTATAATATATCTGCGCCGCGCCGTAATCACCATCTCCATGTGCCGAATGCTTTACTTTTCATTTTCCTTTATTAGGTAATAAACATATTAATAAATTCCAAGAGAATTACAATTGCACTAATCTGTGTTACCAAGAGACAGAGAATTTGTCGCATTCCATTTTGGTTTTTTTTCGCCAGACATCTGGGTCTGTTGAGAATCTCATGGATCTTTAGTATTCCGTTAAAATTACTGAGCAGAAATGAAGCCGAGGGTTGAAATCATTATGATGTTTTAACAGGGTTTAGAGGCCAGGATGAGACTTCCTGTGGAGAACTAGAGCCGGAGAGCTGATAGTCAAATATATATATATATATGTGTGTGTGTGTGTGTGTGTGTGTGTGTGTTGATGTGCGCATAATTAGCTCAAAAAAACTGATCTAACCAAACAGTAATAACAATTTGCCGAAACCTTTTTAGTAAAATGTACTGCTATGATTTTAGTAAATGTGTATTAAAAACCTGAAATGAAAAGGTTCTCTAAAAATATTTTTTGCAATAAATAGTGTGTGTATGCATTTTAATGGCAAAAGTGTAATAAATTGCTTGTAAAATATATTATTATTAATTATTATAAAATATTAATAATATTAACCATAACAAATCTGCCGATAAATGTAAATGGCACACGCAAAAAAAAATATATATAGATAGATAGACAGACAGACCGACAGACAGATAGATAGATAGATAGAAAGATAGATACAAAACAGACTTCTCTTTTAAATTTTAAACTCTTTTAAAACATTACCTTATACTGTAAATACTATATTTTTATACACATTTTCATCTTCACATTGAATCAAAACTTCAGCTTGTGGTAGATTACGCTTCTGTCGAAACACCTGCATCTAATTAAAAATTCACAATTTAAATCAAGTCTTTCAACAGACACTCATCTTCTACACAGTCTTTTATATAAAGTAAGAAATGTCAGCACAGAATGACGCAGAAAACCGTCATATTCAAACACCTGCGTAAAAGCCGTGAAGAAGAGCGCACACTGCTCTCGGGACAGCCATCTGATTTCGTCACGAAAAATACATTTCTAGTGAATTATCCATGAGTTAGATATGCAGTACAGCATCAAACTAGAGATTCATTTTTCAGTTGTTTTGAGATATTGTAATATTAACGTACAGGCAACACAAATACTGAAATAAAAGATCACCTTCACGCGCTGAATCCGGCCCGCGGGCCGCAGGTTGGGAATCACTGTTCCAGAGGTTCATTTAAACAGAATAATCAGTGATGACTCCAAATATCAAATAATCCTCTACTTTCAACCATTTCTGCAAACCGAATTACAGAATATAGTTGCAAGCAGCAATGAGGGGGTTCAGTTTACAAGTATTTTGAAGTTTTTCAAAATAAAGAACAGCAGAACTATTGTGTGCTGCTTGTGTGTGAAAATATCAGCGTGAGAAAAATTGGGTATATTGTGTAAAATAATTTTTATAGTCTTGCTTTTCATATTTTTTTTAATTAATTGCATTCCATGTGATACATGTATTGAATCTTTATAGTCATAAATGTATTAACATTTGACATTTCTTTACCTAAAAATATTAGTATTTAATTTGAAAAAAATAACACACATACACACACACTGTTTATATGCACAAATACATAAATATATACTTTTGGATAATCGTGAAAAAAAATTCTTTGTCTATTTGTAACTATTACGCTATGGTATGGTACGATTTGCTATCTTTTAGCAATATGTGTTGATATGTTTAAAACAAAAGTCGTTTTATTCATTAAATATGTAGACATTTGGCCCGAAAGAATATCGATAACCGCGTTTAAAATTCCCTTGAAGACGCACTTCCTGCCTGGCCGAAAATGAAATGAACATTGTGCAAAAACGTAATACGAGTTAAACGCAACAGAAAGCATGTTTACGGTGAAACCTTACACACACACACACACACAAACTTAAGCGAATATTCCTCCAGGGACGCACGCTATTTGAAAATGTTGAAAAATCCTTTCACCCGGAGAATTGAAGCATATAAATGTAATAAGTGTGGGCATCTAAACTCACACAGCTCAAGGTAATAATCTGCTTATCAGCGGCAGGAGATAAACAGCCCTGAAACGATAGCACTGGCGGAGAGAGTGGGATTTCTCTCTTTATTAGGCCGGTAATGGTGGTCTGGAGTGTTGAGTGGGCAGACCAGGTTCAGTTCGGGGAGTTTCGTCCCTATTACACTTCATTCTGCGTCTCGTGGACCAAAGAGGCGAGTGAAGAGCTTCCAGCGCCAGGCGGTTGATATGGCACACATCTTCCCGCATGGCAACGCGGATGATAACGCGCAGTTTGCAACTGTCTTGATAATCAGTTGCGCGGTGTAGGAGGCGCCGCCTGAGTGAAGCTTGTATAATCTTCTAAACATACAGCGATTGTGCGGCGAATGATCTTCAAAGGCTACGTGATGGGTTGGCTTGGCTAATTGCGTGCTGGGCAGCAACACGGTGCTAATACATCCAACGCAACGCCACCGTCGTCATTACAGGCCTGCCAACGGGAAATTACACCCGTCACCAAGCTTCGCTGGATATAGAAGTGATAGAAGACTCTGTGGGAAGTTTTTCAAAAAAAAAGCAAAATTCAAAATTTCACAACAGAACTATTGTGTGCTGCTTGTGTGTGGAAGATATCACCTTGAGAAAAATTGGCTATATTGAGTAAAACAATTTTTATAGTCTTGCTTTTCATATTTTTTTTAATTAATTGCATTGCCGGTGATGAATGTATTGATTATACATCTTTATAGTCATACTATTAATATCATTTGTTATTTATGAATTAAAATGATTCATATTGAATTTGAAAAAAATAATAATGCACACACATACCCACACACACACGCACACACACACACACACACACACACACACTGTTTACATGCACAAATACATATATACACTGTTGCATCACCATTATACGTTAATACTTATTACTATTAATACTTACTAGTTTCACACATTATTATTATTATAATAATTATTACTTTACTGTATACTGTATACTGTATTACTTTACCACCATATACCTAGAAAAAAAACGTTTCCCGCCGCTGGGGCTCGTGCGGTGGTCGCGTACATATATATGTATATACATACATATATATATATATATATATATATATATATATATAGATATGTATACTAAAACATAAATCAATAGATAAAAAAGCCTCCATTGCATAAAAACAGTCTATGAGTGTTAGTAAGATGTGTGTGATATCAAAAATTACTGGTCAAACCATGAAAAATTAAAGATCTGAGACTAGCTCAGACAACACACACACACACACACACACACACACACAAAAGGGTTAAAGCTGTTTTTTTTTTCAATATCAGTTTCAACCATAACTTTGGGTCTGAAACACCCTTAATATATCTGACGCTACATTTACAAAAAAAAAAAAACCCACACACACACTATATGTATACACACACATTCAAGCCTCCATTTTTGAATCTAAAAGAGTGTTTTTCAAGTGTCGGCTCCAAACAGAGATTCCAGTGTTTTTGTGTCGTGCCGGTCAATGAAGTGTCAACTGAAGCAGGAAATCTGAAGCGTCTCTGGTAATCCGGCTGTGATCGGACCATCATCACCAGATGACCGGCCTGTTACTGACAGCAAGTGGCCGACTCACACTCTACAAAATATTTATTGCTTTTCTTCCCGCCGAGCGAGAGATTTAATGATGTAACGCGGTGGAAACCTGAAGCTGTCTGCCTGGCTGTGTCAAAAGCTTGAGTGACTTATTTTCCAGACAGTTTCTTTTTAATTGGGTCGCACTCGTCCTCAGCACTCAAAACAAACGACGTGACAAATGTATGTGCGCACAAACAACCTACACTTCCCGAGCACTTGAGTGAACACGTTCAGCTCTAATAATCCCACCGCTACTGACGCGTGATGAGACATGAAGCACTCCTTAATTCCAGATGAGGAAGACTTCACAGAAGTTTGGCATCTGTTGAGGAGCGCGCGTGTGTGTGTGTGCGTGTGTGTGTGTGTGTGTGTTTAGGAAAGAGAGAAAGAGTGAAAGATAAAGGGAGAGAGTAATCGTGTGTGCGCGTGTGTGTGTGTGTTTAGGAAAGAGAGAAAGAGTGAAAAATAAAGGGAGAGAGTAATCATGTGTGTGTGTACAAAAGTTAACACTTATAAGTTCATTATAACTTGTATAGACTTAATAAACTATAGCACAAATAAGAAAACAATCAACTCGTTAACAAAAAAAATAGGGGGTAAAAGAAAACAAGTGAAAAAAATATATATATACTTATATACTGATGATTAAAAAGAGTTTAAAGATGGATCGCATGGGTATAAAAAGTTGTGCTATATAACAAAAATTATAAATAACAATTCACAAGTCCAAACATGCAGATATGCAACAAGATCTAGAAGAGTGAAATTATTACTTACGTGAAAGGTCGATTCACGAAAAGATGAAAAGAGGAAAAAAGAGGAAAAATCAATGCATCCGCCAATAGACCACCGAAGATTCTGTCATCCACTGATCTGATCAGTGTTTGTATAAACCTCGTCTGCGCTTTATCTATTTTCACTCTCCTCGAGATCTTCATTGATCCCACACTTCTGCTTGGGAGAAGGACGACGCCTTTTCTGAAGCGGACAGGAGAGATAAGGTCGATCAGGAGCGCAGGGAAGGGGTTGGGGTGGCATGGATGGATGGATGGGTGGATGGATGGAGGGATAGATAAATAGACAGACAAACAGACAAATAGATAGATAAACAGACAGACAGACAGACAGACAGACAGATAGCAGAATAAATGGAGGATGTAGGAATGGTTAGATGGATGGAAAGTTGGATAAAAGGGAAGGAAAAAGGGAAGGATGAATAGGCAAACAGACAGAAGGAAAGCCTGATAGATAGATGGATGGATGGGTAGACCAACAGAAAGATGATAGATTCGTTCACTCATCGTTCATTTGTTCATTCATCCATCCATCCATCCGTCCACCCATCCATCCATCAGGTTTTCTGGTTAGTTTCATCCAACCATTCTTACATCCTCCATCCATCTCACTGTCTAACATCTTTCTGTCGGTCTACCCATCCATTCATCCATCCACCTACCCATACATCTATTCATCTATCCATCCATCCATCTCATTGTCTAACATCTTTCTGTCGGCCTACCCATCCACTCATCCATCCATCTACTTATACATCTATCCATCCATCTGTCCATCCATTAGTTTTGCTTAAATTAAACTCATTTTCCTGCTTCATTGGTGCCGAGACTTTGAGAAAAGACTGTGAAAAGCACATAATCAAAAACTGAACTTGCTCTTGAACTGTAAAGAAAATCAAAAAAAGACCAGTGGATTAAAGGATGACTTGTTTAGTCAGTTTAACCTCCGACACGGTAAAAAGCAGCAATTTCAGAATTTCAACTCGGCAAACGCTGTGACTTTTACTCACTGGTGAACTTTCTCAAGCAACATGGCGGAGTGGCGGTGATCTTTGAATGCCAAAGAGCGGCAGAACAGACCTGCTGTACCTGGGCTATAAATGGCATGGCGCTTTGCTCAGAGTTGTATTACAGATGGCAGGAAGCAACATCTGCGCCCTGTCAGGCTCCCAACATCTCTACAGAACTTCACTGTGTCTTGATCTGCTCTGGCTTTGTCTGGAACTTCAGCTCCAGGCAGAATCCTGGATCTCTAAATCAGATTTAAAGTGACGTCAAACAACATCTGCTTAAATCCGCACGGGTGTATCTGAGCACAAATTAAACACACTGACTATTTCTCTCCTTTTTATTCCCTAATCTTTGTTCACCATTTATTGGATAGCACATTGCACCGATTTATCGGTCTTGCTTGTTTTGCATTTAGTTACTTATACTTGTTTCTCATTGTACGTACGTATTATTCAAAGCACTTACTTAATGTCATATTTTGCCCGAGTGTCTTGGATTTTTCTTAAGGACAAAACGAATGCATGAATTTTTCAAAAGATGTGTCAGACATTTTATCATTTCACACTCAATTTAAATTATATTAGTCACATTTAAATATTAAATAGACATAAGATGTAAAGATATAAAACAAGACAAACACAGTACATAAATACTTTATACTATTATACACTACATAATTATTATATAATTATGAATATTATTTTGTTTAATTTATACATGTTTAATTTTACAAATACATATTAGTTTTAAATATATAAATAAATAACCATAGGTAATTGTAATTTAGAGAGAGAGAGAGAGAGAGAGAGAGAGAGAGAGAGAGAGAGAGAGAGAGAGAGAGAGAGAGAGAGCAGTGGGAAGCCTATTACATTTCTTTATTGTTACTTTATGGTTATTTTCAAAATAAATCTAAGGTCTGATGCTTAATTAGTTCAAATAAAAGACAAAAAAAAAAAAAACAAGAACTAACCTGTCTTAATGTCAGATTTTGTCCGAGTGTCTTAAATTTTGTTTTATGACAAAACAAATGAATTTGCAAATGATGTGTCAGACAATAAATCATTTCACACTCAATTTTAATTATATTAGTCACATTTAAATGTTAAATAGATAAAGGATGTAAAAATATAAAACAAGATAAACACACACACACACAAATAATTAATGTACCTTATTATAATACACAACACATGTAACATATTTATGAATGTACTTTTACATGTTTAAAATTACAAATACATATTATTTTTAAATAAATAAATATCACACATTATAATCATAGGTTTTACTTATGAAAAGAGAGAGAGAATAAATATCCAAAACAATTACATTTTTTTATTTTATTTTATGGTTATTTTCAAAATAAATCTAAGGTTTGATGTTTAATTAGTTCAAATAAAAGCCATAAACAAGAACAATCACATTTTGCCACTTCACTTTATAACAGATTTTTTTTTAATTAAATGTAACTTTTGCAATCTTTCTTTTTGCAACGTTTTGCAATGTAACTACCACAATAAAAAGGTCTTGACATAAAAAGAGTCTTCAAAATGCAGTAACAAAATGATATGTGATGTATGTAATTGCTTATTTGCTCTGACTGTTGGAATGACGGTTGGGTGTAACTGAACAAAAATACCAATAAACGCTGAAAATCAAGTCTGTTTTAAGATATACTCACATTTAGGCAAAAAATATTTCGTACTATTGTAATTTCTGAACACGACTCAAACTACTTTTAATATTTACTTAATATTTTTGCAGTATTTTTTTGTAATTATAGTGAGGTATCATAGCTGATAATGCGTTCAAATTGTCACCTTTATGGCTTGTCACAGTCAATCTTGAAATAAACAAATGGTTTATTATTGTTTATTACGTCATCAGTCGATTTCATTAATAAAAAAAAAAAAGCAACGTTGCTTCCCAGCAAAACGGTTCTCTAAGAAAAAAAACAATGACAAACTGAATCAAAATTTCAAATTGAAATAAACGCAAGGCATTATTTGAGACAATTCAAAGGAAACAGAGGACATGGTTCTGAAAACTACAATTACATGGGTGTGGAGGCAGAATCACTTAGTGACGGGCCTGTTAACTGAACAGCATGGCCTCAGAACCCGAGCCCACCACGTCTGACAAGCCATGACAAATTACAGCCATTGATCCGTGCGGTCCAGTTCCCTTAGGGTAGCATCTACTGCTGATCACCATCACTATTCCAGTTGGGCAGAAGATATCGCCAGGTTAAACATTTCTTCTGTACTCACCAAAGTGATCGAGACCGTCTGCCTAGTTTAAAATCAACTGGCTGTCAGGAGGAAATTAGTGGATCAAAAAATGATAAATTGGCAACAAAAAAAAAAGTGGGTAGATAGACAGACTCATACAGTATATATAGGGAGGATGGATGGATGAACAGATGGACAAGAAACAGGGGTGGATGAATGGAATGGTTGGATGGATGGACAGATAGACAGAGATGAGTGGTTTGTTGGATGGATGGATGGATGGATGGATAGATAGAAGGATGAACAAATGGACTGGCAGATAGATGGAGGGATGGAAGGATGAAAAGATAGATGGATAGATGAACTGACAGAAATTGATGGATGGATGGATGGATGGATGGATGGATAGATGGATGGTGGACAGACTGACTGACAGCGATGAATGGATGGAAGGATGCAAAACTTGTGACAAACCTAAGTTGTGACTTGTATCACTTTGATCGTGTTACTTGAATAATAGATATCAAAAAGTCAATTCTAGTGGTTAGGACTTCATTTCCCAAGATCCTTTGCTCCAGTCAGATGCACATGCGCAGAACAATTGTTTTCAGCTCAGGACTGTTTCAAGCTCTCGGTTTAGTCAAAGTCAAAGTCAGCTTTATTGTCAACTCTGCTGTACGTACTGGACGTGCAGAGAGTCGAAATTGCTTTCTCTACTCCTCCACGCTCTTTACAGATCGACATACATTTTTACAAAAATACAAGTTTATACAATTTTATCGGACGCCATGTGAAGAGGATCATAGCGAAGGATTATTTATCCCCTGTGCAGTGACCGAGCTTTTTGATTGTGTCTGCTCCTTGAATTTTTTTTAAATCCTTGCCCGTGTTCTTTATTTTCGACTGTTTTGACTCTTTCTGCGATGACATGCTATTTGTATTAAGCAAAGCTAACATTAACATTATATAGGCACACACGTGACGACGTGTTTTGGTTTTTTTTGTGATTGTTCCTGACTTGAAATACGGAAAAATGGGGGCTTATATTTACGCGCAGAAATTGAAATCTGCCATTATAAGCACCCTCCAAGTTTTTGAAAGTCGAAAATTCGAAAAAAGGGTGCTTATTTTCGCCTAAATACGGTATTAAAAGTCGAAGCAATTTTTAACTTCAGTTGCTTCAGCATAAACAATTATCTCACGTATCGAGTCAAGGCCTGAGCCGGGGACACTGGAAGAGTGTCTGTCCTTGTCAGGACGCATCGCTTAACTCACTCACAGTTCGCTTACTCACTAGGAAAACAGAATAACAGCATGAGAGTGTTTTCTCTGGCTGTTCTACAGGGACACTCCAGTGATTCTGAGCGTGAATTCTGTTTAGGCTTCAAACATCTTTGTTTTTTGGTACGATTGTTCAAACACACCTAGACAGACAGACAGACAGTAATATTGAAGGACTGACAAACTCGATGGATGGATATATGGATAATTAGGATGGAAGATAACATGGATGAATGGATTAGGGGACGGAAAGGATGGATGGGTAGACGAAAGGACAGACACACAGAGAGAATTGTTGGATGGACGGATAGACAGCCCAATAGATAGACAAACAAACTGATTGACAGAAAGAATAGATGGATAGATGGACAGGATGGGTGGACAGACAGACAAATAAGATGAATAGATGAATAAATATATTAAATGATAATACGGACTGACAGACGGACAGGATGGATGGATGGATGGATGAATGAATGGATGGATGGATGGATGGATGGATGGATGAATGGATTGATGGACGGATGGATGGACGGGTGGATGGATGGATGGATACATAGATAGATAGATAGATAAATGAATGAATGAATGAATGAATGAATGGATGGATGGATGGATGGATGGATGGATGATGGATGGATTGACAGACAGGACGGATGGAGGACAGATGAAAGAGAGACAGACAGGCAGATTCAAGGCTTGGATGCAAAATAAACACAAAACAAAACACCCTTTATTTTTGGTTTAAATTATTCCCACCGTTGTTTATTCCCCTATCCCTCAGCCCCCGAAAGGCACGTTGACAGCGTAAAGAAACCAGGAAGAATGAACTCCACCGCTTTAGATCCACTGCCGGGCACGGCGGAGACTTAAATAAATCAGTAAGAGTGTGAAATGCTTCTCGGGAGTTTATTTTTGAAAAGCCTACAGGGTCAAAAGTGCCTTTAGCTGGAGAAACACTCATAAATTTTATTCCCATCCCCTGGAAAAGGCTCCATTGTGCCCGTATCAAATTTCATATTTACACATTGATTAAGAGATTTCGCTCTCAACACTGACTGACAAAAGGAATTATCTTTCCCTCAGAATAAACATCCCAAGCCTCTAGAAAGCTATTAAATCATTTCCTGAGTGCAGTGTGTGTGTAAAGGTTAGTCGCACAGTTAGGGGCCCGACCATTTGTGGCGGCAGGACACATGGGGCCGATTCACCTCCGGCATCACTCTGCCACCGCTACAGGGCAAACCTCTTTTACTTCCCATCATCGTCACATCAGTGTTGAACCTTTAATTCTGTTCTTGTGTATTAAGTAATCAAATCTAAAAATAATTGGATGGCTTCAAAGTGTGTGAAAACGGGACATTTTAAATTCATTGGTCACTTTACGTATGGAGAGTTAAATAGAAAAGGATGAAAGAGTCGGTAGCTAACGTAAGAGGGCGAGGGGTTTGAAACCTCCAGATCTTTTTCCTCAGGATAACAAACACAAGCGTCTTGCTTACACAAGTGCTAAATTCTTTTTCTAGACGTCAAACACTGCTCGATTATTCTAGCACATCTGAAATAACAAAATGAAAAATGGACACTGAAGCGGATTTTGCACATTATGTTTTAGCCTTTAGTGTATATATACGGATGACGGTAATACAGCTGCGAGCAGCACTTGTGGAGTTAAGGCTTCTCTCAGGATGCAATACTGCCACCACGTGGATGATCAACATCATTAAAGGGCACTGTTGTTCTCATGACCTAAGGGTTTTACGCTTAATTGTGATTTTAAAACTGCTATACCGCCACCAATGGTTTAATCATATTCGCTAAATGTACACACATTTACTTAATTATTTATATACGATTTACTTGACGTCAGGTAATATAATAATAATAATTATTATTATCTTAATTAGGTGAATTTGCACCAGCAACGTTTTATCCCTGCGCGCACTGTTGATTTGCGTTTTTTGCGCACTATTGATACCTTGCTCCCAACCCGAATTTGAGCATAGATTATTTCTTAATAACGCAACGTACAAAATTAATTTGTGACAAGAGCTGTTTCATTTGGTGAAAAGTCCGTGACGAGATGACTTCGTAAATTCAAACAAAAGTTTTTTATAAATGATAAAATACCAGTAATAAATGTAATAAAAACATGTTACACAGCAATTATTTGGATTGCCATTTGGCAGATGTTTATAAAGATGCAGTGTATAATGATAAATGACAGTTACTAAATGCCATCTTGAAATGACGTCATGCAAACCCCGAAGATTTCCGCAATCTAACCAAGCAAGACCGTTCTCGTGAGGTTACGGAAATCTCACAGAACGCACAACGTCATTTCAAGATGGCGGCTCTAACGGAGAGAAAGAAAAAAAAACGTCGCCATTCTGGGAGAATACAAGCTTATTTTAAATTTTAGAAGCAAGATCTCTGAAACCAACTAGTGTTTTTGTTGTTTTTTTGTTTCTAGATGTGCAAAAAGAAAACCACTGTTTTATACACGTCTGGACTCTCATTTCCCTGCATGCTAGCCGTAATAAAAAGACCCGCTCCTTTCGTATAGCGAAAATAATTCAGAACTTAAGACGACATTTTCGCGGCGACCCATTTCGTTACTTGGGATTTTTGTTAGCTGGGTACTTTGTAAGTCGGGGTACCACTGTATATGTTTATATACACACCTATACCTACCCACAATACCACAACTTAAGGGAACGGAACAATCGTGTGCATCCCAGTTGCGAGTGAGGAAGAAAACTGTCTCTTTATGAAGCCTCCGCAACCCACAAATACCTGTAGGCCAACATCTCACATCCCAGGCAGGAAAAATAATGTTCCTTCAACTATCTAATCAATATGTCAGTCCCTGTCACAGGCAGCAAGAAGACACAGGGCTTTCCCTGTGCATGACACGCTCAAACGCCTCTCGGTAAATTGAAGTGCATCCAAAGCTTCATCCTCTTAGAATGGATTCTAGTGATAGAAATTCCAGGATCCAGCAGCTTTGTCTTGTCTTGTGGCTGTCACGCTGGCGGCTGAATTGCTATACTTTGGAATCATAAAAGTCAGCAGTGTGTTTGCTTATTACACTTTCTGAAACAATTTATGAAACTCAGCACTGAGATTCACCGGAGATATATTTACGCGGATATAAGCGGCCATTTATATTTGGAATTTTCGATGCTCAAAAACTTGGGGGAGTGCTTATAATTATTCTGAGCGTAAATATACCTATCTTTCCATATTTCATGTTAGGAGCAATCACGAATAATGCATATAGTAAGCTATTATTAGCTCAATAACAGGAATAAAGTAACATTAGTTACGTCGCTACACTTAACAGAGACAAACTAACACTGGAAGAAGTCAGAATAAACTAAATACAATCATTAATATTTAAACACACAGACCATATTCGATCCGGATGATCCCGGCTATTGGCTAGCGCCTGAAAACGACACAAAGGACACAAAAACTTCGAACCTAAATGAAAAGGTAAAACGAAGAACTCCAAGTCAAACACAATCATTTCACTCTGTCTGCTGCACAGCTAAACAATATTGTTCTGATAATTACATCTAGCAAAAACCGAGCTCAGTTTTGATCTGGCTTCAATAGAGGATTATGGGAGTTGTAGTTTAGACTAGAATAGATGTTTTCTTAACTATTATTCAAGTACAAACAACATTGAAGAGATTCAACAAAAGCTAGGTTTATTAAAAAAATAAAAAAATAGTATTTTTAATAGACAATTATCGTAATTTAACCAGAAATGAAAATATATATATATATATATTTGCGGGGTGATTATATTTGCGTAAATACGATATATAAAAAAAGAAAAACACTGAAATTCGCCAATAGAGTCCGATGCAAACTTGACACAAGCGCTTTTAAGAAAAAGAAGAAGAAGAAGAAGACGAAGAAGAAGAAGAAGAAGAAGAAGAAGAAGAAGAAGAAGAAGAAGAAGAAGAAGAAGAAGAAGAAGAAGAAGAAAGTATTTTATTCGTCCCGCAATTGGGAAATTTCCTTGTAACAGCAGCACAAGCGACATCAAAAAAGTATATACAGCTTGAAAAAAGTACAGTTAAATAAGATGTTAAAGATAATAAGAATATGTAGAATAAAAGCACACATGAAAAACATCAGAAATGTATATTGCACAGGTCAAAGTTATTGCACAGTTCACTGGGAGTGGTTCACTGGGAGCAGCTCTGCTTGTAAAACCATTTTAAATCATTAGACGAATGCGAATCTAAAAGACACGGCAACTCCGGGTGAAATGAACTGCATTTGTAGTGCTTGTGCATACAGAGACCATATGTGTGCCCGTCCGGGAATAAATAAAGCATGAGACAGTCCATGCATAAGAAATGCCTGTCAGCGTCTCAGACCCGTGTGATGGGTTTTTACATAGAGCATTCACATCAAACCTATAACCATACGCTCATGGCATCTGACAATACATGTGCGGTGAATCCAAGACCTTTATATTTATTTGTCCGAGGCTTGAGCAGAATGGTCAGATTCAACCTGGTCCAGATTCGAACCTGTGACTAATTGGTTGCAAGTTCTAAGGCCATGACTGCCTAGTAATACATTTTTGTTAAAAAAATAAAACAATTCTGAAATCGTCTGATACAATTTAGAATCCAGTTACAATGACATTTGTTACAATGTCAAAACTTTTAGCAACATATTAACTTTTAGCAAGCCATATTAGCAACATTCATACTCATGAATATTCAAACCTAAAAGTTTAATAAAAGTCCTTTGTTTAGGAAGACAATTGCCATGAAGCAAATCAACCCCTCAAAATGTACTTAAATTAGCAAAAAATAATGTATCTTAAAATTTAGAGAAATTAGTGTTTCCTCTGGGTCTCCAATTTTCTTCCGAAACTCCAAGAACATTCAGGGGAATTGGAGTTAGGAAAATTGTCCACAGCTGTGAGTGGGTGTGGGAGTCTGTGTCCTGCTCTGTGATTGGTTGGCAAAACCAATCCAGGCAGAGTCCCGCCTTCAGCCATAGATTTGCTCTGATTGGCTCCAGCTCCCAGTAACCCAGAAACTGAAAAGTGGTTTGGAAAATGGATGTAAAGGAGTGTAATTCGACTACACAAGTACATTTACTCAGAGAAAATATATTATAACATAAAGACGCGATTATAAGCAGGTTTTGCTGGATAAGTAATCTCCTCAGCAAGCAGAAGGAATTGACTGAGCGGAATCCTGTGTTTGCACACCTTGTCTGGCTTGTGCTCGTCTCTCAGCGGGAGAAAAAAAGACGAAACTGTGACTTTAGAAGAGAAGCTGGGCAGTTTTTTTTATTACTACCGAAACAGGGTGTGTTAAATATTTTTACATAATTGAATGGCAAACAAAAAACCCTCTTGGGTAATCAAGCTGGAGCTAGCTAAGCAGCTATAAAATGACCCAGTTACAGAGCTGGAGTAAAACCTACTCGTGTGAGCGAGCGTGTGCGCATGGGATGTATACGGGATGATTTTCAATCTTCATTCATGAGTAAGCCAACAAATATGTTTGACACCCAAGATTGCAAACGCCACACATTCTCCTGCGCCCGCAGACGAAAACCACAACCTTGTTCGGGTGGGAAAAAAAAATGTCAGGCAAACAAAACCTGCCCGAGTCCGAAATTTTAAATGATTTCTCGTCATCCGCTAAAGGTCAGGCTCTCAAATTGTAAATTAATGACTTGCCACTTCCACTTAAACGCTACTGTAAAAACCGCCGCACATTTAAATACCAAATGATTCCTGGGGTAATGATATTTCAGATGTTTTGCCAAAGTGAAATGCTCAAGTCTCAATCTAATAAAAATATAAAACACTTGACATGTTTAAAAAGGGTTTCAAGCGTATAATTATTTTTCTATTGGTGTGATTAACAAATGTCAAAATTCCGAGGCAATTTTTTTTTTTTAACAATTTTTATTGGGCAAAAAGTTGACTGTAAATATGTACAGGTGTACAGAATGTATGACATGCCTTTTTTTAATATAACCATACAAAACAGTATTTTACAGACAAACATTAATTCCGAGGCAATTTATTGTTAAAAAACAACACACATTTCACCATCCACATTTTGCATCACATAATTAACCAACAGGTTCTTTTAAAGATGAGTTTACAATTATTTTTAGAAAAACTGACAGAAAGATACATGAGACGGACGGACGGACAGACAGACACAGACAGACGGACGGACAGACATACAGACATACAGACAGACAGACAGATAGATATATAGATAAATAGATAGTAATTTGATGGATGGAAAGACAATGATTTGATGGATGGATAATGATTTGATGAATTGATGGATGGAGAGAGAAAAGGAGGGATAGAGATAGATAGATAGATAGATAGATAGATAGATAGATAGATAGATAGATAGATAGATAGATAGATAGATAGATAGATAGATAGATAGATAGATTTGACTGTTTGGTTGGATGGATGAATGAATGAATGCATAGAGGGACATACAGAGAGATATACAGAAAGAGAAATTTACCCAAGACAGAACTATAATCTCTTAATTGTATATTTCCACCCTTGAACTCTCAGACAACCTTTACTAAAGGACATTTTGCTCGTCTACTACAGTATATAAAGCAGCGCTCCATATTTACAATCACAGCAATGCCACGTCCAAATCCCAGCCTGAATGACCCTAAATTACACACGAGACCAAAATAAAAAAAACACACATACACACACACCAGTGCTCCAGAATCACAACCCGCCTGGATTAGAATAGCGCCAAACATGCTGGATTTTAATTGTGGCTGGA
This sequence comes from Paedocypris micromegethes, assembly GCA_028031935.1. NCBI lineage: Eukaryota > Metazoa > Chordata > Actinopteri > Cypriniformes > Paedocypris > Paedocypris micromegethes. The sequence goes on along the minus strand of CM051505.1, from coordinate 3,538,524 downwards.
GAATGTGCTGAGGGCAACCAGACTTTGCCGCCAAAAAACCGGGCTCATCACGGGCTTCTTCATTCCCGCGAGTCATCTACATTAACAAGAACGTAAAGTCAACATGGCCGCCTGAGGCACAGCGGATCCCTCCATGATTTCACATTAGCGCAACCATCTGCAATAGCAAAGCGTACGTGATAATTAGCTGTTAGTCGCCGCTTGATCTCATCCCTGTCCTTGTAAATTACCAAGGAGGAAACAAAGTGATCAGCTCGGAATCTCCGTCGGTTTTTTCCCATCTTCAGGCTGGGATTGATGAAGATGGCTGGGTGATCATTAGAGTTTAGCGCGCACAGCTGCTGACAGGATGTTGCCACCCTGTCGACTTCCTTTCTCTCACGCTGACTGTAGATGCAGGGAACAAATTACAGAAGAAGAGATTTGTCAGTGGGTCTCGTCGGTCTGTTTGTTATTGGATTGTGACTGATGCTCTTTAGAACGCCGGCGTTTCTTAAATGCCATCCCTGTTGAGTTACGTGGCACGTTTTTTATGCGCCGCTAATGCCGACTCAGAGGTTTTTCCCACCACGTCTGTGTATTTCAACTCCAGTTCAGACACTTCTCAGACAGCTTCTGTGTCGCTTTTCCCTCCGCGGCTTCTGGCACTTGACACATTGCGATTGAATGCGTTGTCGTACCGAACTGCTTCTTTTCTCGGCGTCGGGCTCCCTTGATGCTGCGTTTAATATGCTGCGCTTTAACAAACTGCGATCTTGAGCGCAACAGGCGGCCAGGAATTACGGCGTTGTGAAGCCTCCCCGATGGATTCTCAAGGCAATTCCTAGATGAAATTGTTTGATTTGTCGCTCATTTAAAGGAACAATGGATTTTCTTGGGTTGTACCTGAAAACCATACTTGAGTAAAAGTACGGATGCCTTACTGTAAAAACGACTCCCTTACAAATTACAAGTCACCAATTCCAACAAGACTTGAGTAAAAGTCATAAAGTATCCAATTTTGAAAGAACTTGAGTATTTTACTCATACTGAATGGAGGCTCAAAAGCATCATGAAAAGTGATAATCAAGAAACTCTTTATTTATGACACTTTATTTTCTAATATAGAAATTGTATTTCACACCTCAATGTTTCAAAATGGCAGAACAAAATCGGTAAAAAAATTCTCAGTCAAACTCAAATTTGAGAGAGAGAGCGAGAGAGAGAGAGAGAGAGAGAGAGAGAGAGAGAGAGAGAGAGAGAGAGAGAGAGAGAAACATACAATAAAAAGAGGGGAAGAAACAGAGAGAGACTGAGCTCCAGACAGAGTGAGAGAGCAATAAAAAAGATACAGAGCAAGTAAGAATAAAAGGAAAGGAGAGAAAAAGGCAAAGATACCAAGACAGATAATGAAAGGGAGAAACAGAGAGTGAAAATTTGAATGAGAGAGTGAAATGAGAGAGTGAAACGAGTGAGTGACAGAGCAAGAGAGAGAGAGAGAGAGAGAGAGAGAGAGAGAGAGAGAGAGAGAATGATGGAGAAAAAGAGAAACGGCGCTGGAGAGTGAGAAAGAGAGCAAATAATAGAAAGAGAGAGAGAGAAGAAAATCGTCTTTGTTCGAGCTTCTGTAAGAGTGAAGTGTGAGAATCAAGTGTTAATGAATTCCAAAGCAGAGGGCCATCTAGCACTGTGCTAAGTTTAGTCTGGACTATTTTGGTTAGGCCCAATGAAGCGCGGTGTTAAAGGCGTCTCCCCGCCTCGCCTGACCTGGAAAGCTGCAGGGAAAAACTTTAATATTTTACAGAGACAACTTCTCATACTTCTCATCTTAACATACCATAATTATGCACCATATTACACACCTATTGTTTGGAGACTAAAGAGCAGACGGGCTTTTCACTACGTTAGGGACAATTTCGCAACATTTGTGCTTTTCGCAGGTTATTTAAAACAATTTAAAGTCATTTAGAAATGAAGACATTTTATTAATTGCTTGATATATTTCGTTCAATAATACGTACTAAATAATGCCCTAAAACTTTTTATATTTCGACCAATAATATATACTAAAAAATTCCCTAATACTAAATATTAAATAATTTAACAAATCACATTTCAGACATCGTTTGTTGCCAGGCAGGTTGCCAAGTCAAAGCTGACCAGTCAGATGAAAGGGGCCTGATACAAGGGGGACGTGACGACTTCTCCAACCAATCAGATTTCAGCTTGAGTCACTTGCTTCTAGAATGTCATTCTACAGTGGTATCTCTCTTTATGAAATTCATTCATGCCGACAGCAGTTTTGTTAATGGAAATTTCGTAAAATGGGACGCATTTTGCATGTAAATTTAAAAATTTGTCCCAATTAAAAAAATGAAAAAAAAAAAAAAGATCATAATAACTGTAAAAAAAAAATGTGTTACATCTGCCATCTTGAATCTCACGATAATCTGGTGATAACTGTGACGTAGCCGGATCAGCGCGGACCCTGACATCACCAGGATGTTCTACATTAGTGCGTAAACTTAATGAAATGGCACAGACACTGTTGTTGTTGCAAAATAACACAACTTTCTTTCTCCGTGTCAAACAACTTGACCAGCATTGCCTTTCTCCGCCACCGGGTATTGCAGTTTTACAACAAAGCTGCGCAGCTTCGTCAACAACAAGTGACGTCAGCTGGTCCTGCGTGACGCATCAGCGGTTCCGGAAGTAAAATGTCTGTTACAGTGTAACTTCTGTACACGTCCTTGAAGAATAAAAAAAACTGCTTCACACTCTGAACTCACTTAACATTCTTGTCACTACAAAATTTGGCCTTTTATATAGTAAAAATATTTAAATATAGACAATATTTTCTCGACGACTCCCTTTGTAAAAGGAAATTTTTGTTAACAGAGTCATTTGTAAGGAGAGGTACCACTGTAATCAGACCTGTTGATTGGACAAGAGCAGATTCCACTTTCAGCATTAGCTTTAATGACGATAAAAAATATACACGGATAATCTGTATGACAGTGTAACTGAACTGTTTCAGTAAGTAAAATGTTTTGAATTTCCTAAACAACACGTTTGTAACAGTTCATAAGATCTCAATAGTCATATTTGAGGCTGCAGTAGATGGCGACTTGTTCACTACTAGTTTGTCTGTTCAATAAATGTGTTTAAAGGTTATTGTTTATTAACACAAGTTTCTATCTGTGATGCACCAGCTCTTGAGATTAGATTACATTGACTCTATTAATACCACAAGGGGGAAATTTCTTTGTTTTTACAGCAGCAAACAACAGGAAGCCAGTAAAAATAAAAAGACAGTAAATACAGAAGAAACACCAAAAGAAAAATTCAACAACTACGGTGAAAAAAAAATGAACCAAAAAGAAAAAAGAAAGAAAAGCAACAATAAATAAATGATGCAACAGTAGTAGTTCAATCGACAGTAAGTAGTGTAATCGCTAAATACAGCTTTTTACTGTATTCCTACATCATAAGATGGTTTTTATAACCATTCATTTGTTTTCGGGGGTCTGGAGGTACAGATGTGAAATGCACGGCCCACCACTTCACTCCATTAAAGCCCAAGATTTGGTGTTTTTTTGGGAATCAAACCATCCAACTTGGTACTAACGGCAGCTCAACGGGTTGAGCAACAAAAATTATACTATATAATAACTGTAAAGAATGCACTGGGCGATCACTCAGTAGAAAAAGATAAATGTGTTTTTATCTAAATGCTTTTTGCAATACCATTACATGACCCACTCTTTACAAAAAGACCCTCGATGTTGTTGTAAATGACCCGAAGGTCTTCCATTAAAGATCAATTCGATCATAAACCCCATCGTGTCCATTGCTTCCCAGTCTTGGGACGGCGAGCAATGAGTTGTAGTCCATTACTCATCGTGAATCATAAAAAGAGCCATTAAAAAGTCATCTAAACAACAGAAGATTTTGCGTCATTAAAAATAATTACATTTGAAGGTTTTTTTTAAGGCGTTATACAATTCATTAGTCCTGTCATTATGCTTTTACAGTAGACAACTCAAAATTATATTAATTCAATTCGACATGTGTCGGCGCCTGAAAATGCCATACTGGAACAATCATGTTTGCCCTTCGGTTTAGGCCTCCGCGGCTAGTTAAGTGATTCGTTGGTAATTAGCGGTGCACTTGAAATATTCCCTTTTCTAATCAAGGTGTTTCACACTTTACGGGAGAGAGAGAAAAAGCCTGGAAAATGACTAATTTCAAGACTAATTTGGGTTGAGTCTATTTCTGAAACCCTGTTTAAAATTAAGCCGCAAATAGCTAGACCCCTTCGCTGCCGCTAACTATCAGACAAAGTGCAGAGTTAATTTAGCGTTCTGAGAGCATCTCCACCGACTCTGATCTATTTTTTGCTGATGTGTCTTGGAGGCTCGTATGGAAATGACATGTCTACCGTTTAAATGATATGGAGTTACACAGAATAATTTATTCTCAAAACGCAATTCCGACATAGAGAGCTATGAATACATAATATGACCTTTATTTCCATTATTAAACACCTTCATATTTTTTTATTAGTTAATGGAATAGACACAAAATGACAAAATAGCTCAACAAAGTGCAGTTTCTTGAAAAATGGTAAGAATGTAAAAAATGTAAACGTGTTTTTTTAACTGTCCAAATGGTTTTGGGCACATTACTCCATATTTTCAGAATTTAAATAGTATATATGGGCATATTCCGGTTTACACTGACTAGTATCTTCGCAGACAGATTTATGTTGTTTATTGCCATTGTGTTTCTTTGAAATTATTTTTATCGCAGTGTTATTAAGCCACTGCTGAGTGTTGCTGCATGGATAAGGTTTTTTTATTTTTGTTATTCGGGTAAATTTGTTATTTATATATTTTAAAACTGGTTGTGTGTGAGGTATCGTAGCTTAGCATCTGCTGAGTGTAGCGTGGCTAAAGTTTCTTTATTTCTGTTAATGAGCCAAAAAAAGCATAAAGGCATGTCTGCCTCCGGAACCATCACTTAAAGAAAGTGCACAACGCAATTTAAAGAGTACACAACGCAGAAGCGCAACGCTAAAAAATTTTTTTAAATTTATTTATTAATTTTTTTTAGACCGGTTTTTATTTAGTAGTAATTTAGTGCGCTTAATCTTTGATTCCGTGACACAAGCCTCATTTGTTTCACTGTTAAAGATGAAATTGGAGAAACGGCTTTAAATTATAACTACAGCTAATACATCTAGAAACAACAGTATAAAAGTATGAAAAATAATAAAGCATTTTCTTGCACCTGCTAAAAAATCTAGAGTGAATTTCGCAACACTGTTAAGCAATGCATTTTATTTATTTATTAAATAATTTATTTTTTTCCAAAACTCATCTTGTCAACGTTTGCATGAAATTATACAACATATTCCATTTAAAGTGTGTGTAAGAGGACGAGGCATGAAACCAGGATCTCAATATAAATTTGAGTATTTTTATAAGACACTGGATTATAACGGGCACCAGCAATAAAAGTTTATTTTATCTTATTATAATTTTTTCAAAACACAAGGCACCGAATTCTAAGCCGCATGAAACAGGGAAACAAACTTGATGATACAGTCATGGATTGTTCAATCGTCTTCCACAAATTCAATTAGATGGCCTGTTGGGCAAGACTGGTTTTGCTCTTCATCGTAGAGAATGTTTGCTTACAACTCGATCGCAATTGCTCATTTCTAAAAAGCATTGAAAAAGTTATTACCCAGTCATTATTTTTGAACTAGTCAGTTGTCTAAAGATCTTCTCCAATTCAAAGATCCCTACATAAGTTTGCGAATAAAACCATTTATTTAGTGCAGGCCACAATTAGCACCTTCAGGGACCGGATTTGGCCCACGGGCCGTCGGTTGGGGATCTAGATGTTCAACATATCAGCTTCCCTAGCCTCCCTAGCCCATGAAGCGCTCCCACAGTAAAATCTCACAGCATCTTCGCTTTGGAGAAAAGTGTGTGATATCAACAGAACGTAAGTGACATCATGAGATGAAAAAAATCCCATCTGAAAGATTAAAGGCTTCCAAACCTGCAGAAGACATCTTAAGGCTGTTCTCTACGGTGCCAGCATTTGTGTCTGTTTTACAGTGGCGCTTTGAAGGCAGAGCGTTGCCCTCTCCAGGATGTAACAGTGTTGTTTTGAAGGTTAATTCCTCAGCAGTGTAAAGAGCAAACGCTCTAAAGCATTGCCCCCCTGCCATCCTCTGTGCTTACAGAAAAAAGCGCTGAGATAAAGGGCCTTGCACAACCTTCCACACTGAATGAAGCTCACAAGCCGCTTCTGTGCTCCTGAGTGTGAATCCCCTGGGTGCTTCACCTCCCCTCCATCTCCCCCCTTCCCCGAGACTCTCTTTCTCCCTGACAGAGAGCAAATATTTCACCCAGACTCTAATTGCCAAAGGCTGCGGGCTCCTCCGCCATTGCCATTGCACAGACTGCAGCGTCTTGATCTACTCTGGACTGGGCTGATGGATGCCTCTGAAATGTTAAAGACGACTGACCAGGAAATTCTCAAGACTGCAAAGGAAAAAAAAGAATGATGACCTTTTTCTGTCTGGGTAGAGGAGCGTCTCTTGCTAATCGGATAGAAAACCTCAACTAGAAAAGTTTTGGAAGGATTCGGTGGAGATTTCCGTCAGTGGTGCGCATGACAATCGTGGAACTTGGATCAAACTTTAAGCACACTTGTGAATGTTAATACTTGAGCGGCGTTCTTTCGGAAAACACAATATCTAATCCCGAGAGCACTTTGTTTTTATACGTAATCTAGAGCGCTAATGTCCCATCTGAATAAAAAACAACTAGTCGAGATCTGGGTTCATGGCATGAGTAGAATTCCTTCTGTTATCAAGGCTAGATGTACAGTCTATATTTGTATTGGACTATAAAGCGCGTAAAACCCTTACGCGTCGTAAAATCTTCGGTTGCGCTTACTGAGCAATTTTTAATCCCTCTGTGGCAAAAGTTGTCTCTGCATTTGATCTCTCTGTCATCCTAACAGTGAACACACAGACCCGGAGCAGTGGGCAGGTTCTACTCAGTTGTAGAACCAGTCAGAATGGGATTCAAACCTACAAGCTCTTGGACACAAGGTCCAGTTAGAATGTGGGAGCATAGCGGCGAATCACTTAACACGGAGAAGATTGTGATATGGCAAGCCAAACTAACACTTACTCGCCAATACTAATCAAAGTTAGTTTGGACTAGTCACTACTCACGATAAGAAGGTTGAAACATTGTTGCTAGTCAGTGCTAGTGTCAAACACACAAAAAGCGACTAGAAGATGCTTCATGAAGAGTCTGAGGGGTTTAAATGTTAACTTGGCTACAAATCTCTCTGTATTGATCTGAAATTGGAATGTCATCATTTACGTACATGCACAGTAACAATCTCTCTAAACGTCAATCGATATTTTACAGAAAATTACAGCTTTTGTGTATTGATGGCAAGTTGCTGTTTATAACAATGCATTAGGGGAAAACTGAAGAGTTCTTGCTTTCTTTTGCTTCTGAAGTGCTACACTCAAAATTTAAATTATTGAATAATAACTAAAACTTGTAATGGAGTAATTTTTACAGTCTCATGGTCTCCGTAATATTAGTGTTAATTTCGTTGATGAAATATTTTTGTCATTGTCTACCTCCACGACACTTTATCCATGACGAAAACGTAAAGAGAACTATATAAAAAGTCCCGCTCATGAGCCGAAAACTTTAACTACATTTATTGACACTTTCGTCAACAAATAAAGACTAAATGAAAATGCCTTTTGTGACGACGTTTAATGATAATCCGTAATCCAACCATAATCACAAGCAAAAATAAAACAAACTTGAAACACCATCTGCAGACAAAACTTCTTTTTTTTTAATCACCACGCAACCATTTGTTACTAATAAACGTGATGCAATTATAATTTGTTTTATTTTACTGTATTTAATATCATCTTTGTTAAGATTTTATTTATGAGACTACATTTATTTGGATTGAAAGAAAAGTTCATAAAAATTAATTCAAAGTATTAATTAAATTAAAAGTTCAAGAAAAATAAATGTTTTTCCAAAAAAGGAACTTTAGTAAACATTTACAATATATAACACCTACATTTTCGTTCGCAAAATCTGTAATTTAGTCGACTAAAAAATTGTGGTAATTATTAAACTAAAATTAGACTAAAACTAAATTAACAAAATTAACACTGCGTACCTTTACTCAAGTACAATTTTAAAGTACTCTTTACAACTCTGCTTTTTAGAGCATTGTCACAATGGAACAATGTTGAGAATTTTTGGTAAATTAGTCAATAAAGTTTGTTTTGTTTCATGTGCCTTTTATTCGCCGACTTATATCCATCTACCAATCTACCGCTTTCGGTATTTCAGAGCAGCCGATGACACACTGACAACGTCAACGCCAATTGCGGGGAGCCATCTTCAACCACATCAACCATGAAGCCACCCAAAACAAAACGTGCAGGGCGAGGTGAGGTGGTCCGGCGGGGTGGTGGGCAACAAAGAGAGCCTAACCAGGCATGAAATCTGTCAGTGTCTTCTGCTACATGGTGTGATTGCACTGACATTGTTTGGAAGCTCCGGCTACAAATAGCCCTGCCGCAGAGTGGGGGGAGGGGGGCCTTCGTTCCTCTCTCCTTGCATTTCAAAGGTTGAAACCTGATCCAGCGTCTTCCTGCTGACAAAGCTAAATGCCAGGTTTGAAAATTCGCAACACATATAGTGACACGCGCACTGGAGCCTCGCAATCTCCGTCTCACGATGATCCAATCGCATCAGGACAAGCCAGATGATGCTGCAGCTACAATTCACCAGAACTTTGAAAGTGACTTCACGAGGAGGCGAGTTGTCACCATACGAGACCCTGTAGCACTTATAGACGAAACGTGACTTATAGACGGGTTTTGCAAAGCTTTGTGTCATGAATAGTTGCAATGCATGATGGGACTTGCGAGTTAAACATCTGAAGAATCTTGAGGTCGTAGAAAGCACTTGACCAAATGGTTTTTCTTTGAAATAAGTTAATATATACGTAACCAAAACCGTACATAAAAAACGTAAACGTACATTACTTTAGTTTTTTACAGTTATTTTACCGCTAAATTTTGCCGCAGAGCTCGTCTAATGCTTTCATAACCGCCACTTTACAAACGCTTGTCGTTTTTTTTTTCCAGGTGGGCAAAAGCTGCAAATGTGCGTTTCCTTCCCTGCCCCCAATCCCGTGCGTCAACCCTTTCAAACGCATTAAGATGCTCTAGGCACTTGGGTTTTTCCTCTCACTTTCACTGGCTCTCTTTATCTTTGTCTCAAGTCAGAGGGCTTTTTTTTTCCTCCCCGAACCATTCTTTTTTTTTTTTTTTACAAAAGAGATCCAAACACAACAGAGCGAGACAAAGGAAGGCTGTCAACAAAATAAGCCGGCCAACAATGAGATGTAGATGTGTGACTGTGGAAATGCAGTGGCAGAAGATGAATAAGTTAGATGGAGAGGAGGTTACCGGTGCAGGAGATAAGCCAGGTGCTATCTTCCAGGAAAAACACGATTCTCACAGGGATAAGGAGAACTCTCCAGACTGAATATCCCTTTAGCCCCTCATACGGGAAGTTTATGAAGAGGCGTATTTATCTCCAAGGAAAAAAGAAGGACTTTGTTATCAGATGGTGCCAATTTTACACACCTTTTGCATGTCGTTACTGCGGGCTAGAGTGTGAAGTTACAAAATATGGCCCATTTTTTCAATTTTGTGTGGAATAGGAATGCATGTGACTGGGAAATTGGGTTAAAAAGTTTAATGATGGATGTAAAATCTATAATATCAGAATCAGAATCAACCGGCAACAAGGATTTAGATGTGGTCTGACTCCATCTTTTGTTCCCTCTTATTCCGAAATGCAAGAAAAATCAAAAATAGAAAAAAAAAGAAATTGACCATGAACATTTAAATAATGAAGAAAAAAAAAAGAATTGCCTGAAATCTATAAGACTGGTGTTTAAACTGCGTTAAAATCCATGTACAGAGACAAATCTCTCTACATTTACATCAATGTTTTACAGCAAAATTCAGTTTTTGCGTATTGATGGCAAGTTTATGTTTATAACAATGCATTAGAGGAAACATTGAGAGTTACGGCTTATTATATTTTCTGTCTGAAGTTTTTTTATCATAAACAAATGCTAACAAAGACATTCGGTTTTCCTTTCTTTGAATAAGTAAACAAATGATAAAGACTTTGTGACTATAGGATTTATATATACATTGTATTATTCTAAATAATTTTTTCTTTATTTGAATTTATTTAAAATTCATAACAAATGTTTTATAAATTAATTTTAAATTTAAAATTGTTGGCCCAATAATTATTTAAAGTCCAAACTCTTTGTACAAATGCAACAGGTATTACTCCTCACCGGAGCTGAACCTTTTAAAAATTATATAATTTTATAAAATATTCGAATAACTTTTTTTTTTAACCCAAGAACCACCACGTAAAGGGCAAACTCCCTCTTTTTATATTATATATTTTACTTGAGTATTGTGCTACAAATCGAAAATGAATAATAACAGCACTGATCTGTAAATTAAAAACACGGTAGGAAATCATAATATAATTTGATTCCTTTTCAAGAAACAATCAGCCTTGATTTATTAACATTTTGATGTTGAAAAATGTTGCTGACACAAAGCCACTGATATCAGCGCATCAAATCTGCCCATCACCTTTTAATAACTCAAAAGCATTTCGACCAGCCACAAGACGCCACATTTCATTTGACAAAACCTCGTCCGGCTCTTTCACAGACGCCGTCATATTGTTCCTGACACAAAGTCGCCGGTTATTTTCAGGAGACGCGGATCTGTGTTGAAAGTCAATGGCTTAAACACTTAATTAAATCTCGGTAAAGCACAAAAAAGATTTTATAATGTTAACGTCGGGAAAAGAAAACGTACAAATCATGTTGTTTAGCAGCAAAGAAGCGAGTAAAACTAGGAACATCTGAACAATGTTCAATTAACAAAGCCACTTAATGTGCATCACGCATTCACTTCGTCAATATGCGAGGCTTAATTAGTTGAGCTTTTAGTTAATTGGTTTATGTGAAAAGACGCATTGAGTCATGAGTTGCTTTGTAAAGTGATGATTAATTAAAATGTTCAGCCTCGTGCTATCGAATCTACTGTCGAGTCCTTCAAATCACAGCTGTGACAACAAAGCATCTCCGGATATTTCTGGAACGTCGGAGGTTTAAGTCACGACAAGAATTATGATAATGAAGTGCCTCTTTAATCATTATGACGGAATGATTTCATGCTTTCATTGGGATTTTCTCTTTATATGAACTCTGCAATTCACATTAAAAATATTTTTTTTGATTGTTGTATTTGATGTTGTTCCGCCATTTTGAATCATTGAGGTGTTAAATTTCATTTCTATATGAGGTAATGAACCTCAAAAATGAAGAACTTTTTGTTTACCACGTTTTCTAAAAAATTTGGAAATTTACACACATTTAGGAAAATTGAAAAGTGCACTACCAAAAATAATATCAAGCATTCTATTTTCAAGCACATGGATTATTATGCAAAATGTATCATTTCAAATTACATTCGTTATTTAAAACTCGCTAAAACATTTAGATTAATTTAATAATTTTGGGTCTTATGCTCATTTAAAGTCCACCCTCCGTACAAATACAATAAGCAGTATTTGAGGCCGAACTTGTTAAAAAATTATTTAATTATATTAAATATTCTGATAATCTATTTTAAACCTAACAACCATCACGTGAATGGAAAACCACTCTTTGCTGCTTGCAGCTATATTTACCTTGAGTATTGTGTTATAAATTAAAAAACTAATTTAAAATGTAATTAAAAACTGGGTATTTACAGAACATTTACAGAATTTACAGTGTGGTAAATCATATTACAGTATGCTGTTAGAATCCACAGCAGCCAGTTATTTTTCCACAATATTTTCCTAAAAAAAAAAAACTATTTTTTTTTACAAACTCATAGAAAATTAAGCAATGAATTGGCATTGAGCCTGAACCGCTCTGTGTTTTATCCTCTATATTTTTATAGCGAAACAGACTGATATAAAAACAATAGTTTGGTTATGTAATGCTTTTTAGCGCTAATATCTACATGAGTGGCTGTCTCTCACTTGCATTAGTCATTCTGGAAGCATTACACGCAGACCGAACGCGAACATGAGCCTTTTACATAACCACTCATTCCCAAATTCTAAATATCACTTGCCAATCCAGACTCACTATTACAATCTTCTCGCACTGTCATGAACTCCACAGATCATCTTTGAAACAGAATTTCCAATGCGGGCTTTTTATTGTTGCTGTCCGGCGGCAGAGTTCTGTACCCTTAGGGAAGAGAGAGAGAGAGAGAGAGAGAGAGAGAGAGAGAGAGAGAGAGAGAGAGAGAGAGAGAGAGAGAGAGAGAAGTTACGATGAAAATCCGTTTTTAAGAATGAAGACCATCTGCCAGGCACCGAGAGGTCAAGAAGACGTTGGCAAGCTGTTTTGTGTTAATTCTTTCTCCGTCAGTATAAACACACCAGTAAAATTGCTTATCAAACGGGCATAAATAAAAATACCCGTAGGATTAAATGCCAAAGTGCATGAATATTTCCATAAACGACTTGAATATAATAATATTCAGAATAATTACTACAACAGACTGGAGGGAAATCTGAATTGGAACATAATTCATCAATCCAAACCATTTTTCCATATCTGGGTCACGGGGAGCTGGAGCCAATCCCTGAAACTCCGAGCCTGAAGGATTGGTGGCCAGCCAATCACAGAGTAGAATGCACAAAAACACAAGCTCACACTCTCTCTTTCTTTTATGGAAAATTTTTCACTCCAATTCCACAACTTTATTCTGGAACGGGTTCTGTAGTTACACACTATGTCACTGTGCCAAGGTGCAATTATGTTTCAATCTATTTATTGTAAATGAAAGGTTAAGTTAAAATTTAGTTTTTTATATTTCATAAACACTCAAATTCATCCACTTTCTCCTATTACACAGAAGTCATTCCGAAAATTCTTCTGCCACCATGAGTCAGTTTTCTTGATCCATACTGGTGTCAGTATAAAACACAGATTTTACGATTCTTCAATCCACAAAGAGTTTTCATGAAGCCTAATAAAACACAGTATATTCAAACTACATATTAAAAATGTATATATTTTTACATGTATTCAAAAAAATGTTTAGGCTAAAACAATCAATCTCTCTGGGAAACAATCTTCTCTTTGCACGTCTACAGATCTTTGCAGGCTCGCGTGATGAAACGGACTTTTATAGGTTGTGCAACTTTAAATGAACAAGTGGAGCGATAAACGGCATGGATCGGAGTCAAGAATCGCATGGCCTTGATTTCTAAGAACTTACGTAATGGAGTCGAGAGAGAGAGAGAGAGAGCACAGACGGAGGGAAGACACAGGAGATAGTTGGATTCTATACGTCTTCATTAGTGTCCGAGTTAGGAAGACCAGCGGAACCAGAAACGTTTTCTTATTTAAACCCTCCTCTATGAAATTTACCACACGTCTGCCATCGTTTTTTTTTACCCCTTAAATAAAAAATGCACAGTTGGTAGAGCAACTAGTATTTCAAAGCAAAACACTTGGCGAAAACACCATTTGTGTGCCGCTGTGATCAGTCAAGCGAGACGGAGAATAACAAGGATGAGCACAATGAACTCAAAAATGTCACACCACTGCCACAACTAGCATGTCAAATTGTACTTTTAAAAACCCAGCAAATGGCACAAAAACACTGGTATTTACAGTTTTCCGAGGAGAGGTTTTCTTTTCGAATGACAATGTGTTGAAGCTTCCAACAGACGGGCTGTTTTTAACCGATTCGCAGAAGTGTCAGACATCCCACGGTGTGAAATCAGACTGAAAAGACACATGTTCTCAAAACTTTGCTTGTGGTGATTGTTGCGGTTCTCACTCGTTTGCTCGGAAACAACTTTCAACTTTGGACTGGATCTCTATAGTGCAGACGTGAACACTAGAAGACTTCAGTAAAGTAGTAAAGTATTTTTAAAATATTTTATTATTCAATATTTAATTATTTAAATATTTCATTATTTAATTTTATAAGAATGTGAAAAACATGTTCATTTCAAACAATCTCAAAGAAATCTTCTTTTTTGAGGTTATATAAAGGTTCATTTTTGAGGAATATAGAAATATAGAAAATACATTTAACACCTCAATGTTTCAAAATGGCAGAACAAAATGAAAAGAACAAAAAGTGTCTCAATTAAACTCAAAAGTGCAATAAACCGCAGACATGTTCAGGTGATATCGCTCATAAACAGCATCCAGTACCTTCAGCATCCTACAAATGGCGATATCACCTGTACAACCCCGGTAGAAAAAGATGCGCACAATCACAACATAACAAGTAACAGTAAGTGTCCAATCAAATGTACTGGAGTAAAGAGTACAGACACTCAATCACGAATGTAGGAAAGTAGTGAGTAAAAGTTGCTTCTTTTTTTGACACCCAGTACAAGTACAAACAAAGTAGCCAAAAATAGCCCATTTAAGAAAAGTAATATAGCCCATTTACTCAAGTACTTTGCATCACTGCTTCGGACATTTCTGAAAGACAAATATAAAGACAAATCTCCAGCAGCGCTCGATGCTAAACTGTCACCAGTGAACTCTACAAATTATTGATAGAAAGAACTGTTCAACAAACTCTGTGACAAAGAGCAAAACCTTAATGACATTCTCACATCACAGACCATCATCTTCATTCCAGAATCAATGTGACAAATCTGGACCCAAACAATTTTCTTTTTGCATATGTTTTGGTAACTAGACTCACTATAGATTTCCATATTTTCCGATTGTTCCTGCAGAATGAAATGTTTGATATCGTTGATCTACAGGATAGTGTTTGTCGTTCAGATCGTTTCCTTGAAATGAGTCGACGTCAAAAACATGCTCAGCAAAAATGTAAAGTCCTGATTTCACTTTGTGAGTCCTGTCAGAACTAAAAAAAGTTGAAGGTGCAGGGATCTAGAGTGAAAAGTGACATTCTCACTCGCAAATCACAACGAGTCTTACATATATAAGCTATAGCTACATCTGGCAAACGCTCACAGATTCTCTGCCACTCACAAGACAGCAGCTAAATCACTATGTATGGAAATTAACACCTCTCTTACAGCCCACAGGCAGGAAATAGGACACAGCTCGCATAATTTAAGTCTTTAGTTCAACAACACGACGCATTGTTTAAAGCACCAGTTAAACTGTGATGGTTTTCTGGTGGTACCGTGGTCGGGACCTGGTCTTGCCACCGAGGCGATGGACCCTGACCCCCACATGCCCCCCGACCCCATGGTTTAAGGCTGCCCACTGCTCCGGGTTTGTTAATGCAGAAAACTCACTTTATTTTACAGTTCCTTACTTTTGAGTTCTTGTACTTTCTTCATGTTCTTCTAATTATTAATAATATTATTGTAGTTATTTCAATATAACACAATAATATTATTAATAATTAGTATTAATAATAGTATTATTATATTATACTAATAGTATAATATTATAATAATAGTATTAATATAAATATAAAAATATATTAGGCCATTTTGTTGTTACTATGTAGTCTTTATTTGTCATAGATTAGGTTGCTGATCCTTTTCTGTGCTTTTTTTACTTTATTGTCCCGATTCTACTTTTCTATTTCTACTCATTGATTTGTAATGGAAGTCGCCTTTCAAGCCTCTTCAATTCATCATCGTTCCTTGTCGAAATATCATCAAATCTTGAAAAGTGCTTTCTCGAATCATCGTCTCATCTACATCTTTTTGAACTTTGGTTTTCCTTGTATTCAACTTTTTTCATCGTCTTTTAACCCACTGACTATAATTAGGATTCCTTGTTCAGCTTTCATTGCTCATTCTCTTTTCTGTTCATTGTAGGAACGTAGATTCAGCTCTAAACATTTTCTTTCTCTATCCATTGAGATCAGCTTCTTCATATCTGCTACACTTGAGTTATGCAATTGAGTTTGTGTTTGGGCTCCAATTTTCATCTCGGTGAGATTCAATGGAGCTTCTCCAGTCAACACACCATCAACTTTTATCAACTTTTTTGGCGCTTCCTCCATTTCACTGGTGTCAACTTTTACCTTTCTTTAACGTCTTATTCATAGGATTGACATTTTTCCTTCTTCCAGGAATCGTTCTTAGCATTGTGACAGGACATAACACATACTTATATAAGTCATATCTTTTAATATATTATAGTTATTTATATTGGTTATTCAGTGTGTACATTTTGCCGTTATAACATTTTTCTTTTTGAATTAGTAGCAATAGTAATTTAATTGTAACCCTTCTTTTCTATTCTATTCTATTCTTTTCTATTCTATTATATTCTATACAGTTTTAGACTGGGACTCTGAAACATAAACTAAAACTTGTTTTATGTTATAGCACAACGTAATTTCTCCAGAATCACGTAAAGTGAAGTGATTTTGTCATATTGCTGTAATATTTGTAGTATCGTATAGTAGTTTTTGCTAATCCAGTCGCATTAACCGTGACTTGCACGGAGACACACACTTCCTACAGTCCTTTAACGCACAACAACACGGCTCTGGCTGTGTGTGATCGACCTTTGGTCCGTCATCATAAGACAACCCGTTTCCAACGGGTCCAAAGGTGGTCGACATCACATGGCCGGCCTGTGTCCACACTGTGCTTTTCCTCCTAATTCCAAGCCACACTGGAGGAATGGCACGAGGGGGGGGAGGGTCGGGGGCTGCGATGGAGGAATGTGGATTTTATAACAAGAGCTGAACACCATCAGAAGGGGAAAACAGTGGAATGGCGGCACGCACTGACACACAGTTGTCACAAGGGCATTCCGGCCCTGGAAAGCCAGTGGAAGGAGATAAACAAAGTCAGCAGCATTCCGAGTATTCCCGCTCTCTCTCTCTCTACGAATCAGGCTCTGTCTTCCACCCGCGTGTTAAACTCTGTCACACCGAGTCGAGAATCAGACGCAGGGAGGGATGGCAATGGCCTCGGGGGAGGGAAAACAGTTCCTTCGTGAGGCCTGTTGGAGCTGGAAGATTGAGGGGACGCCGGGCAGGAATTCTGGAGCCGGAGAAGGGGGTTCTGAGAGCAAATGAATAAAGGCCATTCTTCATACGTGGAGCTATGCGGACTTAAAGAGAAGGCTGTTTGTTTGGGGCTTGTTTTGCTTTTGTGACCTTTGTGCTTGCAAGGTCGCGAACCCCCTGCGGAGTCCAGCGGCGGCCTGGAGGATTCCATATCAGCCTCATTTAGTTGTTTCTCTTTCCTGCGGAGATGCAAAAGCTCGCTTGTCTTCAGAGCAAACACAAGTGAGAGAATAAAAAAAAAGCTTTACTGGGTTTTCATCAACTAGGAAGCAGATAATGATCCCTTACACACACACACAAATGTTTTTATTATCGGGGCTAAATGGAATCAAATGATTGTTCTGAAGATGTTTTTCAGACCAGAAGATGGACTTTAAGTCTATAAAAGGTGTTTAAAGCATTACAGGCGAATGTTGTGTGAAAATGATACAAATAAAAGATGTGAATAAAGATGTGGAAACAAAAAACACACTTTTATTCTAATCCTTGTATAGAATTATACAGTAATGTAAATTGAGAAAAATGTTACTACATACTACATTTTGTTGTGAGCATCTAGCAGATTATTTTATCCAGAAATATTCACATTGTATTATCGTTTTAACAAAGACGCATTTTTCGTTGTACTCGAACACCAGGACTTGTAATCTTCTAAACCACCATTCTACTGACTGGCTAGAAGGGAAACTATATATTTTAGGCTTTTATATTTCTAATAATGAACACAACAGTCGTATATGTTGAATGCATCGTAAGTACAAAACACCATAAGCTAAGAAATTAACATTGGAAACAAAGGGGCAGAACAATTCCAGGTAAACCAGTTATATACAAAAACATATTGAGCTTGAGAAAATAAAAGTTCTATACGTCAAAGTGTTTTTTCTTCAGATTATCGGACAGATCTATGGCATAAAGTGTCAAAAAAAAAAAAAAAAAAAGATTTAGATAATCTGATAAACAAAGAAACTTAAAGAAACTTAAAGAAAATTAAAGAGATTAAAGAGTTTAAAATTATTGACAATTTCATAGGAACGTCATGTGACCCAATAAGACCATTTAATCTGATTGGTTAGAAGCTATAAAAGTTTAAAAATAACAGTAGCATGCATTGTGCTATAATTCATCAGTAATATCCAATACAACTATATGATAATAAAAAACTTGTGATCATTTATGTGCATTGTTAAAATGCTATGTTACTATAATTAATTTTTCTTTTTTGATATTTAGCTGCCATAACTGAAAAAATAAAGATGTTTGAAAAAGATTTCACTGAGGCATTTTACAGTCAGATACAGATACAGTCAGCACAAAACGGAATTTGACAAAATAGTTCATCAGAATCCCATTCTCGTGAATGAAGTTTGCCGCACGATGCCGACAACGTAATAAAGCATCCGGCGCGATGCTGATGGGACTGAAAGCAGTGCCTTTCACCTACTATTTGATGAGGGCGATAAATGACTCATCTGGTAAGTTTTGTAGCAGTAAACATTTGTCATGATGTTCTGCTGCAGTTGCCTGGCAACCTTTGCGAGATGAGAGAGATAAGTATGGCAGGGCAGCCCACACTGCTCTAATCAAGTTGCTGAGATGAAGCTAATTATTGCTCTGGTGAAATTTGAGGACAAAGACAAAGTCCTAATCTTCCCTCTAGAAAACCCGTTTTGCAGTGGTTTTCAGACGTGATGCATGAACGACAGAGCATGTAATGTATGAAAAGATTGCTTAAAACACAAAAAAACTATTCATTTGTGTTCTATAAATCCATTTAAATTAAACCTCCGATGATCTGAAATGAACTGATACTAATGATGCCAAAAGCATGTAATGTATGAAAAAAAGTGAACTATTCATTTGAATTCTATAAATCCATTTAGATTAGAAATTCGATGATCTGAAATTAACAAATAGGTATTAAAAATATCCAAAATGACGACATGGCAATGTTCATCGGACAAAGAGCATATGATGTATGAAAATAAAACTTAAAACACATTAAAACTATTCATTTGAATTCTATAAATCTATTTAAATTAGACATCTGGTTATCCGAAATAAACAAGTAGGTACTAAAAATATCAAAATGATGACATGGCAATGTTCATCGGACAAAAAGCATGCAATGTATGAAAAAATTGTTTAAAACGCAATAAAACTATTCATTTGAATTCCATCATTTCAATGTTCATAATTCATAATTTAAATTAGACATCCAATAATCCGAAATGAACAAATAGTTACTAAAGATGTCAAAAAATAATCTGGATGAACCACAAGGCAGCACCAAATAGGAGTCAACGTTTGAAGACGGTTGAGGTTTAATAATAATTCATTTGATCTATTTAAGTTTTTTTTTTTTTGGGGGGGGGGTGTTCAATTTTCAGGAAAAGCAACTTCTCGCAATGTAAATCGCGTTAATCCTCCGCGTAATCCGGAATTGTCACTATTAGGGCGTTAAATAATGCATTTGTATTATACATCAGACCTGCAGGGTTCAAATCCATCAATCAGGCTTCATCCCGCATTTTGCCAAAGAGACGGTTACTAACCATCATCCAGGAAGGAAAGCAGAAATGAAACTAAAATGAGGCTTTTCTTCAAACAGCTCAGTTCAAGCATCAGACTGCTTAATTTAATAGCCTCGGGCTGCCAATTACATTCAGGGGAGCAAGCAGTACACTGTCAATTTCATCCTGTTGGGTTGAGTATTAATTTCCAATGACTCTTGTTGCTTGGAGACCGGCATAAAGTTGGATTGCTTCAATGTTTATTTATCAGAGTGCTTTCAGCCGGTGGAGAGAAATAATGCTAGACATACTTAAGATGAGAATAATGTCCTCAGTTCAGTGCCGCAAACTCCGCTCTGTACTCCGGTATTTTCGGATTATGCCGGAGATGGCGTAAATGTGGAGGAGAGAGAGGAGCGCTCCAGCCGTCTCCTCTGCTAATCGTTGCTAAATGACCTTTAGTAAATGACCTGTCGCTGCATCAACCACAAGAAGCACGTGGGATCGATTCTGGTCGCTTGGAATGTTTTCTTTCCAGTCAATGACAAAAGCATCTGTTGCCATGATAAATACCAAATGTATAAATTAGAGAGACTAAACAGAGAGAGGGTGGGATGGGTGGATGGATGGATGGAATTAATAGATAGACAGACACATTAGATGGATGGATGGATGGATGGATGGATGGATGGATGGATGGACCGACGGACGGATGGATGGCGAGATGGATGGATGGATAGACAAACAGACAGACAGACGGATAGATAGATAGACAGACAGACGGATAGATGGATGGATGGATGGGTGGATGAGGAGATGGATGGATGGATGGATGGATGGATGGATGGATGGATGGATGGATGGATAGACAGACAGACAGACAGATAGACAGACAGACGGATAGATGGATGGATGTATGAGTGGATGAGGAGATGGATGGATGGATGGATGGATGGATGGATGGATGGATGGATAGACAGACAGACAGACAGACAGACAGACAGATAGATAGAACATAGATAGATAGATACACATGAACATTTGTCTCCATTTGTGATTATGGAAATAAACTGTTTAAATTATATACAGTTATATGAACGTATATAAACTGAAATAATAATATATAAAATACATAAATTGTTACAATATAAACATATATATTTACTTTTTGTTGCAAACAGAGATTGCATTTACATACTTTTATAAAATGTGGAAGTTGTGAATTTTTGAACAATCCTTCCAACTTTGTTCAGATTTAAAAGATTAATTACAAGACACTTTATTTGTACTTACATTAAAATTAAATCTATATAAACTTAATCATTTTCCTGAAACAGATGCTATTATGAGGAGGCAAAAAAAGAAGCTAAAAATAGTCCATAACTATATTTACTAACACATTACACCTCGGTTTCTAACCCGTGCAATCTAATTTGTCAGGCTCTGTGGAATCTTGATGTTGACCCTGCTTTTCTGTTAGGAGAGTGTGAAATGAAGCAGAAGAGTGTGTGTTCGCCAGGACAGAGGAATTCCACATTCATTTGGTGGCGCTGAGCAGAAGCTCTCCAGACAGGATGGCAACTACAGCGGAGACAGACGTCAGGCCAAAATACCGCATTGGAGATTTCCAAGAGTCAAGAGCTAACACGGAGTTAGTGGGTCACGTGACTCGTCGGGGTCTTCTTCACACCGAGGGGTCGTTGTTAGCGCGGCGTTATCGCCCGAGAAAATTAATGACACGAGTTAGCGCTTATATAAACACATTCAGCCGTGCAGAAGCAACAACTGAACTTCACATTTACAATCCACACTAAAACTAAAAATATTCACTATAAATACACATACTGTAGATGCCGAAAATTAGTTTGTCGTTGTAGTTACTTTCACAAAACTCCTATGAAAAAGAAAAAAATGAATTTCTCAATTTCTCTCTAAAATGCCTTGCCCCTCTAAGCCAAAAACCTATTTTCAAACGAGATATTAGAAGGAAAACTAAGTGCTGTTATTTTAAATACTATTTAAAAATATTAAAACGATGTGTGCGTGTATATATATACACGTACATACATGTATTTACACGTCTATAGGATATTACACACAAGTTGTTCAAGAAAGATTTTTGTCTTGATTTTTTCTTTATTTTATCTCATGATTTTAGAGTCATTTCAGAGAATGATTTTTTCATTTAGTGCTGATGGCGCACACACCTAGGAACACTGCACTGACTGATTCCAGATCAGTCATTTGCTCCAGCAAGAGCCGGAAACTGTTTTTCTGATGAAACCGGGCGTCAACCAGCTCTGACTTCACTGACTTTACAGCGACACACAGGCGAATTGGGCTCTGTTTTTTATTCTCTCTCATATTTCTGTTTAAATTAGGTGTACTTTTCTCCCAGATAAGTGAATAATATTAGGATCCAGGATTTGGCACAATTAGGCGACTGGTCTGAATAACCGGTGATTTAGATAACTAGAGGTGTAAAGAGTACATGAAAAAGTTACAAGTCATCAATTTCAAGGAGACTTGAGTAAAAGTTGTAGTATCCAATTATCAAAGAACTTGAGTGCTTTACTGAATGGTTTTATTACTATAGAAATAAAATTTGACACCTCAATGTTTCAAAATGGCAGAACTAATTAGATAACAAAAAGAACAAAAAGTTGGTCTCAGTCAAACTCAAATGTGCAAAAAAGTGCAACCGCTAATTCATGTTCACATGATTTATATTGACATTGTTATTGACATGATTCACATTACATAAAGTGCCTTCAGCATCCTGCAGACGGCAATATCGCTTTAGAAATTTTTTACCGTGGTAAAAAAAGATGCACTTGTCATGCACAATTACAATGTAACAAGTAACGATAAGTGCCTATTCAAATGTAGTGGAGTAAAGAGTACAGATACTCAATCACAAATGTAATCAAGTAGAGAGTAAAAATTGCTTCTATTTTGGAGTAAAAAGTAGCTTTTAAAACACTCAAGTAAAGTCCATTTACTCAAGTACTTCACACCAGAATTGGCGATATATGGTGTCGTGCAGTGGGATTAGCAGCGTTGAGTGTCTGCTCAGTTGTGTTAACCAGGCTTTGACTGCAACAGAAGGACTTACACTGGTTACAGATGTGCAACATGATCCTGCTTGTGTTCCAGCATTCAGTCACTAAAATATCTGCAGTTAAATGAGACAGCAGAACATAAGTTTGCAGCTTAGCCCGGGGATACGACAGAGGGCAGATATGTATAATTAAATATGTGCTTCAAATAAAGCCACAGAAGATCTATTTTCAACATCAGACACTGGGTTTGAAAATCTTATTATAAAGTCTGACCTTCTGCACGAGTGAGAAACACATTCAGGGGAATAAATCAATAGGAACCTTGATGAACTGTGGAGGTGTAATTGTTGCAATAGTTGCTTCATGCCTCAGCACCTTCTAATTGACTAAACTTAAAACTTAACCCTACACGAGCCGCGCGGACGCAACACTTAAACAAGCGCTAGTTAATTGATTCGTCCTAAATTTGTCGGGAGAATTATGTCCAATATTAAAGTAATCCGGTGCGTGGACGATGAAGAAATACAAATAAAGAAGAAATAAATACAAATACAAATAAAGAACAAATAAAAATTTGTCCTAAATTATGTCCGATATCAAAGCAATCCGGTGCGTGGATGATGAAAAAATACAAATCTGAATAACTAGTGATAATATCGGTTAAATAACCGGTAAATTATGTCTTAATAAATAAGTGTAAAGGGTAGCTGAAAACCATACTGGCGTAAAAGTACGGATACCTTACTGTAAAGATTACTCCATTACAAGTTAAGAGTCCCCAATTCCAAGAAGACTTGAGTAAAAGTTGTAAAGTATCCAATTGTAAAAGAACTAATGTATTTTATTTGTACTTAAGGCTCAAAAAGGCTTTTAGGCTCAAAAAACACCAAGAAATGTGGGACACTTTATTTATGAGCAATTATTTCCTAATATATAAAAGAGTTATAACACCTCAATGTGCGGATGCAACACTTAAATAAGCGCCAGTTAATTGATTCGTTTAAATTTCTCGGGAGAATTATGTCCGATATCAAAGCAATTCAGTGTATGGACGATGAAGAAATCCAAATCTGAGAGTCCGGTCTGGCTTGTAAGTGTGGAGGAAACATGCCATCACAAACGGAGACTCGCGGCTATAATCCATTCGTCTTTCAGACAGACTCATAAAAAACAAAGATCTGTTGAGAAAGTCCAGGAAGTGCAATAGGCTCCGCGAAAAAATCCACCCTCACAGCCATGAGGAGCTAAAAGGCAATTTAGACATTATGGAAACACGTTAGCATTGAGCTAACCAAGACTGAATAATTAAATTAAACGTATCACTAAAATAAGAACGTTAGACATTGCAACACACATCACGGTCAGTCAATACGCTCGGCTGACAGGAAGATTAATCATTTGAGAATATTGGCAGATCTGTCCAGAAATGGCAACGCATTGCCTTCCCTCTCTAATCTGATGGCAAAATCTCAAAGGGGATCGGAGATGATCAGCTCTATCGTCAGTAGTAGCAAACATGGCCGAGCCTAATGGTCCATATCAAACGGCCATGTGACGCAGAAAAGCTCAACTGCACACATTCATCCGGACAAGCTTATGCAGAATACATGCAAAAGTATATATATACATACATATATATATATATATATATATATATATATATATATATATATATTTTTTTTTTTTTTTTTTTTTTTTTTTTTTTTTGTTGTTTTTGTTTTGTACAAGCCGTTTCAGCTTCAGTGGTGATTTCACAGCAATGCAAAATTTAAAGAAGCAATCTTCTATACAAAATCCACAATATTGTGTCCTGTCAAAAGGTTAAAACAATAATTGTCTTTTGTTTTAAAGCACATATTGGTAATTTATATAAAATTGATATAATGTAGTATTATTGATAAGAAAAGAGATGGATAGATTGAATGGATTAGGCATAGATGAACGATTGGATGAATGGAGAGAAAGTGAGTGAGTGAGTGAGTGAGTGAGTGAGTGAGTGAGTGAGTGAGTGAGTGAGTGAGTGAGTGAGTGAGTGAGTGAGTGAGTGAGTGAGTGAGTGAGAGATATTGGTTGGTTGGTTGGTTGGATGGATGTAAAAAAAAGAGAGAGAAAAATGAATGGATGGATGGATGGACATATATATATATAGTAGATAGATAGATAGATAGATAGATAGATAGATAGATAGATAGATAGATAGATAGATAGATAGATAGATAGATAGATAGATAGATAGATAGATAGATAGATAGATAGATAGATAGATAGAGAAAAAGAAAGAAGGAATCAAAGATAAAGAGAGAAGAGAAAAAGAGAGAAAGAAATAGAAAGATAGATAGAAAGAGAGATGGAGAAAAAACACTGAGTCCTGATCTAATACACAGATTGATTTACAACCACACAGGAAATCCTCGACACTAAAGGTAGACGAGTAAATCATCATGATCCAATCGCACAAATCATGTTGCTGCTCGAACTGGAACTGAGCGAATGTTTACAGCAAACAATCTAATACTGAGCAAAACTGTCCAGCGAATATCAACCTGCATGTCCTCTGCATCCACAAGCCCAGGAGACCCGATCTGTTCATTTCCCATACACACTCTAGCACACTATAGGAAAAACACTGATGGGGACACAACAGAATAGCTAAAGCTAAACATAGCTAAAAGGTTAAATCCAAACAATATGCAACAAACTTCAAACCAGAAAATGAAACATGCCAATGCTAACAATGCTAACTGCTAACATAGCTATCTACTATTAGCTGGACTGTTTGTGCTTGTTTAGAACAAAATGGTGAAGGGCTTTCGATTGTTTTACCTTGAGCGTTCAGTTTTATTTAGCCACTTTGTACTTGCATTAACTCTAACGCAACTGTATGGTAGGCAACAAGACGTAAAGACACAAAGTTTGAGCTTCATCTGGAGTAGTTCTGTAATGAGTGAATTGGTTTCCATTTAAATTCCATTCTCGTTGTTCGTTTCAAAATTGACAGCCACTCCACGTGAGTCAAGGTAGAACATGACCAACCCGATCATGGCATGATTCAGATGAATTATTCGTCCCAAATCCCAAAACTTCATCCCACAATTGATTCAAATGAGTGATTCGTTCATGAGTCATGAGTCATGAGTCGATTTGCTAGTCTGAACAGCTCGGAATGGACTTCAGACGTCAAACTCAACCTGAAGCACATGGAACTGTTTCTCATTTCTGTGTTTTTCCAAGTGGCGGCATTTTAGCTGAATAAATCATTTCGTTTACAGTCACATTTACGAGTTAAGGTAAGCTGATCATAAAAAGGTACTAAAAGTATTTGAACTCACTTTCAGTGACACTAAATCAAACATTAAGACCATAAATCAAAGGTACATGGTTGTGTAACAAGTTTAAATTGACGTCTTGGACAATATATCACGGGAATATTGGGTAGCATTAGGAATACGCTGCTTATATTGCACTTTTTGCATACAAATTTATAAACCGTAAAAATATTATGAATTATCTGTAACTGTAATTATATTTAAGCCCTTTTACACAAAGTTAATTTCTACAAAGTGCTGTACTGGAAAATATGTAACTATATGTAAATATGTAATTATGAATCAAATACATAAAGATTTAAGTATCAAAATATAATGGAAAAGAATTAATCGCAGAAAATTTGACATATGACAATATAAATTCACTATAAACTCACACTAATATTGACTTTACAATTATTAATAAAAAAATTTGAAATAGCAGTGAATAAACAAAAATGGCTTCCACAAACACGTTACCTCAAACCAGCAGCTTCCTGTTGTGATTCCAGACATGCGCGGCCGTCCACATGTGCGAGGCTGTCGAGAAAACAACAGAGAAAATCATTCACCATGACTTCAGATAAGCAGCACATGGGTGGGACATGTGCTCGTGTTTTATTCTTCCCGTCTTCCTTGTTATTTAAGCCGTCATTATCATCTGTTTTGTACAGGAGATGTTGTTATTGACAGTAGGTGAACTCAAATGGGCAAACTGGCATCACTGGAGTCACATGGTCTATACTGCGGCGAATAAAATAAGAGTTGGGTTCTGATGCACCACCGCAGGTTTTTACCACATACCGTTGTTTATTTTATTGTTTTGTCCATAATGTCACTGTGCACATATACAATAGATTATACATATGTACCATTAAATTAAACACATCTTCTATGTAGTGCAACATGCAGGATACATTTGCAATACTAGTATTCGTAATATACTACTATACTAACAATTAGTATTACACAGTACAAAAATTAACATACAGCTACATTACATATAGTTTACCGTATATAACTATTTTACTATATATAACCTATATATAACCTAAGTATTTAACTATATATTACATATAATTTACTGTAGTTTGTAGAATATAAGGCACATATAAAATCCCAAAAAGTGACTGCGAGAGAAAAAAAATTTGCTTTATATCAATATACTAAATTAGACATTTTATCTAATCGTAATGTATTAAAAGTATTAAACTTTAGATCAATTATTAAGAGTGAGCCTGATATTCAAGTGCGCTTATCATTCAAAATATACGGTATTTGTTCTTCACCCTGCGCTCCCAATAGAGGCTTTTCATTAAAGTGTGGAAAAATGTTATCAGTGGAAATCCTCAAAAGATCTAGATTTGGCAACGCGTCTGACGGGCGAAACAATGCTGCATAATAAATGCTGTCGAATAAAACCGTGCATTCTGAAGGCTTCAGGTTATAACAAACAGATGGGAGATTATGCAACCTGTGGGTTTTTTTTACATTTGCGGGATGTTTTTAAGGCGAAACGATAAATTAGCCATGAAGAACCGGAGTCTGTCGACACACTAGAAGCATGTTGCATTTCCATCAGACAAAGCTCACATCAGCGAGTGGCTTCAGTGACACAAATGTGCAATAGGGTTTGAACATAAGGCTTAGAGAGTGTAAAGCTCATTAGTTGGTTTCCCTACTGAGGCTGGTTGAGGCATGACTTTGGGATTAAACGGCTTTGGAATGCTATTGTCTAAGTAGGCCCGAAAACTGCAAGAACACTTGAATGGGACAAGCTCCTTCCATGTGTACACTGCAAAAGTTCACAAAATTGAAAATTCCGAGCTCTTCTTAAACTTTTTGCCCCCCATTCGGATTTTGAAATATGGAAATTAGTGTTTCTACTGTTATTTTAAAACCAAACCAGATTTACGCCCACCCCCCCAAAAAGCAGCAATCCATCACAGAGTTCACAAAACGGGAAGTCGGGCTACCTTTTGATCAGCTTTGTGGAATTCGGCAGTGGTGAATACCCATTTCCTGGATGAGTAGAAAAACAAACCTTTTCAATGATTCCACTTAGCTTCTTGCCAAGCTCCTTTGTTATGAAGTCCCAACAGTAGTCAACAGAATAGGTTAATGCATTCCAAACAATGCTCCAGTCAAATCAATGGGAATTTTTTCAGGCCTGTGGAGAGAAAATGAGAACGTGAGGATCTTCTGCTGCCAGTCATCGCTGATAAATCACAGCAAACCCGCTTTTTCAAACCGCGAGTCGCGCTGGAAAAGATAAACGGCGGTGTTAGCGGCGTCATTAAAGTCATTAATGATCAATGATTCTTTTCACTTCTATTATACTGTAACCAAGCCGCAATCTCGTCTGTGTAAAGTTGATTTATTTAAAACGCAAAAGCTTTGGGTGAGGTCGCCATTCATTTGGATATTATTACCTGGATGCTAAATGAAACAGGTGCTCTTTTGTGCATCATTCACAAAGATTCAATTGCTTTTTCAATGAGCACAAGTGAAAAAACGGCATAATCTTGTCATGTTTGCAAGGTCATTTGCATATGCTCATTTATATACGATTACAGTGTAAACACACTGTAAAAAACTGTTCTAAAATGTACAGTATTTAGTACTATCTGAGTATTTGCACACTTTTACGTTAAATTTGCCACTTCAATTTAATTAAAAATGTTTGGGTTATTATATATTTTACGCACATTCGTCTTCGTGTATTTATATGCTGTGAAAAATACAACCTTTTGTTTTTGTTGGAAACATTTGTTAGGAAACGTTTACTCTTCAATTTCAATTGTCTTTTGATAAAATCGATGCACCGCATTTGACTTTAAAACATGCAAACTGTTAGCAGGATTTTGTCAATTTTATGAGTTGATCATTTCCTGTTTTCAGTTTGTTTACGTGTATTTTCGCAACAGCACATCCACTGTCGAGTGTCTTTCTGCAGGCAAACGGGTTTGGACGTGCATAACGTGGAGAGCAGTTGGCAGCAGTGCACACAGATTTGTCTTATCTCTGCTCCTGGGATTTAATTGCCTCTCAGTTTTCTTTCAGTTGTGTTTTTGAGTTGAAGTTTGACTGTAAACAGAACCAGATATTTCTGAATTCCTGGTTAAAGAGTGATCATAGCACTAATGATATTGAACTATAGCACACATGAACATTTGTACAGAGAGGGAGAGGGGGAGGAAGGAAAGAGAGAGAGAGAGAGTGAGAGAGACAGAGAGAGACAGAGAGAGACAGAGAGAGTAAGTGAGTGAGTGTGTGTGAGAGAGAGAGAGAGAGAGAGAGAGAGAGAGAGAGAGAGAGAGAGAGCAAACAGAAAAAGAAAAAGAAAAAGAGAGACAGGCCACACAGAAAGGAGACAGACAGACAGACAGACAGACCAGCAAAAAAGAGAGACAGATCAGGCATAAAAGACAGACGGAAAAAGAAAGACAGATCGACCAGATGGATAAAGACAGACAGGTCAGACAGGGAGAAAGACAGGTCAGACAGAAATAGAAGGACATAGAATCATCAGAGTAAACAAGAGATAGAGACTGAAAAGGATAAGGCAGACAGGCGTTTATGGTGAACAGAGAGACAGACAGACCGACAGAACAGACAGAAACAAGACAAACAGAAACACACTTAAAGACAAAGAGTGACACACAGACAGTATGAATGAGACGTATAGCCTACCACAAACCATCACAGGCCCATTTAAAGTTTTGCATAACGTGTAAAGTTTGCGTGGAAAGGCGACTGACACTTAGCATTCCGTTTTACATTACAAAACACGTGAAACATACGTGACTTGGGTAAACACTTCCCCGGCGCTTCTTATCTAAATCAATTTATTGTGTTAATGGAGCTTCGACTACGTGATGGAGCCTTGGAGCACCTGTGAAACGTGATTCCGTGTTTGCTGTGAGCAGAAATAGCCGCAGTGAGGTAATGTGTACAGCGGTGTTACTCCATGCGCGCGGAACTCAATCGGTCGCGCGTTTCAACTTCACGTTTTGCACGAGCTCGGATCCAGCCTGGTGTGGCAAGCCGTTTGAACATAAGCCCGAAAGTACAAATATACACAGGATGACTTTCACCACATGAATCGTTGTGTATAGTCTCAATTGTATATAGGGTTAATATAAGAACTAATAAACAACGCAACGGAAAAAAAACACACGTGCTAATATTAACGAGCGCATCCATCGAAAATAAATATCAACTCGCTTGCCATGTTCCCCAGCGGAGGCAGATTGAAGGCTGGTTTCGCCCCGCCCACAGCGTGATTGTATATGAGCGCTGACCGAGAAGCGTGCAGCAGTTTTTTTCGGAATGGTCCGGGTGCGGATGGTTAATCTGAATGCGCTCTGTGTTTGGAGAACACACGCTTTTATTTGACTCGGATTAGGAGGATCGTTTACTCGTCCATTCCAGGGATTATTGTTGACTTTCCTCTGTTCTCCACTGCGGCGCGTCGCAGCCTCAAGTAGAAAGGTAAACGCTGCAAAGTTTCCTTTTATCGGGAATGCGATTGTTGTGTCTCTGACTGCTCACTAGTCTGTCAGATCCCACGTCACTTCAACGTCTGAACTTTTATTGAAACTTTACAGGGGGATGGTAGACCGCATGATGGCAATGAACCATGGCCGCTTCCCGGATGCTGTGAACGGGCATCAGCACTCCGCGCGCAGGATGGGAATGGGACAGTTTTCCAATCCGCTTCCACAACAGCAGCAACAGCAGCAGCAACAACAACAACAGCAGCAGCAGCAGCAACATTATAACGTGATGATGGGAGATCACATGCATTACGCGGGAGGGAATGTAAACGCGAACCACGGGATCCGACATTCCATGGGCTCTGGGAATAATATCAACGGTGGAATCCCTAATGGCAACTTACCTGCGCGGTTTAACTCCCAGTTTGTTGGACAAGGGCAGCAGCTGGCGGCCAGTATGCAGCTCCAGAAGCTAAACACGCCTTATTATCACCACACGCATCCTTCGCATCATCACCACTACATGCACGAGCTGCATCCTGCCAACCACCAGTTAAACGGGACGGGACAACAGTTCCGAGACAGTAACGTTAAGCAGAACGTGTCTGTGGTTCCTTTGCCTGGCCACCACATGCCTGCAGCAATGCTGCCCCCCAACGTCATCGACACGGATTTTATTGACGAGGAGGTCTTGATGTCACTGGTGATAGAGATGGGCTTGGACAGGATAAAAGAGCTGCCGGAGCTCTGGCTCGGACAGAATGAGTTTGATTTCATGACGGATTTTGTTTGTAAGCAACAGCCGAGTCGAGTGAGCTGTTAGTCGGAGTGCGTTTGTGTCCTTTTTTATACATATGATGGATGTTGCTGGCTTGTTTTTTTTTTTTTTCTTCCCCTTTTTTTTTTAATTTTGACAACCACATGGTTCCCACATTCCTGAATATAGCAGTTGATGTTTAAACCAAGCGGTCACGGGTTTTTGAATTCTATGTACTAATCAAAGTCGACAAGCTTTAAAAAAAAAAAAACACATCTGATCAGTGATGGCTGGACGAATCAAAGTCATGGGTCAGAAAAGAAAAGTATGGGAACCCGGGACTGGAGACAAACAGATCTGATTCATTCATGAATAAATTCTTCAAGAACAAATGTTCCGTTTCATGCCATTATGTAACACGTGGATGTTTTGCATGAGTTGTCAAAGAATGGTTCGGGCGACCAGGATTTATGCTATGCATCACTTTAGTAGGTTCTGGAGGGAAAGACACGGAAGTCTATTCAGTATTAATGTAGCAGAGCAAACCAGCACGACCAGGACCACCAGTGCCGTCACCGTGAATGCATATTCTGTAATGTTGGTGGTTGTCACATGATTGTAGATAATGGTATGTAATCGTCTCAATCAACAATGTGCTATAAATCCTATAGGCCGTATTTACCAAATCTGCTCAGATGTTCCAAGAAGGTGTGAGCAGAAGCTTCAAGTCATTTCCCCCAACCTTCCAGCCTTTCGTCGGGCCCACTTTGCCTCCGCGATTCCCGTGTGTTCTTCTCTGGATGTGTGTGTCGACCGCGAGTTTCATCTATTCGACAGATTTAGGAAGGAAAAACCTGATTCCTGAATGTCATGATCTGGAATGTTCCGGAGCAGTGTGGAAACATCCCATCGCCGAAGAGTTTCATCTTCATCGGTTTTCAAATATAGATTAACCACTGTGCTTATGATAGTATGCGGTATATTGCAATACTATTGTGTTGAAGCTTTCTAGGACAGTTTGACAGTATTTTTGTATATTTTTAGAGAAATTGTTAATTTATTATATTTTAATTTGCAAACATGAATAAAGCAGCAGAGGCTCATTATTGCATTGCCCTTTCTTAATGCCCGTGTTAATGTTTACGTGTCTCATACAGCGTGTGTTAGTAAAAGCAGTTGTGGCCTAGTACATATGGTATGCCATATTGACCATCTCACTTTACTTTACTAGAGAATCAGACTATTGACTGAAAGGTTGCAGTTGTTTCGAATCCAAGACTGGAACTGAAGTGTGTCTGAGCAAGACTTATATAATGAAAATTGTATATATTTTTTATTTATTTATTTTTATTTTTTTAAATCAATTATATGTATAAGTGCAAAACAGTCACTGTTTGCCTTCCACTTAAGTTCTGATTGGTGAAATGAAATCTGATGAAAAAAACAACAGAACCGTGCGATTTTGTGCACGCTCAAATATTACATTTCATAATCAACATTCTTTGTATTATTATTAATTGGTTACACTTGATCTCAATGGGAAAATTGTTTGCATAAGAGGCGGAACAGAAAAAAAAGTAAACAACCAGGTGGGATCAATCTCCTGTAAAGAAACGCACATCAAACCCTAAACGTGCACTCTTATTCTCCCAAAAGAACATTTAAACGGCTCAGTCTCCATGTGCATTTAAATTCAAGATCAAGTGCTGCGTAAAAAGTCCAGCTCTGCTTCTGGAATAATTATCATGCAAATAGGTGGCATTCAGCCGCGTTTGTCCTGCAGTGAAATTGAAGCTTCTGAGCCTGACAGTCCACGTACCAATGCCAAGCACATTTTAAAAACCATCAAGGGTGGATTTCCAAGAGTCTGGAACACGACTGAGCATTAACATAATTGAAAAATCAAGGTGTACAGTGAGAAAAAAAAGAGCCTGTCCTCGTTCTTTCAGGATTGAATGTTGTTTCTCAATGACTTGAGATGTTCTCAGTCCCATCCTTCCAGAACTTCTGCAGTTATTGATTCGTTAAGGAGCCTTTGATAATGCCAAAATTAATAGCTTGAATCAACAGGCAGTCCGGAACCTTCTGCTCGCTCTAAATGTGAATGCTCAGGTAAACGTGGAGTCCAACTGTTCACAGGTTCCTTCATTCATTAATTCCTGAAAGGGCAATTATTCCCAGCTCCATTATGTATCCATTACGGCTAGTTAATATGAATAGATTTTTAAACATGGCTTATATCAATAATTGAGACAAATAGAAAGGAAATGTCAAAAATCCCAGGGGAAGGCGCGTTCGCACTCCGTCCTTCAGAATTTTGGCTGCACTTCAAATCCTGACATTTTGTTCTCAAGGAGCAAAAAAATAAAAAAATAGCGAGAAGTGGAGGAGAATTAAAAACGATCGGATTCGAGACGAGGGGAATTAAAACGCGTGGAGCAGGGCCGAGATTAGCAAGATCGGCAATTACGGGAACGTGGCGGCGGAAGTGGGATGTCAAATGTGGAAAGATATTTTTTTTTAAAAAGGAACGAGTCAAATAAACTGGCTTTAATGATCAACTGAACTTAAGCAGAGATCTGAAGCGTTTAAATGAAAACTATCACATGCACGTCTCGCCGATAAAGACGCTTGACCTTTAAGAAGCGACACCATTCGGTGGATCTTTCATCTGGAGCATTTCAATTACAGCTCCAAATAAACCGCACAAACCATCCGATGTGTTGAACTATATCGACAGCGTGAACATAAAGAACTGGTTTGCAAATTCTCAAGGCCAGAAATCCACCGGAAAAGTATTATATGTTCCTGTGTGAGATTTTTCTCGCTTTTTGTGTTTGTTTTCTCGCCATTAAATGTTCCCGCCATTTTCATCCCTACATTGAAAGGGACAAAGTCTGTCCATTGTAGGGTTAAGTCAATTGTTGTTCAGTCAGGAAAAGTTCCCAGCATGCACCTCTCCTCAATCAAGTTCAAGACTTGTTTTAATGTTGTTCTGTTCGCCAAACAAAAGTTGTCTATTTTAGTCTCATTGTGCTAATCATTGACAACAATGCAAATCCAAATTTCCACATATTTGGAATAAAAGACAATTGTAATTTGGCACTAACCAGAGTGGTGAAAGCCGGAGCCTGAATAGGGAATAGCTTTAGCAACACTAGCTGTTATGATTCTTCTCAGTCACGAGAACATGATGATGGGTTTGTTCACACACTTTGTGACATGTGCAGCCTTTCTACGACTACTCGCACACGTACCATCTGATTCTGTGTTTGAATGGACATGTTCTGGATATTTATAAAGTAACATGTTCATATAAGATGGTAGTGCAAAGCTAAAAAATGAAAGAATGACTTTGTTTTTCATTCTTGATTATCTTTGGTCTTTTTTAACCTAAACAATATCCAAACATCCATACATGAATGACTGACTTTAAGGACAATTAACCAAAATGCTAATGGTGGCAAATGAAAGTGGAGTAGTAGTTTTTATTTACACTGCAAATAATTTACAGTGAAATTTTAATGGGTATTTAACAAGTCCATGTAGCATTTTACAAAAAATTTGCTCATTAATATCTGAGTTTACAATCTTAGCAAACCTGTGTGTGCACTGATACTTTGATGACCAAGCATTACATTTTTTACTTAATAATTCTCCTTGGTTTTGAGTTGAGTGTCTATAATGGTGCAGGAGAACTAGCCTGAGCAGTACCATGGTGGTGGTGGTGGTGGTGCTGTTATCTCAAATTCAAGGCCGGGACAAGGCTGTGCTTACAAAAACATGCTTTCAAATTAGTAAAAACATGAAAGTATTAAACCCATGCTTGAGTAAAAGTACAGATTCCTTACTGTAAAGATTACTCCATTACAGGGTACAAGTCAGCAATTCTAAGAAGACTTCAGTAAAAGTTGAAAAGTATCCCATTTTAAAAGAACTTAAGTGTTTTACTCATACTGAATTTATGTTAAAAAAACACCAATCAATGTGGAAAAACAAGAAATGTTTTATTTATGAGGTTTCATTTCTACTATAGAAATGAAACTTAACACCTCAATGTTTCAAAATGGCAGAACAAACTACAATCATAATAGTCAAGTCTCAGTCAAACTCAAATGTGTAAAAAAGTGCAACCGTGTCAGGTGATGATTTAACTGATAATCAGAGTCCAGTACCTTCATCATCCTGTAGATGGCGATATAACTTTGTCCGCCAAGAAATTAACCAGAAGAAGATGCTGACTTGTCGCGCACAATATAGTGAGTAACAGTAAGCGTCCATTCAAATGGTTGAGCAGGAAAGTCCGTGGGTGATGATAAACACTTTAATGACAAAATACAGACAGGCACTCTCACAGAAACTGAGGAACAAGATGATGTGCAACTTTAATGACAGACAGAGAACAATGGCACAGGTGAAGACTTAAACACACATACAGATGAGGAACAGGTGGCAACAATCAAACGGATGATTACACACCTGGAACAAAGGCTCATAGGAAATGTAGTCCATGTCCCTAGTCCATGAATGTAACACAAATGTAGTGGAGTAAAGAGTACAGATACACAATCACAAATATAGTCAAGTAGAGAGTAAAAGTTGCTTATTTGTTTGATACTTGGTACAAGTACCCCCCCCCCTCTAATAAAAAAGCCAAAAATACTAAGTACAGCAACAAAGTCCATATACTCAAGTACTTTACACCACTGAATGTCACACACTGGAGTGTTTTCTTCTGCAGAAGGATGCTGACTGTTATAATTAAGTTACTCGCTGGTTATGCTTAACCCTGACAGTCAGTGTGAACTCAGTTTCATCTCCTCGCTCTGATTCCACACACCACCTCCGGCTAGACGTCTTCTGCATGCAAACGTGCAAACAAATCAGTGACATACAGTGTCAGAAGAATTGGTTGAGTGTGTCGTGTGTGTGTGTGTGTGTGCGCGAGGAGAAATCTGCTCGGTTAGCTTATGCCCCTCGCATATCTGACACGTCTTTCCCTGAAATGCTTTTCCATTCCTCTTCTTAGAAAGAAACAGACAGAGGAATCGCTAGACATCCATGTTCTCCTGAGGGATTTAAGTCATCATTTTTTTTGGGAAGGGGAAAAAAAACATTTTAAATTTAAAATTGAGGTTGTCATGCGCTCGTGCGTGTTTGCGTGCGGCTGAAGAAATTCGACGTACTTCTAAATTGTCTGTGTTAGAAAAAAAGTTCTTAAAAAAAGTTCTTCTTCACTTAAAGCCTTTCTTGGGTTTTTGCTGTTGGACGGAGGTAAGAAGGAGTCGAGAAGTCGGTTATTAGCTTCAATATAAGAATCCACTGCAAAATGTCAAACGTGTTAGACAGTAAACAGAAGTACAGTAGATTTAATGGGGACGTCGCTTATTTTCCAAATTTCCCCTCAAGGTCTAGGTACTGTTCTATACTATATGTATATTTTAGGTACCGTTAAAATGTGTCCATTTTTGTAAATCATAATAGTAAATTGTAAAACTGTACATTTCTCTTGCATGTTGAACTGTATAGAAGACGTTATAATTTTGCAGTATATACAGTATGTATAATCTACATTGTAGATGTGCACAGTGGCAATAAAGGCGTTCTATTCTACTGTAAATTCTAAAGTTCTGTGTAGTGTTCAACTCTGTGTAGTGTTTAACTCTGTGTAGTTGTACTCTGTGTAGTGTTTCACTCTGTAGCATTTGACTGTGCAGTGTTCTACTCTGTGTAGCGATTGACTCTTTGTAGTGTTTGACTCTGTGTAGCGTTCTACTCTGTGTAACGATTGACTCTTTGTAGTGTTTGACTCTGTGTAGTGTTCTACTCTGTGTAACGATTGACTCTTTGTAGTGTTTGACTCTGTGTAGTGTTCTACTCTGTGTAACGATTGACTCTTTGTAGTGTTTGACTCTGTGTAGTGTTCTTTAGAACACCCAAAAGATCTACTGTCAGTGTTTTACAATTAATCACACTTTTCACCATTGACTTATTAGCAAAAATGCAAGTCTTAAATTAGCAAATGGTACTCTAAAGCGTCTGTCAAAGCACAATCTAGAATTCATGCGCATCGCTGTCAAAGAAAGTTAGTGTGTGAATGAAGCTTCTCCTGACAGCAGCAGAGACTCGGACGGAAGCGTCTGCGTGAGTCAGCAGCTCATTTACGCCCAAAATAAATGCATCAACTGAGCTCCATTTGTTGCGACTTGGTAAAACGCATGATGCTATAGATACTAGCGGAAGTATTACTCACTTATAACTGGGTTTATCTGTACCTATCGCAGCACGATATGCTGAAATAGCAGAACAAGGTCAAAAAGACATTCATCAAAACGCCCGAGAGAAAAGAGCGAGCGTGCTTCTGTCTTTGCCCCTTTGGAATAGCCAACAAGGACATTACCGATATTAATCGAGAAGCAGGGACTAAGAGAAATAATTAAGCCGGAAGACAATGTCAGAATCATTTTTATCTGCCGATTAAAGTGATTCACGGATAAAAGCAAAAGCGGGTGAGGACTTTATCTGAGAAAGACGGCAATCTACCGTATCGCTCGTTGTGAACCGTCAAGGTGAAATTTGGGTGGTTTAAAAGGTCGGTTGTGTGAAGTTAGCATGTTCTCCTTGGGTTCTCCAGTCTAAACAGTCCAAAAACATGTGATGTGAGTGAGAGTGTGAATCTGTGTGTCCTGCTCTGTGATTGGTCTCTAAATTCAACCATCTTAGGCAATGTGGTCCTGTAGTGGTGGGCGATACCGCAAAATTATATAGCCATCCGGTGTCAAATAAATACAGGCTACTATCGCCTATACCGATAATTTCTTATTTTTAGCACACAATATAAATTACATTTACTTTCTTGCATGGGGGATGTTACAATTTATGGCTTAATTTTGCTCAATCTGGATACATCTGTGATTTGTGATATGATTCACTCTTAGTGCCTGTTAGTCTTGTGCGAGGTAAACAAATAACAGGACATTTTATGAAAACAAATATGAAAAAATATACTATTGATATAAATTTAACATGCCACCTGCAGGGGAATTACAAGAATAACAGTATAATAATATAATTAAGAACAGGAAAAACAGAATATTACCATAAAACGCGTATAATAAAACAAAAAATACCACTATTCGTTTTTTTTTTCCCTTCAAAGCCCAAAGATAGAGAACTGTTGATCATCCTGTTGGAAACTATGTTGTTAACATTTTTGCAGTTTGAAGTGTTTCACAAGAAGATGTCGCAATCTGCTGTGTTTTCCTAAAATACTTCTACACAGCGCTATACAAGTTCATTTTAAATATTAGATGTCATGCCAAATTAATATTATCACTGGTTTAGAAAACAAATGCATAATATCGATATTTTCACTTTTGAAATGATTTCAATACAACTCCAATATCTATAATATCGATTACGGATGGATCCGCCCACCACCGCCTTCTAGCCCAGAGTGGCTATGATTGGCTCCAGCTCCTCATGACCCAGAAATGGAAAGGTGGATGTGTAAATGAGTAAAAGTGAGTAAGTGAAACACAAGATTAACGCCTAAACTGAAGGAAAATGTGTCCAGATGGCCTCAGTGGAAAAAAAACACAGACATGAAATTCACCGGACGTGTGGCATATACTTTGAAAGATTTTGCGAAAATCTGTGCAATAGATGGAGTCAAATTGGAGATGTTAATCACTCCACAATTCCGCGTTTGCATTCGCTGAAGTGATTAGAGCGCAGTTGACTGGAATTATGCCGGACAAATGTAATGTTGAATGCTAATCGGAGCCGTGAAAACTCAATACTTAACAGATTGGGATGAGAAATTGCTCCTCAAGAATTCAGCGCATGAGTCGAAAAGGGAAGGCCGGAGGATTCGCGTTTCGCCATCACGTGATGTCTGGCATCTAACAAGCAAAGTCTCAATAGATTGAAGTTTCACCA
This sequence comes from Paedocypris micromegethes, assembly GCA_028031935.1. NCBI lineage: Eukaryota > Metazoa > Chordata > Actinopteri > Cypriniformes > Paedocypris > Paedocypris micromegethes. The sequence goes on along the minus strand of CM051505.1, from coordinate 3,499,229 downwards.
ATCGTCTCCTTGTAAACTGCTGAACTGAGGGTCCGTCATTGTTTTTGGACGGTGGTTCCATTGGTGTCCCGGGAGGTTATTTTGGGGGTCTTGTGTTGTCAGCTGTTGTCTTGAGAGCTGTCAGACCCTCCTCTTACTCGCCTGAAGCCAGCCACTGCCTTGTTCATTGTCCTCCATTTCTTTTAAAGCTGAAGGAACGTGTGTGGTGAGTCTCGATTTGATTTTACTCTTGATAGTAACTCTTCATGCGGAACGTTGAGTATTTGTAAGCCACCTGTGCCTCTTACAAACGTCTGATGCTTGCGTCTGTTGGGTTGTTGTAGAACGACCGTAAAGTAAAAGCCAATCGTGAATCATCATTGTCTCAGTAACTCCATGAAAGTCAAACCTCGTGCGTCTTACATCAAAAAGCGTCTTGATCGCATTCGTTCGCTCCACATGTGGGTTTTTCGACACTTTTGGATTCAAACGCAGACGAACGGCAATGTCCATATTGAGAGTGTGTAAAAATAGCACTTAGCTCCAGAACAGGTGCCATGTTGGCGGAGGAGGGGCGGTGCGGGGGTCTTCACTTGAACCTGATAAGCAGCCGTGGATATGACATAAACAACCTCTGGACTTCTAGCGTTGCTCGGGCAGAACATCAGCTGGGAGCCGAGGGGCTTCAGGCCTGGCAGTATCTGAGACGCATCAGATTTAGAGGCTGGGAGACACCGTGCCACTGTGATTTGTGCTATTTTCTCCTCAATCCCTCCCCCAGCTCCACGTTCTCATCGCCTTACTTCCAGCATCCGTCTCCCATCACTTACTGCTCGGATGCTATTGTCCGCTGCTTACTTTTATGTCGCTAGAGATTTAGCGTTCTCCTCTATTGTTTATTCCTCCAAGGTCGTTCGAGGTCGTTCCTCGGCTCTGATGTCATCAGTTGGCTTTCCTACAGAGCGTATTCATCATTCGATAAGCAAACGATACATTCGATGTTGATGTATTGTATATATACAAAGCTAGCATGGAATAAAGCATATCAAAATTGTATTGTATTGTCATGTAGTTACTTACAAATAAAATCCCAGCACTGCTTAATCTGAAGAAAAGCTTTCGTAACTTGCTTTTGGAGTGATGTTCTTATCTCATTCTTTCATTGAAAGTCCAGTTTAAAAAAATCCATTCATCCTGAATGTGTAATCCACCAAGTCCTCAATACACTACTCAACAGGTTAGAATGTAGCTTGCTATCGTTAAATCAGAAATATTAAGAAAAATGTATGGTTGTGTTTATTGTAATGCAATGAGAAGGTGGTTCGGGCGCCCCCTAGCGTGAGGCAGGAGAACTGCGCATCTCACCTCGTGTCACTTTCTAAATTAGATTAGCAAGAAACGAGTTAAACACATACAATCGTTGATTATAAAAGACTATTATAGACAGCTAATATAAAATTTTAGTTTTCTAACACTTTTATAGCTACATACAAAGAAACAATAAAAGGCCTCAGAGCTAAGCTGAGTCATTGCGCAATCTACGGTGATGCTGCACAATTTTGAAAAGGGAAATCTAAGAACAAACAACTTTAATGGAAAATAACTTTAAAGTACGAATCACCGAAAAATGTAATTGATTATTTTTGTTTGTTTTCATTGTGATGTGTTTTTAGGTGAGGCTCCTCATCATCGTTCCGGTCGTTCATTTTCTAGTGAGGAAAATAACTTCATCTAAAAAATTGTCACGTTTTTCCAGTTTAGAAATCAAATCCCTGCAAACAAGCAGCGGCTCTTTTGTTGACGCCAATAACAAAGATCCATCTTGAGTTTAGTGGCGGCTTGTTTGAGAGCGTCACATTAAACCTCTCCACAATTAATGCCCAATCACTCCTCGTTCATTTCAACAGTCTCGATTCTGACTCAAGCCAAGAGTGTAATCAAGGAATTGGCTCCACTAATCTGCATTTGTGCTAAAGACTTTTACACTGTGTGTTTAACCTGCTTTTCTTGTGCAGATAATGGAAAGCAGCAGCCAAACCTCTGAGACCCTCAGTGATGCAGGTCATGGGGTGGAGGAGCATCCGACGGACCCCATGGAGGACTTCAGCCGGCAGCTGGAGGACATCATCAACACCTACGGCTCGACCTCCAGCCTCATGCAACAGCAGATCTCCATTCTGGAGGAGGAGGACGAGGAGAAGAAGGCCGAAGGAGACGCCGACACCAAGCAAGCTGCTGCTGGCGCGGAGAAAGAGCTGAAGTCTGAGAAAAAGCTCCTCAAGGGTCTGGGTGAGTTAGGACCACCTGCAAAAACTGTGACCTAAAGAACAACTTATTGGGATTTAGACAAAATATATTGTTTAATATTTCATACAACTGTAGAATGCAAATGATACGGTTAATCTTTAAGGGTTCTAGAGGACATGGTTTTTTTGTTCATTCTTATATACAGTAATATAAATATATACAGTATATTAGCACATAATTGACTCTTTACATATATTAGGTATCTCTAAATTAGAGCAAGAATTCTTGTTTTTTATTCAGATGACCTGTCTCGGGTTGATTTGTTAAAGGCATACATTTAATCTACATATGTTTTTGTTATTTTTTAATTGTTTCAAGATTTTATTTTTAATGAAAAGTGTTCCAGACAATTCCAGGGGGACAAAGCTTTTTTTTTTTTTTAAATGTTTCACTATAAAACACTAATTGGAGTGACAAATAGGCTTTAATAAATATTGAAATAATAATTTTCTATATAAAATATGTATATTACTCTAAACTATAAATATTGTTTATTATGCATAAAAACCATAAAACCTCTAATAGAAGGTCACCTCCAATAGAAAGCTACTATGACGGAAGGGTTGAAAAATAGAACGCCATGGCCTTCTATTAGAGGTTATGTATTTTTTAATAATAAATCAAATTCTTGCTTTGTTTCAGTGCTAAAAAGCCTACTGTAACATAATAAAGCGTGAAGTGATGAAGTGAACTATTCCGTGATATTTAAACATATGAATGCCAAAGTTGACAATCCTTTTGTGCGAGAAGCCACCGCGAGACTTTATTAAGAAATTAGAATAAAGAAGAGTGATTTACATAGAGAAAGTCATATGTACCGGCCCTCAATCTAACAGATGGAGTCGTAAATGGTGATTGGATTTGGCTATCGCGGGATGGAAGAGAGCCACGAGTGCCGTAATCAACTGTTTGGAAAATTTCCATTTTCAAGCAAAGGGTCCTCACATCAAGCGCAAAGCCCACTTTACCATTGAAATGCAGAGAGATACGCCGCCCGTCGGGTTTGCTCACAATAAATAGAAGTAGAGAAAATGAATGTGACACATGATGTGAGGCGGTTTAAAACATCGCTTCCTTCCAAAAGCAGCGAGAATGTGCGACTGAACAAGATTTTAGATGACAGACTCTTCCCAGGCGCTTCTTCTCTCAGTCTTCCTATGGTTTCTGGAGACCCGGAGTGAAATAGAGCTTAAGTTTCAGTTGAGTTATGGCTCCAAGTGGCTGGGAATGTGCGGCGTGAGACGTATAGGCTGTTTAGATGACGGATTTGTGGCCCGTCTGACACTTTGTGGCTTAACAGCTTTTTGTCTGTTGTACTAGAAGAAGAAGACGGGGGTTTTTTTTAACAAAATGTGTATTTTACGCATCACTGCGGATCAGAAGTGTAAAGAGTAGCTGAGAACCATACTTGAGTAAAAATACAGATACATTACGGTAAAAACTACTCTATTACCACGTAGTTACAAGTTGCCAATAACAAAACAACTTGAATAGAAGTCGTAAAGTATCCAATTCTAAAACTTGAGAATTTTACGGCAAATTTATTTTAGGGTGAAAAAACACCAAGAAATGTGAAAAACAACTATTTATTAATGAGGTTTTATTTCCTAAAAAAGAAATGAAATTTGACACCTCAATGTTTCAAATGGCGAAAAATAAACGCATAACTATAATTTAGTTCATAAATATCATCCAGTACCTTCAGCATCCTGCAGATGGCAACATCACCTCACCGACCAAGAAATGAACTGTGATGGAAAAAGATGCCGACTTGTCGCGCACAATAACACAACGTGACGAGTAACAGTAAGTGTCCATTCAAATGTAGTGGAGTAAAGAGTACAAATACTCAATCACAAATGTAGAAGAAAGTAAAAGTCACTTATATTTCAGATAATCGTACAAAGTAGCCAAAAACTACTTAAGCAAAGTAACAAAGTTACTTTCTCTAGTACTATACACCACTTCTGCGGATGGAGATAACCACACGTTTGGAAACAAAGCCAATCATGACAAACTATCTGGGCGTTGTGCGGCGTTTCTTTGAGATTGAGAGCTACGTCTTGGTCGCTTTTTGCCGCCATTTAATCATTACAAATTCTTCACTCTGCGGTTTTTCATCGTCTCTGCGCCTGATTTAGTTTGAAGCTTGCATGAAATAACACTCTGGTGGGCCTCGGCTCATCTTCTTCATCCTTCCATGCTCAGAAATAGCTTGTCTCGCAGGTAAAGAAGCCACGTCTCTATTGCAAAGTCTGGCTAAGCTCAGCTCGCCTGAAGAAAAAGTGGAAGCGGTGCTGAGGAAATACACGGAGCTGGTGAGTTCACAAATCACTCTAGTGGGACTGGAATTGAGAGGAAACACTCGCTTTTTAATCTGTAAGGCTGAGAGAATGTAGGTATCGGTAGGTCAAAGGTCACACGGGGAAGCCAAAACACTCTGCATCATCAAAGCAATGAGATAATGGCAAGGACACAGGAAGAGAAGAATTTGCGAACTAAGTGAACATTAGAGGGCTTGGAATGCACTGTGAGAAATGTTTGTATGAAATGAAATGTTTGTAAAAAAACGGTGAAACAGCTACTTCATCTCTACCACAGTGTAATGTTTAATGCAGAATGTTAAACAGAAAACAGAAACAGAAAAAGTAATGTTAAACAGAAAACCACCATATTATATAACACATTTATACTACAGTTTACAGTCTACTTTAAATTTACTGTAGGATATGGTGAATAATATGTACGTTTTACCATAAAGTAGTAGATGAAAATTTGTAAATACATTGAATTGTAACAATTTTAGCAATTTTAACAAGCAATTTTAAAAATGACATTTTTGTTAAAAGACTTAAAACAAGTAGTTGACATAAAACAACAACTTTCACAGAAATTGACTAAACAAAAATATGTGCAGTGTAAAACCTTTCTTTTTTTACTGTAAAGAGCTAAAAATTTGGACCTTATTTATTTTATAACAACACAGTATTCTGAAAAAAGTACTTTACTTTACTTTATTTGGACGCTTTTATTAGAAGCAACTTACAACTGTTTGTAAAAAAAAAAAATACTGTACTTTAATAAATTAAAAGAAATGTACAATTGAAAATTTTTATATTTGGTATATTTTTCTTTATTGAAAAAACTTTATTGAAACAAATTTTAAAAATGCTAATTTCCGGAACAACAACAGTACTAAAAATAAAAATAAATAAATTATGTCAAATTGTGAAATTTTGTAAATACATTAGATAAATCTAAACATCTCCGGAACAGTAAGAGCCTGTGTTGTGTGACTGGGCAGGTGGAGGAGCACCGGACGGAGAAGAAGCAGCTGGAGCAGCTTCAGCAGAGGCAGGTTGTTCTGGTCAAACAGAGGGACCAGCTTCAGTGTGAGCACAGCCGTGCCATCCTGGCCCGGACCAAGCTGGAGACCCTCTGTCGGGAGCTCCACAGACACAACAGGACGCTGAAGGTCAGCTGACAAGCTTTCAAATTCCCCCCGAAGTACTACGTACATTCCGTCCTTGGAGATTCTTTAATTAACTGATTTTTAGTGTGAGATGTGTGAAAAGTTATTTACTTGTCCTCAACGTTTTGATCACTGTTCAGCTTCCAGTCTGTCATTTCTCCTATTCTTACCTTTTACACTTTTCCTTAAATTCAGCTTTTTCATCGTTTTTTTCCCCCCTTGACTTTGACTCTTCTATCAAGCTCGCTCGGCTCACCAACGTTCAATGCAGAATGAATTTGACATTTTTTCAAACGTCACTGAATAGTCGTTTCACTAGCTAAACGTGTGACCTTGACTCATCTTCTCATTTTGAAAGTTTCATCCTTTCAACTTTCATATCCCTGTATTCAACATTTCATTCCTATTTTTCTTCCCATTGACTTTGAATTGGGTTCATTGTTTCGTTTTCCTTGCACGTCCTCAATGGATTTTCTTCTCATCGTTCATCGTATAAAAATCGTTTCAACTTTAATGAATTTAGAGACTGTCATCTTTATTCAGTGAAATCAGTTTCTTTTTATTTTTTGTATCATTTTGAGGTCTAGTTTGACCTTCTTCATTAGTTTCATTGGAGTACTTTAGTCAACTTTTTATGGCATCTCCTTGTTTCTGCTTGGGTCTACTTTTATCTTTTAAGATAACATATTACACATACAAGCTCTCTGCATCAGTCTCACACAACATGTTTCCAAATAAGCGTATTATTAAAATATATATCTATCCTGCAATTCAATCAGTGGTGCTCGCAACACAATAAGTCATGGGTTTGAATCCCAGGGATGTTACTTGACTGGAAAATGTGTAATGTAACACAACTTGCCTTGAACAACCTACACGGCGAAGGCTTTCCAGTGATGCTTTGGCGTTGGCTGAGTACGGAGGAGACTTTGTTCTGCCTCAATGAGACACTGACTTCTCCGACTGGAGCGCTGCTGACATGTCACTATGACCAGAGGGAAGCTGTTACCGAGTTTCAATGACATTTGGCCCTTCCTTTATAAATCAAAAGTCAAAGAGAATGTCTCACAGGCTGAAATCACTGCTGGGATCACGGCCTCCTGTTCCACCAGTCCACAACACCGCTGACAATTCTGCAGAAAGTACACTACATTTACTGTTAGAAATATAACACTGCACGTTTATGCCAGCCTGTTGTGTTGCAGTCTGAATCAATACACAGTTATACCGTAAACGTGTGAGATAAAATATACTAGTAACTCTTAAAATGTGTAGCATTTGAGTATGCTTTAGTATAAACGTTATGTATAAACAGAAATCTGCTAAGAGTTAAATATCAATAATTGAACCCTAAGCAAGATATTGAGCCGCCCAGAGCCCACGGCTTGAGGCTGCCCACTGCTCCGGGTTTGTCACTTCACTGTACGTAATGTTACGATAACTCACTCACTCACTTTAAGTCGTGGAACACAATAGATTGGGTTCTGCCCAATGACTCTTTAATTGTGGAACCTGTCGGTCTGGGATTCGAACCTGTGACTTTAGGTTTGGAAGTCAATTAATGGTAAATAAGGTGTCAATTCATTCATTTACATTTGAAACTACAATCAGTATGGCTGATATTTGCAACACCAAAGGTTGTTGTTGAAGGGATTGCATTATATTGTGCACTTTATCTGTAATGCTTGTCTATATATCACATTGTATTTGATGTAAAGTTAAGACAGTACTTATATTTTATGTAAACAATTGTAAAGAAGACCACTGAAGAAATGCCTAAACATATATATCAATTGGACTTTTTCAGACTTGAAAAATCTAATTTGATTGATCTTGACTCACAGATTCAACAATTGACAAAAATTAATGACACACAGACATGCGTTTACACTATCACTATATGATAAACTATATATATTCATAATGTATTCATAATTGTATTAGAAACTATGAAATAATAAAGTACGATCTATTAAAGCATTTAAAACATAATGTCTTCCACAATCCACATTTGTTTTAAACCATTAAAGACCTATACTATAGAATCTTTTTCAAGATCATATAACATTATTATCAAATACATAAATTATATCACATTTAAATTATCATTATATATAAAAGACATAAATTATCATATATTTATAATTGCTCCCAAAAATTTTTACATTTGTATACTCTTGTATCTCTGATCTGTGACAATCCGACTTAATCTGGGATCAATAGCCTTGGATTATATAATCTCTAATCTCTATAAATAAAGTGGTAGAAAACATTATTTTTCACTTTCACTTCTTCAGCCACATTGATCTGCTTTTCTTTCACTCTTCCTACCGTTGTGAAGAGCAGCAGACGTTGTTCCGCTCGGTCCAATCACAGGAGCAGGGTTGAGTCTGAACAGGAAGTGGCACACATCTATATTTCATGCTTCTCTGTTCCGCGAGGAGCTTCCTAATCACTTTTGTATTGTTTTTTCCTCTCTCCATGGCTCCTGGCACAAAGGATATTAAATTCTTGCTCAGATATGAACTCTACATGTCCTCAAAAGTTAATGCTGTTTCCCCCTGGAGGAAGCGCTTGACCTTGTTCATTTCCTAATCGATCGCATTCAGGGATTATAGCTGGCCTTAATGGACAGGTCCGTGCAGAAGATCTGACCTCTGGCTGTGCACGTGACCTTCAGATTCATAGACAGTAAATTAGATTCAATCCGGGTGATTTTCCTGGAGCTTATCTCAGGATGATTCACTGTACCTGCTCCGTGTGTAAACACAGAGGACTTGCTGAGTCAGGAATCTGCTGTGTGTGGAGCATCCAGTTTTCAGAACCTGCGATGAGATGATGTGAGCTATAAAAGAGCTCATCCAAGAAGAATATATCTATCTATCTGTCCATCCGTCTACCTGTTTATCTGTTATTTCTATTAACAGATTGTTCTTTATCCATCTGTCTGTATGTATGTAGGTATGTCTCTCAATGTCTTTATTTCTAATCATTGATTTATCTGTCTGTGTGTCAATGTCTATTTATTTAACCATTTATCTATCTGTCTCTCTACATATTTATTGGTCTGTACATCTATCCATTTATCTGTCTGTAGCTATATATCTATCCATCCATCCATCTATCCATCCATCCATCTACACATCGATCTGTCTGTCTACACACACACACACACACACACACACATGTCGATTCATCTGTCTGTCTGTCAATGTCTATTTTTTTAACCATTGATCTATGTCTGTCTATTAATATTTATATGTCTGTCCATCTATCTATTTGTCTGTATCTATCTATCTATCTATCTATCTATCTATCTATCTATCTATCTATCTATCTATCTATCTATCTATCTATCTATCTATCTATCTATCTATCTATCTATCTATCGGTTTGTCCATATTCCTATATCTATCTACTTATCTATCTATCCGTCTGTCTGTCTGTGTGTCTGTCAATTCGTCTATCTTTTGATCTGTCTGTCTGTCTGAATCTATAAATCCATTGATCTGTCTGTCTGTCTGTCACACAATCTCTCTAAGATTATCTAGCAGTCTATCTGTCTGTCTGTCTCTCTCCCTGTCTGTCAATCGCTCTCTCTAGATATATCTATCTGTCTGTCTGTCTGTCTGTCTGTCTGTCTGTACAGTCTATCTACAATCTATCTTTCAGTTGCACTTTCGGTATATCTATATCTATAACACATATTTAAGCCACAATAATTTTTATGAACCACTTTTCATGCAGATTCAAGCAAACACAAGGAACACATGTAAACTCCACACATAAGGCCACGACCAGGCCTTCAACTCGAGCCTGGAGTTTGTCTTTGCCTACAGAGCTTTATATATCTATAAAACATGGTCATAGTTAAAGCAAAAACACATCAAGATGTATACTAAAGAAACGCCAAAAACACATTTCCATTGATTTCCTCCGAGTCTCTGCTGAAGTGCTCGATCTCCGATGACTCACAGACTCGATATTTTCCCAGAATTCCCTGATGTTTCTCGTCTTACCCTGCAGGAGGAAAATCTGCAGCGGCTGCGAGAGGATGAAACGAAGCGGAAGGAGATCAGCTCTCACTTCCAGAGCACGCTGGTGGACATCCAGAGCCAGATCCAGCAGCACAGCAACCGCAACAACAAGCTGTGCCAGGAGAACAGCGACCTGGCCACCAAACTCAAGACCCTGCTGGAGCAGTACGAGAGGAGAGAGGAGGTGCACATGCATTAATACTACTATACTAATGCTTTACATTTATAAGGCATATTTGAGCACAGACTTCAAAGAGCCACATTTTTTTCTCCTTATATTATTGCAGGATATATTGTTACTGTTGATAATAGCGATTTAGCGACTTTGCGTTGGTCTCAAACTAAGAAAAGTGCTATTTAAATAAACTCGAACTTGATAATGTTATACGGTCACACACAGCTACTTGTATGTGTATACCCATACATTTTTACTCATTATATTTTTACCATGTTAATATGCAGCATTAATACACATATACCTACACGTGTGTGTATGGAGTGTGTACCCAAACATTGATTTTAGATTTTTACTCTTTATGTTTTTACAATATTAGTATACAGCAATAATACACATACACAGAGGTGTAAAGTACTTGAGTACACTTTAGGAAGTTTTGTAAATATTGTAAATATTTTTAGTACTTTAAACTTTTTTGTACGGCTACTTTGTACTTGTACGGAGTATCAAAAATGTAAGCATTTCTTAAATTCACATAGTCCACTAAATTAACGCAATCAATACAGTACAAGTACTAATACAAGTACAAATACTATGCTCAGAGTTTCAATGTCTAAAGATTTTGTTTCCACTTCTTAACTCGTTCGTCGTACTTTTTTTTTCAGAATCAAATGTATTATACATACATAAACATATTGTATATTCACAATATTTACCAAAGTACTCAAGTACTTTACACACACCTACACATGTATGTATACAGTATTACAGTGTACTTTAATATAAAATAACTTTTTTTTAGATTTCGTTTATATTAAAAAAAATCACACACACACACACACACACACACACACACACACACACACACACACACACACACACACACACACACACACATATATACATATACATCATACACATAGAATAGCATAGATTACATCTTATTGTTAAGATTATATACTGTATACACATACATACATGAACAGATACATTGTCTTAAATGTGAAGTATACAGCAGTCACACACACACACAGACACAAACACACAATTTCCATTAGTCGCTGAAAGTAATCGCATGACGTTTTGCCATGTTTATTGTTAATCTGTGTTGTTAAAAATTGCAGATTATAGCAGTTTTTTTTTAATGCCGCCTTAGGCTTAGGAAATTAAAGAGCAGTTTCGGTTAATTTGCAGATGACACTTGGACACATCAGGTCCTCAGATCTCTGGTCTCAGGTTCCTCAGGTCTTATTTTCAGGGAACATGGAGCTGACTGAGCAATTTGCAGTTCTACTTAAGAAACAACCTGGTCACGTGGACTTTAAAAGCGAAGCGTGTCGATCTTGTCTGTGTCGCGCATCAGAATGAACTGGATTTCAAACACGGCGATATCTAACACATCTGTCAGAGCAATTCAGCTCCGAATCCATTTAAACTGCGGCCCGAGGCGCAGTCGGGATTAGATTGTGGTGAAGGCAGGTATGGCTCTTAAATGATTGAACTACTCTGGGAAAGAACAACAAACCAATCCAAACAGACTGACAAAGGCCTTTCTTTTGCTTTATAAAAACAAGGATCGAGGTTCTTGAAGAGCTACTGCTGGGCTTCCTCACAATAATTGCATGGAAACCTTTATGCACCACAACTAATCTAACAGACTATTATATCTACATTCATAAATAGAAAATGGTCTCATAATTGTGATTGTGTCTTATAGTACTATGTCTTTTATTATTGATAATTAGAGTATAACTAACTCAAATGACAGCCCCCCCCCCTAAATTTAGAGTCTAAAAACGTCTGACAATTTTTTGAGACTATAGAATTTCAGGAACTTTATGGAAATACTAACACAAATCGATAACACAAAACAATAACTAATAAAAGGCGAGGCTTAACAGCAATCGACACTGATTGGTCAGTGGTAAATATAATATGCTAAAATGTTATAATATAGTAATCGAATATTACACGTTTATACTTTTTCATTTAAATAAGTTAGGCTTCTTTTTTTCTTTACACTAAAAATATTAAGTAAAATATTAAACTACATGTCTGGCAATAAGCTTCGAGCGTTCTGGCAATGTGTTCTCAAATAACGGAATTTTCATTACATCTTCTGTAATTTTTTTATATTTGACATTAACTTTATCTGCGCACTTTGCATAAAACTCTTGTATTGTTTTAATTGCATGAGCGCTGACCTGAAGAACGGTGAGGAAAGTTGAGCTCAGTTCAGTTTATCATGCTGCAGGCTAAAGACAAGACAAGCGGCATTTTTTTTAATGAGAAACGCAATGAGCCGTGGGTCTCTACTGCCCCCTGCCGTCTGAAACAGAGAACTACACCATGGCGTTTATATTCGAGTTCCTGGAACTCATCTCCCAATCACTTCCCACTGATCGCAACAGACGCTTTGATTGGTTGATACGCTGGTAATTCCAAGAACAACAAAGGAAGTGTTTCGAGGAACTTTGAATGGTGTGATTCCCACTGTGAGGAGAATCTCCATGGAGAAGGACGTACTGTGTTGATAGAATCATGAAGGTTGATTTCCAAGAAGCTTCCGCAGGAAAACAAACAATGCACCATTGCAAGCGGATAGATAGTAAAATTAGATTGAAAATATGTTTGAAGGTGCCTGGTGTGACGCCCCAATGCCTTTACACAATCTGCTTTGTTGTGTTTCCTGCAGAGTTTAGAGAAAATCTTTAAACACAGAGACCTGCAGCAGAAACTGTCGGATGCCAAACTAGAAGAATCCAACATGCTGCTGAAACAAGCTGAAGAGAAGCACAAGAGGGAGAAGGAATATGTAAGAAACGTTTCCCGCTTCTCAGATTTGCCTGAAGTTTCCTGAAGGGCAGAAAAATCATTTGCATGAGTTTAAAAGTCTCTGATGGACAAGCCGGGCCCCACAATGAACATATCTGGAGAAATTGATATTACATTTTCAGTTGTCACTTAGTGTCAGTGCTTAATTTATTCAAATGATTATATGTATAGTCACCACAAAGTTTCACTATTTCAAAACAACAACATAAATGAAAAACAATATTTAAATATGCTCATTTGATTTCATAATGTATAATGAAATGTGTTCCAAATAGTTTCATCGATGAGAGGATGAGGTAAGCAGACAGACAGGCCTAATACTGCGGATGAATGATGAAAAACATGACTCGTAATAATACAATGATAGAATTATAAATTGACAGATACAGACAGACAGATGAATGGAGAAAAAAAAGATGGATGGACAGACGGACATTCAATTGGGGACAGATTGAAAAAAAAACACCAATTGAAAGACGGACAGACAACAAACAAAAACAGACAGTAAGACATATAGCTGGAGATGGATGGAAAAATGGAGAGAAAAAAAAGGGCACATAGCTACAGATTGAAAGATGGACAAAACAACTAACTGAAAGAAAAACAGACACATAAACGGATACAATTGATTAATTGATTGATTGATTGATTGATTGATACAACAACTAATCAAAAGACAGACAGATATACGGACAACAGAGATACAGACAATATAACTGAGGATAGATGGATGGATAAAATGACCAAATAAAAGATGGACAGCTAGACAGACGAATGGCTGGAAAGACAGACATAACTGGGGATAGATAGATGGATACAAGACTATATAAAGACAAACAGACATATAACTGGAGAATTATGGACGGATAAAAAAAGACTAACAGAAAGACAGACAAAAAGAGTTATACAGACAGACAGACATATAGCTAAATGGATGCATAAAAAGGACAGAGACAGACCGACACAACAGGATAAAGGTAGAGAGAAAATAAACGACAAACAGAAAAACTGACGAATAAATATAGAATGTAAAAAAACACAAGCAGAGCTCGTTTTTACGAGCCATCTCTTTAAATGACGTGCTTTGTCGCTTGTTAACGTCTCATCATTTATCTTGTTAGTTGCTTAAAGAGGCAATTGAAAAAACAAAGCAATGCTACGCGATGCGGGAGCAGGAGCTGCAGATGAAGAAACAGGTAATGGAGGCTTCTCACCTTCTCTCACCTGAGCGTGTGTGTGTGTGTGTGTGTGTGTTTAACCAGTTACTCACTCAGGCTGCAGAGTGGAAGCTACAGGCTAAAGAGCTGAAAGAGCAGCACACAATCATGCAGGCCCAGGTGAATATCTGCTGCTGGAGACACACATCTCCTTCCTGCATTGTGGACACACACACACACACACACACACACTTGTGCATTACGTACAAATGGAGCCATTTGGCTTAGCTCACAATGCTTAAAGATAATTGGAAACGAGTTAGCTGGACAGGCTAATAATATTAGCTACTTAGCTAGCACAGGTGGACTGTGGTAATTTCCCACAACAACAATTTTCTTTTAATTTTTTATCATTAATTTATCTCTTGAAGGTGATTTTAACAGTGATGTTCATATAAATCTATGTTTAGCATGTGTCTGTGTTGCAATGTTTGCAACTAAAATCGTTTGTACTTGTTTGCAACAAAAGTCGTCCGCTGAAGACATAAATATAAGGTTGAAATATAAAAGTCCACCTGTATTAGCTAGTTACTGTTCTCTAAATAAATCATAATTTCTTTAAAAGTCTGAAGAAAGTATTAAAAAAACAACTTTAGCATTAGCATGTAGCTTTCCTGAAGCTTCATCAACAGAGCCGTTTTCCCCCACACCTGTATCATGGGTTTGATTCCCAGGTTTTAAAGTGGTTTCAGTGTGTATTTTATTACTACATTTTAAGTCTACTTTTGATAAAGCCGTGTTGTAAGCGTTCATCTGGATGAACAAAGAGAGTGACTGTTTTTGAGCTGATTGTAGTACAGCTGTGCGGATGCTTCCATAAAACACATGTGCATTGTCATTTATGGAATCTTGGTTTGTGAGTGTATTCTGTGTCACTGGAGATGTTCACTTTGCTTACAAATGTCACAAATGTCTAAAAATCAGATGAGATGGGAATAGATCCATTATTTATTTGTTCTGTGTGATTATACTAAATGTTAATTCTTAAGTCTTCATCACCTTTAAGGGCCTAAAATGCCAACTAACAATTTAAAATGAAACTGATGTTAAATAATATAATGGTGTTAATATAATGACGTTAAATAATTTCACTGTACTTACATCATTATGGTGATTATGGAACAATATTCCGGACAAAGTTTGTTAAATTTTCAAAATTTAATTTGTCAACATGTAGAAAAGGACAAATAATGCAAAAAGATTCACTTGTGAGATGACCAGCCAATCAGCATCCGTGGGCGGGTCAAAACCACGAGTTTTGTCTATTTTTGCTCATCAAACTGATCTGCCGAATTGAATTTGCGTTCCAATTTTGTAGTTTTATGCTTGACGAAACAACTAAAACCCAACAGCAAATTTTGTCCGGAATATTGCTCCATGCAACAATACAATTACTATTTTAACAGTTTTGTTTTATTTTCCGTTCACGCAGCTCACCTTGTATTCCCAGAAGTTTGATGAGTTCCAGAATACCTTATCGAAAAGCAACGAGATTTACAACACCTTCAAGCAGGAGATGGACAAGGTTTGCTTTCTTACATTCCGCGGGAGAAACAAACCCTCACCACGCTGTCCTGGTTTACCAACAGATGAGCAAGAAGATGAAAAAGCTGGAAAAAGAGTCCAACACGTGGAAAGTTCGGTTTGAAAGTTGCAACAAAGCTCTGGTGGAGATGATAGAAGAGGTAACGTCTCAATCCTGCTGGATTAAGCTTTGCCTCACTCACAGATTATCCCACTCCAACAGAGATCGGAGAAAGCCAAGGAGTTTGAGCTCTTCACTTTGAAGATCGACCGTCTGGAGACGCTGTGTCGAGCCCTGCAGGATGAAAGAAAAGGCCTGTACACGAAAATTAAAGAAATTCGTTTCCCGGATAAGGCGGCCGTGGAAGCTGGGGTGGATGCACAAGTCGACGAGCTTCCAGAACTGGTCCATCTTCCCAACCCAGCGCTGACTGCGGAAATGGAGAGGCTGCGAGAAGAACAAACCCGTCTGCAGGAGTTTGCAGCCTCCTTAGTTTCTCCAATAACAACCGATGCCAGGGAATCAGATAGTGAAGAGGAGGTTTCTGAAGTTTCACAAGACGTCCCAGAACCGACAAGTCAAGGAGATCCACCAAAACCAACTGAAGAGGAACCCTGCAACGTGGAGAAAACCAAACCAGAAGAAGCTGAGCACAAAGAGCCATTACCCACAATTCCCAAGGATGAAGTGGAATCAAACCCTGCTCCTCAGCCTCAGCGATCAGAGATGACAGAGCAGCAGACAGGAGAACAAGTCACAGACAGAGAGGAACCGAGCCAAGAACATGAAACAAAACCAGACGAGACAGCCACACTCCCAAACCAAGATCTGACACCAGAAGAGAAGAAGGAAGCATCTGCACCAGACTCGCTCAAACAGAAAGAAGCAGCTTCACCTCAAGGAGACGATCCACAAGCTGCAAAAGCCAAAGGTCAGAAACCTCAGGAGGCCAAAGGGAAGTCCAGCAAAGCCCAGTCGAAAAAACCAGGTCCTGCCAGGAAGAAAGGCCCAGCTAAAGGAGTCAATAAGAGCCAGGACAAGTGAAGGGCTTTAATTAAATTACCCTAAGTTTCAGACTATAAGGTGCACTTAAATCCCCCCAAAAATTGACCATGCATCTTATAATTCAGAAAAAATGTGTTCCTTAAATAAAAAAAAAAAAAAAAAAAAAAACATTTATTAAAGGTGCCTTATAATCCAGTGCACATATAGTCTGAACATTACGGTAAATGCTCTGAACTCTACCTAAGGTTTCAAGATCTCCCCAGCAATAACTATAGGATTTATATTTCAGTACATTTAAAGGCGATTTAATGACTAATATACTGTAATTATACATTATACACCATCATCTTTACCCAGTTCCCATGGCAACAACTTAAAAAGCAGCTCCAGGCGTGATGGATCTACAGTGATTCGATGTCTGTAGTGAATACGTATCTGCATTTACACACACAAAGTTCAATTTCTGTTATTTAAGCAGCTTAAGATCATGTGACTGAATTAAATCGGAATTATTTCCACGGCAACGCATCGGAAAACAGACAATCTTTGTTGTTTTCTAGGCATTAGAAAACATATTCCTGAAAATGTCAGATTAAGATTATTGTGCAGAAACAAAATGACTGTTCGGCCTACGGAAGCAGCTTAAACACTGACGGGGATGAAGGACGACGTTGTGAATCAAAATATCTATAAGCAGAAGACAAATTCATTTAGACTTTTATTCTTTAACACGGTTGTGTGTGGTTTTTGAAGGTTTAGTAAAATACTTTGACTCAAACATACAAATTTCACGCTCGTAATACCTTGTCTCCGAGAGATTTAATCCAGCCAATAGTTTGCTCCGGGGTCTCATTAGGGTTTCCTCCGGGTCTCCGGTTTCACATGCATTGCAGTCTGGAAAATTGCCCACAAGTGTGAGTGAGAGTGTGAATGTGTGTGTCTCACTGTGATTGGCCATCAATCCAGGTTGTGTCCCACCTTCAGACCCAGAGCTGCTGTGATTGGCTCCAGCTCCTCCACAAAAGGAACCATAAAGCCTGTCCGAATCGGTCAGAAAACCCCCATCAACCTTTTATATATTTTATTGTTTTCTCAATTTTGTACAAAAGAGCAAAATTTGGCATACGAAGATACATTCACTTGTCACAGTATTGTTGCTTTGTGTTGCTTTAGTTTTTTTTTTTCGACGCCTCGAGGACGTTCGGCGCCATGCGTTCTCAGACGCGTCTATGTGATGCTCTAGAGAACGAAACCCACAAAGTGCTGACGACGACCCGAAAGAACTAACCATAGAAAAAAAACACTAGCATGCAACCGCCACTTTTGTCAATAAGCTTCGAGAACTTTGAAAGAGGAGAACGGCTTAACAAAGTGATAGTCCAGGTTGCCGCAGTGTGGACACTGCTGGACATTGCTGTACTCGGAGAAATACTGCATGCCCACGCGGACGTCGATGACCGGTTTCCCACAATGCTTGCAGTTCAGCCGGGCCTGGACACAGAACACGGGGCGTTAGGGGCGACAGGCGGTCCCGTCACGAGCTCTTTACCTGGCAGCAGGGCGTGGCGGCCAGTATATCATACGTGTACATGGTGCCCAGCTGGTGCCAGCTTCCGTCCCACCGGGATTTGCACTTTATACAGACGATTTTGTGCACGCCTTCCAAACAGTCCACGCAGATGGCGTAAAGGTGCATCAGCCTCCCTTTAGAACAGGAAAGGTACAGCTCCACTAAATACAATTATTACTGGACTGTGGTTTTAGATACTTTAAAAAGAAAAACATTTTTAGAAAAGAAGTTGACCATTGGTGTGAGTGTGTGTCTTGCATTGTGATTGTTGGATTACACAATGAAAGTCTTTTTTTTGTTGACGATTCAATCTCTAGACTTTCTTAATTCTTTTCAGATTTATCTTTAAAAGTATATTTTTGCATGTCCCAGTTGTGGTCCAGCGGGAGTTGGATCTGCCACCAAAGTGTCGCAGGTTCGAATCCCGATTCTGTGGGTTCTACAACTGTCCTAGGGCAAGACATTGACCACACTGACCTCTACGGCTTCAGACTGCCCACTGCTCCGGGTCTGTGTGTGTCATTTCACTATGAGTGTGTAACTTTACGTAATGTTTTAATGCAGAGCACAAATGTGGCCCCTAGTGGCCATATCAAATAAAATCACCTCACTTAGATACATTTAAATCCTACTTTAAGATGGTTATCATTTACCAGCATACCTTATCATCTCAACTTAGTCTTATTTTATTCTAGATCTTTTGAAAATGACTTAAAATTAGTTTCCATAAATTTAGATTTTTGACAATAATGACATTTTTTATTATAAAATCTAATTAAAATTGTTGCATGTGGATTAGAATTAAAGATAAAAGATGTATAATATAATCTGATTGTCTTGACTGTATTCTGTAACAAAAAGCATTCATGGTATTACTGCAAAATAATATTACAAAATGAGCATGATTTTACATGTACGGGACATTATTAAAGCTGCTAGAATGACTGTTGGAAAGCAAACCTCTCATAACTACCGTCTTTTTCGGACTACAGTGTGCACTTGAATTAAATTCTTTAATCTGTTCAACCTGGTTAATAATCCCGATTGTGGAAGAAGAATGAACATGCGTGTATTTGTTTGCCATTGTGAAAGAGATTAATAAAGTGGTTTTTGAAAATTTTGTTTAGCTTCCTGCGCCTTATAATCCACTGCATTATTTGTGTGGGAAAAAAACCACGACTTCCTTGATAACGCGCTTTATAATCCCGCAAGATTACGGTGGATAAATGCTCATTGAAGTACATTATCACACAACAGAAGGTTCTCACCTTGCAAGTGGCACGGAACGTCATACTCGATCTCCTCGTGGCGCGAAGGGCTTAGGAAAAGTGTGCCGTCCACTAGAGGGAACTGCTCGAAGATGGGCAGCGAGTGGTGGCACAGGGCACAGTTCACCACGTTGCGGTGGCTGGCGCTGAGTGCGGACAGGATGAACTTGCGGAGGTCCTCTCCCTGTCCCACCTGAGCGTCGTCCTCCATCCGCACGTGGTAGGTGTTGAGCTTGTGTCGGGGGACGTGCGTGAGCAGCTCGGAGAGATCCAGCCTCCTCAGGAACTGCACGGCGCCATCTGCTGGAGACAGGCGGGGGAGACACATGCCGTGCTCCAGATGAGCCCCCCGGACCCCCAGGCCCGCGGCCAGGAGATGCTTCCTGGGGCTTTCCGTGTGGACGGCGTTTTTCAGGAACTCTCCCAGGTGGCGGGAGCTGCGTGGGCCGGCGAGGGCCGGGGGGCAGAAGGCGGAGAAGCCGGAGGGGGGCGACTGGGCGGGGGAGTCGCAGGGTGAGCGCAGGCCGTGGGGAAGCCCAGCGTGGCACCGCTCCTGAGAGTTCTGCCAGTCTGCGGACTGTCTCCTGGGCAGCTCCTGACTGGACCCGCGGAGGGGCAGCTTGTGGCTTCCTGGTGGCTTCCCTTTCTTGGGCTCCTCCGCCACCTCCACTCCTCCGCACGCCCCCCCCAGCGCCGCTTTCCCGCTGACCTTCTCCGGCATCTTCTTCTTGCGCTCGTCGGCCATGCGCTTGACCTGGTACCAGTCCGTGTCCTTCTTCAGGTGGCCCTGTCCGCAGCGGCAGGAGCAGAAGCGGAAGGCCAGGTCGTAGCCCTTCTTGGTCCACATGTTCTGGCGGCACTGCTTCTCGTTCCAGCTGCGGGCGCGGCCGATGCAGTTGAACTGCACCAGGATGCTGCTCTCCCACTCGTAGAAGCACTGCAGGTGCATCCAGTTGCCGTGAGGGCAGATCTCGCTGTTGCACTGCACGCGCTGGTAGTCGTCCTTCTCGAGGTCGATGGGGCGACCCAAACTGCAGACTAATGGAGTGGCACAGGACGCCTCTGCAGAACACACACCACAGGCCATCAGGCAAACAGCTCCACACACTGGACGAGCAGAAAATATTACAATTGAAATGCTGCTTTTGTATTCTGAATGGATGGATGGATGGCCAGATAAATAGACAGACAGGAAGAATGGATGGATGAATGGCCAGATAAATAGACAGACAGGAAGAATGGATGGATGGATGGATGGAGAGAGAAAAAGAGATGGATAGATAGATAGACAGACAGACAGACAGATAGATGGATGGAGAGATGGATAGATGGATGGATGGATGCATAGCTAGATAGAGGGTTAGAAGAGAACAGAACAGAAGAGAGACAGATAGGTGCAGACAGACAGACAGATCTGTTGAGAGAACTGAAGGGAGACGGATAGATACACAGACAAACAGATAGAGAGACAAAGACAGACAAGAACAGAATGAGACAGACGAAGACAGGATGATATAGGGCTTCTGATATAGACAGACACAGATACAGAGACAAATAGAGTGGTAGACAGACAGACAGACAAGAACAGATCGAGACACAAAGATATTATATTTTTATTTTTATATAACATTGTAGTTTCAGAGTAGTCTCCCATAAATACAGAATTAAAAATAATAATCTAATTGGTTGGCAAAAAGGGTTGAAATAAACGCTGGTGTTTTTTAGTGGATTTTTCCTTGGCAGAAAGCTCAATGTAAACACATTGAATGCAGAACGAGTGTATTTCTGAGCGTGGAGTGGGTGAGAAGCCCACGCAACACACAGACTCTTCTCAATGAGAAGCGTAACAGCGCGTCTCGTCCGTCACAGCAGACAATTATACAACATTTCTCTTTCAGTTCAAGAAATGTTGCTTTACAAATAGCACGGCATGGAGGCTTTTACCCCGTTTCTGCTTGCAATAAGTGTCCATTAAAGGTGTAGGTGTTGCACACTCGACTAAAAGCTCTGCTGGAACACAGTGTGTTTCATATTAGATGACTTATGCAACATTATAAACCATCTTGTACTGTAGATATTATAGAATATAAAAATATAGATGAATGACTAAAAGCATATTTGGATAGACAGACAATGAAAACGTTAATTTATGGGTGAATAATGAAACTATTATTGGATAGAGGGGGGGATTGGTTGGTGGTGGATGGATAGATAGTAGACTGTATAGTCTGTAGACAAAGTAAAGGAGAATGACAGACATAAATAGAAAAACAGAAAGACGAACAAGAATGAGACAGGCAGACAAAAAAGAAAGACAGGTGAAAAAACAAATTAGACAGACAGACAAAAACAGGTCGATCAGAAGAAAATGAGACAGACAGAAACAGAAAGATCAGAAGTATGTACAGTAGGGTTGGGCGGTAAACCGATGATTGAGTTTTACTGTGAAAACCGGTATTGAGTGCCAAGGTATGAATTTTGCAATATTACGGATACCGTCACACAATCATAGATTACATTTTTACATGCATATAAACACTGTAATACAGTAGAACACGTGTGTTTCGTAACTTTTAATGACGACATTTTGTGTGTATGTGTCTGTCTGTCTCTCTCATTTTTTTAATGAGATCATAAAATCTGAACAGAACGAGAGATCTCTGTGATACCAATGATGATTTATTATTAATGCACCATTTGTGTGTGTGTGTGTGTGTGTGTGTGTGTGTGTGTGTGTGTGTGTGTGTGTGTGTGTTAGACCATAAATACAGGTGTTCTTCTGTGAGCTAAGTGACGATTACAGTAAATAGTCTGTTCGAAGAAAAATTACTACTACTACTTCTCTTTCGGCTTTTCCCTTTTCAGGGGTTGCCCCAGCGAGTCATCCCTTTCCACCTCATTCTATTCTGAGTATCTACTCTGACCCCAGCCAACCTCATGTCCTCTCTTACAACATCCATATATCTCCTTCTTGGTCGTCCTCTTGCCCTCTTCCCTGGCAGCTCCATCTCCAACATCCTTCTACCAATATATTCACTATCCCTCCTCTGCACATGTCCGAACCATCTCAGTCTGGCCTCTCTGACTTTGTTGCTAACACAAGTAACGTGGGCTGTTCCTCTAATGTGTTGAAGAAAAATTACAACAATCACAACAAATCAGCGAGGAAGCTACAATGCGTTATCTTTCTAACTGTGTATACAAACACATGCCATTACATGCTTAAAATACAAGAATCTACTTATAACGCAGTTGTTGTTATTATGCAGAGATTGCATACTGCCTGAATCTATTCAGTGTAGTCTCTTTGTTTCTTTTTGCTTGTATGTATGTGATTCTTACTATGGACCATCTATGAGTCTGAAATAAAACTAAATAAATTATAACGTTTATTACCGGAAATTCCTTTAGTAACAGCGACCATTAATCAACTTCAGCTAGAAACAAGAAGTAGGAGGCAGGCCAGGCCAGGCTTACCCGCGGCCTGCACTTAACTCGGGCATGATTTGACCACAACAACTCAGTCCTCGCTGTGTGTGCGTGTGTGCGTGTGTGTGTGTGTGTGTGTGTGTATGTGACCCACAGATACTCCACAAATCTCCGTGGCTTGTGCAGCGCGCGCGTCCTCCACACGTAAACACGCCGCCAAATGACGCAACGGCGACACGAGCTGCATCACAACACATTTCCTCGCACTCTTGCGTTGCAAACGGCTCCGCTTCTGCTTTGCAAGTGCACGGGCGACTGAGCGCGGCCTAGTGCAGTTCCGCGCGCCGAAGCCTCCGCGGCGTAGAGATGCGCGCGAGACAAGTCGCTACAAGTGCGCGCGAGGTAAAGGCGCGTGCGTGCGTGCGTGCGTGCGTGCGTGTGTGTGTGTGCGCGCGCCCTCAGGTGAAGCTCCGCGACGCTAAATGGCGTTTCCTACCGCTTCTGTTGTCGCTCGGGGGACCCGCCGTGGCTCCCGTCAGCGCCGAGGCGGTCGCTCCTGTCACCGCAGCCGCCGAGGCTCCATTTTCCTGCTCGTCCCCGCTACTGTTCGTGCGTTTGTTTCTCTTCCCCTTGTTGTTTTTCTGGTTGGGCATAGTGGCGCGGTCAGTGCGAGCGCAGCCTGTCAGCGAGCGCCACCGAGCATGTCTGCGGCTTCCGTGCCGAGGGCATTCGAATGAAAGGCGACTCTTGCTGCGCACAGGTGATGCGGAGGTTACGGTTCGGCCGTCATCCTCCAGATTTCTGACAGCCGAGCGACACCATGAAGAAGGCGTGTCCCCCTCTTGTTTTGATTCCTGCTCTGAGGAGAGAGCGCTGCTCTGGCCCCGCCCACCGCTCGGAGTTATTAATAGCGCGAGACAGAGGGAGTCCCGCGCAGAGGAGAAGCGCGCGAATCACGGCTCTGTGTACCGTTATTACACTTTAGTCCAGATGTGGAGGCGAGCACCGATGAGTTCAGAGGAGTTCCTGTTTGCGCATTTTACGTTTCAGTGGAATGCGAAGTGTACCAAAGACTTATTCAAACTTATTCTTTGATAAGTCATCAAAGAAACTTTACAATTTCACGTGAATTAGCTAGTTTACCGTAAAACCTCAAATAGTAGGCCACCTCTAATAGGCCATGGCCTTCTAATAGAGGTTTAGGGTGGATAAACAGACGTCGTGTGTGTGTGTGTGTGTGTGTGTGTGTGTGTGTGTGTGTGTGT
>CM051505.1:3342577-3475127 GCA_028031935.1 Paedocypris micromegethes | reverse complement strand
GTGTGTGTGTGTAAAAAAAATAAAATACATTTTTGATCAAGTTTCTCTGCTTTGATAATTAAGCTGAGGTTTTCTGTTTCCATAAATCTACCTACCTATATTCACGAAACAAAAAAAATAAACACCCTTTGACAAGATTCTAAATGAAAAATATAGCTTAATTCTTAATTTGAATTAAATAACACACATTTCATTCTGTAACACAAACTATCGAATTCTATATCAATCAGTCAAATCTTTATTTATAAAGCACTTGAAAAAAGAACTGTCCTTAACCAAAGTGCTGTAGACAGTCTGTCCAAGAAATTCAACCAGTACTGAAAAGGATGAATAAAATAACATTAAAAGCAACACAATAACTTAAAAACGATTCAACATAATCGCTAACACAATTCAATACAGCACTAATGCAAGAAAATCGGCACAGAGTCTGTAAGAGGCAGACGGTTCGTTTATGTATTTGAATTGAATGATCTTTATTTGGCTTGAATGGTGCAAAAACTCACAATTATGGTTTTACAAATGTAGCAATTATAAATTATTACATGATGATTCTGCTGAAAAATCACATTCAAAAACCGTATCAACAGGTACAAACAGTCAGCCTTGGTAAAAGACTTTACAAAAGGACATTTAACTAAGTTTTTTTTTTTTTTTTAAACAGGAAAAACTGCTACTGTTCAGAAATGTTCCACAGATCAATCTCCTGAGGAAAGATGCTTTATAAAAATACCTTTACAAAACTGTCCACATACTCAGGTATATCTTCAAAATTTTGCATTTGCGAAAAGACTTGTTGTTTAAACTTGGATCGAGTGAAAACCTGGTTTCAGAAAAGACTGATATCAGTCCTGCAATAAGATGACATCCACATTATCATGAACTCCTTGGAGTAAAAGCTCTCCATCGAACGTCACAATCTTCTTGCGTTTGGCAGCTCTCAGGGTCCCGACCAGGGCCTCGAACAGATTGGCACATTGGTCGTCATTAAACAGGACTCCGAATTTAACACTGGTTCTCCCATCCGCATCTGCAGGACAGTACCAGGCATTATCAAACAATAACCATGTGATAAAAAAAGCACATGGGTGGGCACGAATATTTAACCAGGGGTCCACATGAGGAAAAAGTCAATACTGTCGAGGGCCAAACCACATAATAATAGCTGTATTTCTTCAACAACTACTAAAAATGTAGTGGCTTGTGGCCCCAGGGCCCGATCTTTTCCAGATCTGCATGACCTGAGCAGAGTCTTATCACAAACCTTTGCTCCCCAGTCGGTGGATCTCATTAATAAGAAGGGTGATTTCATGATGCACATCCATTTCGTCACTGAAAATATACACAGAGTATACACACAGTGTTAAACCCATTGCACTTGTTTTTTAAATCTCCTGCACAAAAAAAAAACCCGTCACTCACTCGGTGGTTTATCATTTAATAAGAACTGATCACATATTTCCCAGCATTCACACGATAAAAAAAACAACTAAAAACAGAAACGTTTTAAACAACTTCACGTTATGAACGCGTTGATTTGGCGCCCTCTCTGGAAGGAATGGGAAGTGCAACGCCGCACCCTGCCGGCTTATTGCGGATGCTGATCGTTCAAAAGCTACGATTACGTTTAATCACCGTCTTCAATAAACATGTGCAAAAAGAAAGCAATTTGATCTGCACGCTGAAACAACACCGTAAAAATCCAGAACGAAACATAACTAATAAGCGTCAAATCTTACAAAGAGCACGAGGAATATCATCTGACCGGCAATGCGGAAGTGTAGATCTTTTACACTAAAAGTAAAAGATATGAGTTACGTTTCGTATGAACGTTCTACCATTACGTTATACGTTAATGCGCTCCTTCACTAGAGTCACCGCAATTCAGTCACCATGGAAAACAAGTACATACACACTTTTGAATCTACAAATTGCAGCCGTGCCGTAAAAACACACCGGATCGCGAGATTCACGACTCTTAAATCACAACTCCGACGTAAAGTTGTACGAAATTCCAACACGAAATTAAACCACTTGTTCGTTTCGCTCACCTGCCTCGGTGATTTTGCGTGCCACCGCCGTTGCTCTATAAACTGCAGAGTGAATGAAAAAAGCCGTAGACGGCTTTGTGCGTGTGACGTCACTACATAACGTCACCCTTAGATTTAACCCAGATACAGTACTTTTACTGATTTATAGGTACGTAAATTTGCAATAGGTCTTTTTTTTATCTATTTTATGGTTTATTGCATGTAACAAATATCAATTTGGTAATTTACTAAGAAAAACAATACATCTATAAATAATGAATGCGTTGACTTTAAAAACAAACCCGCCAACGTTTATTCAACATTATAGGTTAAACAGGCTTTAAAATGACAATGCTTTTATTAGACACAAGGTGGTAGTAAAAGATTGCCTTCAACATTTCATTTGATCGTTTCTTTTAGTACAATCATCATTTTATTTATACTGTAGTTGTATTCGCTGTGCTACAATAAAAAAAAATAATAAAACATAATAACCGTTAATTCGGCTCGGATAAACAATAACAAAATATCACGTATGGCTTATATTTTAAAATGCATGTAACATGGGAAATGTATTTTTCTTAGAGCGCATTTGTAGTCCCTAACGTAGTGCGCGACCAACCGGCGAGCAGGTCGTAGCCCTTCTTGAACAATATAAACAGTAAACACTAAGACAGTTGTGTTCTGTACACGTAGTAGGCAGATTGAGAGCGTTTTAACCGTTTGTGATATATCTTTTGTTAGGACATTGTCCTGGAGAAGAGCGGGACTGAAAGCACCTGCGATGTGCGATGGATCATGAACAAGAAAACGAGTGGCCGCGACTGTCAAAGTTCGTTTTGTCTGCATGTGCTGCAACTGTAGCAGAGTTAGGTAGCTACACCCGTGTGTGTGTGTGTGTGTGTGTGTGTGTGGTGTGTGTGTGTGTGTGTGGTGTGTGTGTGTGTGTGTGTGTGTGTGTGGTGGTGTGTGTGGTGGAGAGAGAGAGAGAGATGCTGAAAAGTAGCTTAATAATCCTTTTAAAACAATCTTCAAAATATCTTAACAGTAACTGCTTTGATTCTATTAAACGAGTTTGAATTACGTACATTTACAACATTCAAATAAATGTTTTAAGTGGGTTTATTTATTTATTTATTTTTCAATGTATACATAAAAAGCAACCTAACTATTAAGTAAATGTTATTTAAAAGACGTATACCATTGAATTATTATTAATATATTCATACTGTAAATATTATATTTTACATTGCAATCCGTTTCAGTCACATTCCCCCTGGATCTCACCAAAACTAGACTTCAGATCCAGGGTGAAGGTGGATCAGGTCTGGCCCGGTCGGGGAAGTACCGAGGGATGCTGAGAACCGCAGTGGGTATAGCTCGTGAAGAAGGACCCCTGAAGTTATGGCAGGGGGTCACGCCGGCTCTCTACAGACATATGGGTAAAACATCCCCTCATCTGGTTTCTAAAGCCTAAACCGAGTGCTAAGACATTCTTTCCTCTCAGTGTACTCAGGCGTGAGGATGTTGGCCTACGAACAGCTCCGGGAGTCTGTTTTGGGCAGATCTAAAGATGGACGCTTTCCCTTCTGGTGTGTGTGAAGCTGTAGGGTGGTGGTGATGTTCTCCTGAGTGGATCAGCATGTGACCTCTCACAGGAAGGCAGCGCTGGGCAGCATGATGGCCGGCGCCTTGGGACAGTTCATCGCCAGTCCCATGGATCTAGTCAAGGTTCAGATGCAGATGGAAGGACGGAGGAGACTGGAAGGAAAACCTCCGAGGTCCATGGCATAGATGATCAAATATAGCCATGATTTTTTTTTTCATTATTATTATCATTATTATTTAGCATATTATGTCAAGTTCACACGTCTTTTTCACTACAAGTGTGCATGTTGTAGTGCACTTGTGGCCTAGTGGTTAGTTCGAATCCTGAATCAGGTACAACTGAAGTGACGGAGCAAGTAAATGTGAGTGTGTTGGGTTTCCATACCCTATGGGCACTTGTGAGGACCCTAGGCCGGTCCCCATAATTCTGAAGGCCTGTTTCAGGGTCAAGGTGGGATTTTAAGGCTGAGGGGGGAAAGTGTGTTAAATTAATTTCACAAATTCTCATGTTTTTGACCATATTTGGCCTCTTATTTTTTCAGAGTACATGGAGTATATGATGCCTTTGCGAAGATTATTTTGCAAGGTGGATTGCGGGGACTCTGGGCTGGATGGGTCCCTAATGTTCAGAGGGCAGCGCTGGTCAATTTAGGAGGTTAAGCTCAGAAAACTATTAGTAATAATTAGAAATAATGATTTGTGCTCGACTGGAAAATAAACTAAGTGTTTACGTTTCAGATCTCATGACCAGTGTTGCCAACTTAGCGACTTTGTCGCTAGATTTAGAGACTTTTCAGACCCCCCTAGCGACTTTTTTTTTAAAAAGCGACTAGCGACAAATCTAGCGATTTTTTTTGCTGTGACTGGCGACTTTTGGAGACTTTGATTTGTCTGTACTGTTCGTACACTTCTCAGAGGCGAAGAGAGGCGAGTCTCTCTCTCTCTCTCACACACACACACTCGCTCTCAGCCGCAGTTCTAGTGAGACACTTCTCTCTGTCTCCCGATTTCGAACGAATTGCGCATGCGCTGTAATGATAGCACTCTGTTGCTTTAAGAGCTGCGCGAGTTGGAGCATGCGCAGTGGTATGGAAGTTGGTTCTATGTTCGGCAACTTATCGAAGTGACATTAAAGACCATCTCTCTCAAGCATTGTGCCTTATCTTTATAAACGGAACCCACGACATAAACAGTACATGCGCAGCCGGAACCCACGACATAAACAGTACATGCGCAGCCGGCGCATGCTAACTCCGCCGTGGCTTGTAAAGATGCACAGTAAATGTAAAATGTTCTTTGTCTAAAATAAGCACAGTAAAACTGCACACAAATGGATCACTGCATTTGACTCGAACTTCCTCAGTCACTTACCACTTTGTGTGTGTACTCTGTGACAAGCTGGCTAGATGAAAAATATTGTTTTATTAAATATAAAATTATAATAATATTTACTTTATATTATAATAATTACTACTACTATTATTATTTATTTTGGTTATGTATACACACACACCGTGTAAATCAGCGATATTTGACAAATGCTGTATTTAATACGTGTTACGTAATACGTATGCAAATTAGTATGTAAATTACGCATGACGTCATTTAGCGACTTTTTGGACAGCCAATGGCGACTTTCCTTGCTGAGGAGTTGGCAACACTGCGCACAGAACACAGGCACTACTGCTGCCTTCCTTGTGTGGACGTGTCTGCGGCTGCGCACGCACGCACGCGCGCACACACATAAACTCACGTGCAGGTCGGTACAAGTGTAAAGTCTCGTTTCGGGTGCTGGAGACATAAGCTCACATTATAAACATCTCATCTCATCTTTGTAAAACTCTTCTATTATTATTCTTCTTATCAAGACATATTGTTGAAGCTGAATTTTCTAACAGAAGAGTTGTTTTTTTTTTTGTCTAATTTTTTGTACATGTTTTTACAGATGTATTTGTATTGTATTGCCGGAGTTAATTTTGCAAAATTGAAGCATATTAAACTTCAATTATATGTATATACAAAGATATTATATTAAAGATTAAAAAGTAATATTTCAGACTTTAGAAAAAAAAATTGTTATATGTGTGTGTGCGCGCGTCCATGCGTGTATTATTATTATTATTTTATTATTTTTTTCAAAAGTCTAAAATGCTATTATATTATATTATTATTTTTATTATTTTATTATTATTTACAGGTTTTCACAGATTTTTTATTATTTTATTAGAAGGTAATTACAAGAGTAACCCCATTGAACCATAAGAAAGCGCATTCATCAACCTCAGTGTTACGCTCCGGGACGGGTGAAGGTGAAGAGATGAAGAGCCAGGGATCGTGGTGACAAGAAACGGACATTTAAAGACGAAACAGGACGATAAACTTACAGACGACAGCAGAACAGACCTCAGAGAAGCCTGTCTGAATTTGTGTCCCGAGGCCGCGCCGATTGTTCTCTTTTTTGGAAATCAAAATATGGTCACCCTACACAACAGGAACCTAACAACACTGATCTGAATCAAACTCTAACCTTTACTTCTCTTTATAATGCAGTATTATACTTCACACTTACCTGAATCAAACTGTTTAACTTTTACTTCTCTTTATAAATACTGACCATGTATACAACATTTGAGACTTTCCTGCTCTCTATGACATGCTTCAGCGATTAGCTGGATTTGCTCATTTAAATTAATAAAGCTGGTCTGAGTGGTAACATGTCTGAAAAATACACAGCGTTCAGTGTCACAGACAACGTTTTTTTCTGCCTGACCTAAAGGTAAGAACTGGAGTTATTTTGGCTTTAAAAGTCTTAACGAGGAGAAAAGGCAGTCAGACCAAACTGAATTTCTTGTTGTCACTTGCAACTTGGCCAATAAAGTTGATTTTGATTCTTAAAAAATAAAATCTTTTTTAATTCAGACATCTATTATGTTCCAAAGAATAATATCATATCGGTTTTTAGCTGGGTCTGGCGGTTTTTCAGCGACTTTTGGGCGGGAAAACGGTGACTATCTGGCAACACTGCTTGCGCAAAGCCTTCAGCGCGTCCATCACCTTCTCCGCGTCCATTCTTCTTCTACTGTCACTGATTGGCTGGTGTAGTTTCAGATCCGAAGGCACTTTCGGATCGTGATTATTCGAAATACTTTCTATTTTTACATTTCTCGAACAATATTACACACATACATATTTATAAAATATATGATGCGCGTGTGAATGTTATTTTCAGTTCACTTTTTACACACGTGTCATGATCAAATGAAAAAACAAGATTCATTTAAAAAAGTAAATTGTACAGTATAAAATTAATAATTCTCTCTGAAGGACGCAGCCAAACCTTTTGCCATTGATGACGGACTGTTCTCTCATATTCTCTCACGCATTTAACGAACGCTCAAAAGCTTTCACAGTTACAGTCATGTTAGACATGTTTCTATGTCGTTCTACGTTACTCGGTGGGCACGGCGGCGGTTAGTTGACAGAGCTGTTCATAGAACGTTGCCACGGTGGTGTGTTCATTTTCATAAACACTGCTGGATTATTGCTCCAAGAGCGAGTGGAGAGCCTTTCCTAGACGTCGGCAGCAAAGTTAGAATAAGCGCAAGGCGAGTCCTGCTCCATCGAGAAGAATGGATCCGGCGGAGTCGGGGGAGAGACCTCAGCGCACCAGAACCCGACCTCATCACCTGAAAGACTACAAGTCCAGATTCCCACCCCGGTTAGACCTTCTAGAAGCCTCTTCAAAGCTGAGAAGGACCTTGCGCAACACACTCAACGCTAAAGTGCCCAAGGTCCAGGAGACGCTGCAGGAGATGTTCACGCTCCTGCAGAGCAACAGTGATGCCTATAGTTTGCTCTCCAACCTGACAACACAGAGGTTGTTAGTTGGGATGGAGGCTCTGCGGCGAATGGAAGAAGCCACCAAAGCACAGGGAGCGTTAGTTCAGTGCCAACCTCAGCTGTTTAAGAAGTTTCTGTTTTCAAAGTCCATCGCCGGTTCCTCTGTAGAGTTGAGCTCGCCAGCCAATCTCCAGCCCTCACACACACACACACACACACACTCTCACACACCGTGTCTGATCTGTTGCAGCATCACTAAAAGAAGGACGAGGGTCCAGCTGACGGACTTCCCCTCCATGAAGTGTAACCGGTCGTTCATCCGCCGCTTGATTACAGCCTCTTCCGTGACTATATTTCCACTCACCGAACCGACTGAACGACCACACACTAACTGGGGCTGGTTCTGGATGAATGACAGCGGAGGCTGGACCGAGTACAGACAACAGGTCAGTGACTCGGCCCTTTAGAATTTCACCAAACTGTTTAGAAAAATGAAAAACATGTTGACTAATTCTGCAGTAAGGTTTACAGTAAAAAGGGTCAGGGAAGAACTATTAATCGGTAACACGAAGATTAGAGCACAACAGGTTAAAGGTCATCATTTTCATTTGGTAGAGCTGTTTCTGATGTGTGCCTTTTTTTTTTCTAACAAGGGTCCATTTGATTTCTCCTTCACTTCAGAAGTGCTGGAGATGATGTACCAGATTAATAGTGAGCAGCAGGTTTATTTCACCTCAAACAAGCAAAAGTACTTGTTGAGGTTTAAAGGTGTGTTTAAATACATGCACAAACACCACAGACACACACACACACACACACACACACACACTCACCAACAATACGCACGTCATGCGCTCAAACATGTACACACACACACACACGCACACGCACACACACACACACACGCACACTCATATTAGAGCTGCACGCTTCTGGATAAAATGAGAATCACAATTTTTTTGCTTGGAATAAAGATCACGATTCTTTCTGGATGTTTTATTTTAAATATTTAATCCTGAAAACCAGGTTGTCAAGCAGCAATATAACAACACACATCACTCAATGCTTTGAATTTAACTAAAATAAATGAAAAATATAGTACAATGTAATGTAAAAGTAATGTTTGGTTTTAACACAATTTCCTGTTTAATTTACTCGTTTTCTACGTTATTTTCAGAGATGCAGCAGCAAAACGTGGAGTCCAAGAAAGTAAGAGAGGTTTGGCGAAGACCTCGCTCTGACAGGTAACGTCTGTGTGTGTGTGTGTGTGTGTGTGTGTGTGTGTGTGTGTTAATCTTACTGGCAATCTGTGAAATGCAGGAAATGTATATAATGTCTGACATTTTTAGGCAAAGTGAGAAAAAGTCTGCATCATTGTATACTTTGTCCAGACGTTGTTAACAATAAAGAACTTGTGTGAATGTCCAGATCGGTGAAACCTTTGATGACTTATTGAGAAAGTGAAAGAATCAAAGTGTCTTTACTTCTTGCTGGATCTCGTATGTCAATTGAGTTCTTGTACAGCGTTGAACCAGACAAGCCACATAATCTCATTGGTTGCCTAGTAACACCTAGAAGCAATCTTAGGGTTTACAAACATTTACTTTGTAACGTTTCTTTTCTACCTTTTGCAGAACATGTTTTGTTTCTGTAATTTCAGGCTTATCAGAAAAGATAAAGAACCAGAACGGTCTTTGCTTCTTTCTGAGGCGTCATTGTGATCTTGGATCTCGACAGATTCTGCGCTTCTGTGAAAACATTTACAAACGTTTACTTAGTGACGCTTATTCGTTTGCCAAATGCGCCGATTCGGGCCAATTTTTTTCTCATTGTTTATCAGTTGTCGTTCCTTCTTTTTATTGTTCATTTAACGCTTTAGTGACATTTGCTGAGCAAATCTAAGTGTTATTTTTTCATTCTGCAATTTCAACCATGGCAGATGATATGTTTTAATGGGAATGAGCTTTTCACACACTCTTGAATCTCCTTATGTATATGTGAACGTGAAAGAGTGAAAAGAAGTTTATCCTTCTTTAATCTGTTTAATCACAATCGATTTTTTAACCCTTTCATCACGGTGACGTTCTAATAGAGGTGGCATTCTATTAGAGGTTATATTTTGAGGAAGTCTTTTTCTTTCGGTTTTGTATGTTGTCATCAGGAGGGAGTCTCCCGACAGCGCTTCTGCTGACAGCATCGTTCCTTCCTACTGGGACAAAGACCGTCTCCCCAGCTTCAGTTACGAGGTCCAGCGGTCACGGCGGTGAAATGCGTTGTTGCAGATGTTGACCAGCATCCCATGTTCTCCTCAGATGGTTGATCTGGACACCAACTCCAACGAGTACAGTCACGTGGCTACGCTGTTCAAGAACACCATGAGTGACTGCATTTACAGCGTGAAGAGAGTGCAGAACCTCTCTCTGTGGAAGGTCTTCCAGTGGCACGTATCCCATCACACACACTTGTCTGTTATTGCATGTGTTGTGTCCATCAGTCTTGTTTATCAGAGAGTGTTTTTAGGCAAAAGGAGAGAATGGTCAATGGAAATGGCGGGAAAGCAGTTGACCAGCGCTACCTTTTTCACGGTACCAATGACTATCAGATCGACCAGATCTGTCAGCAGAACATCGACTGGAGGCTCTATGGGCTTAACGGGGCGAGATACGGGAAAGGTACCTACCGCATCACACGTTTATTAGGGTCTTTTGATTTGACTATTTTTTTTTTTATAATTTTGTTCATTTGGAAGTTGATAAAAGTTCAAAGTAAGTCATCTTTAGAAGTCAGAAAGAGTCAGGAAGAGTCGAAACAGTCAATAATGAAGAACACGGGAAAGGAGTAACAAAAAATCCGGCTTCACAGGGAATAATAATCTTTACCCTTCACGCCGTCTGATAAACAGAGAGCTTGAAACAGGCCTGAGCTTGAAACAATTGCTCTGAGCACGTGCAGAGTCTGACTGGAGAGCAATGGATCTTGGGAAATGAATCAAATCAAATTAAATCAAATTTTATTTGTCACAAACATATGCATACACGGTATGACATGATGTGAAATGTTTTTTACAATCACTCCAAAGAACAAAATAAGAATACAATAAGCAAAAAAAGAAATAAAATAGTAATAAAAATAGAAAAAAGAAAAAGCAGTAAGAATACAAAACGAATGTAAATGCAAAAACAGATTCCAGATTCAGTGCAGATTTTTAAGTTGTATAAAGTGGTGCATGTGCAGAATAAGGATTAAAAAGAAGAATAAAGTGACTCATGTGCAGATTAGGATGAAGGCTCATGAAGTGGTCAGTTCTGAGCGTGGCAGTGGGGCAGTTCCGGTGGATGGTGCTGGAGCACCCTGGTTCAGACTCCGTACGGCCTGCGCCCTGAAGTCCCGTAACGGGGTGCTTATATTCATGTAATTCAATTCAATATAATTCATTTATTGTCATTGTCACAAGAACAACGAAATTGCGTTCTATCTAAGGTAAATAAAGAAATGTCATCATAACAAAACAGAGACCTGAGAAGTTTGTTAAGTGCAGTGTCATTGTAAGGCGTGGGGTGCGGTTATTGTCCAACGAGAGAGGCAGGCTAGTGGGGCAGAGAGGGCAGAGAATGGTGCAACAATGCAGACCGGTTCAGTGTTTATTGAAGATTAGAGGTGTTTGTTTGTCCATGAAAAAGAGGAGGGGGGGCAGTGTTCAGTAGCCTCACAGCCTGTGGATACAGCCTGTTTTTGAGTCTTGATGTTCTGGCCTGGATTGACCTGTACCTTCTCCCCGAGGGCAGCAGGTGAAAGAAGTTGTGTGCTGGGTGGTGTTGGTCCCGCAGGATGTTGTGTGTTCTTCTCAGACAGCAGGCGGAGTAGATGGTGCTAATCTCGGGCAGAGTAGTCCCGATGATTCTCCCGGCGGCTTTCACCACCTGCTGGAGTGACTGCTGGTCTGCCTTCTTGCAGCTGGAAAACCACAATAAGCATCCATTTGTCAGGATACTGCTGATGGCACAGTTGAAGAAATTTGTCATCGGAGCTCTGGGAATGTGGACGCTCCTCAGCTTCCTCAATTAATACAGACGCTGTTGGGCCTTGCTCACCGCTGAGGTGATGTGCTTGCCCCAGGACAGGTCTTCAGACACGGTTACCCCCAGGAATTTGAAGCTGCTCACCCAGGGGCGTCACTAGGGTTGGTGTCATCCGGTGCGGTAAAGCCATGGTCTCACCCCCCCCCCCAGAGTTTTCCATGGCTGGCCATAGTAATGTTAGTAATCTACAAACAATAACATTATTATGCCTAGGTGATTCTTTAAATGTAAGTCCCAAAGTTTCACTGCTTTTCTTTGCTTGCATCCACTTGGCCTCTTCGATTTATGCACTCCATGTGGCATAATGTACTGATGAAGAGTTGATGAACTGAGGAACAGTTACAGTAGTGCTGTAGTGATCGTAAAACAAACGTCCTACGAACGCGCTCCGCCCGCTATTGCCCTCAAAATTCTCCAGTCATACCGCTTGTAACCACGTCTCAACCACGCCCGTAGCACGCCCTAGCGCGTTCGGTCCGCGTCAGTACAGCGTCTATGGGCGTGTGGGCGTGGCACCCGGCCGCAGTTACCCGTGCGCCGAATTTTTGGTCAGCCCAAATTTCTGCAGCGTTTAAACGCGTGTTAAATGCACTTGTATCACGTCTTCATTGCGTCCTCTTCGCGTTTAACAGCGACCTGCTCACAAGACCATCTTGATCGATTATGAATATTGAAACTGTTGGGTTCGGTTTCTCCTTAATGATGGACCTTATCACAGAAAACAAGTTGCAGTCTGTTGAAAGTTCATATACCTTTTATTTTGTTGCAAAGAGAAAGTCCGCTTAGGCCGTAGTGGAGCGGCTAGCTTTTTAGAGAAAAATCTGTCTTCCTTCTCTGTTCTGCTTCACTTACGTTTTCCTTCTGCCTCTCACTTACGTTTTCACACAGTAATATCCAGGTGGTTTCACAACACATCAAAAGCACTTACGTCACATCACAACACATCAAAAAGAGCTGGTTATCTTTTAATGTGCTGTTTACGCCAGAACTAGTTATCTCTTTAATGAGCGGTTTCGCAACTCGAGCCATTCACGCCAGGGACGGGCATCTCGACCTCTGACGTCTTCTACTTCACACACCTCCTCCATTCTCTCTCTCGGAGAAACATTCCTTTCCTAAAGCTAGGTTCAACTTCAAGCGGTAAGCAGCATATGAGCACAAATATTTACGTTTATTCTTTATTTTCAAATGATAACTATCAATAATCATGGTATGCAGCAAAGCATAATTTTAGCAAAAGCACAAATTCTAACATTCCCCTCTCTTATCATTTGACACTCCAAAGAATTAACCTTAAGTTTGTCAATACACGTAATTTCTCAATTGAGACTTTAAAACATGCATATCATCACATTCTTCAGAAGTCATCCTCATCTAACTCATCCTCTCTTGCACTGTATGGATCTTGCACAACAAAAGCATGATTAATTAATCTGTTAAACATAGCTTTGATACAGGGAATCACACACAAAACAATCAATCCAATCAGAATTAACACAATTATATATAAATACATAATATATATACATAAATAATTGGCACAGGGTTGAATATGTAATGTCCAACAGTGGCTGTGAAATTGAAGCGTCTTGCTTGAGTGCATCTTGAATAGCAGAATTCCTGTCATGAGTGACAACTCTGCCTTGTGGGGTGAGTGAGTGCCAGAGGAAAACCACTTGTTGTTTTGCCAGTTGGAGTTTCTTCTTTGAGGCCTTAATCTCTTTCGCTGAGAAATGTTTGAAAAGGGCTAAAGCAGTCTTCAACGTTGTGCTCTTTGGTGTCAGAGGCTATCAAAATGTCATCGACATACACTGCTTACAGGACAGGAAAAATAGGCATGTTGCTCTGAGCTTCTGGAGCTGGAATGATGATTCCAGCGTAGATCATTTGTTGAACAACAGAGTCGATTCCTTCAATGGCCTCCCCTCTCTCTCTCGGAGAAACATTCCTTTCCTAAAGCTAGGTTCAACTTCAAGCGGTAAGGCTTCAAGCGGCAAGGCTGTCACGTTTTATGGTTTCACGTTTCCCTGCTATTTTTATTTTTTCATTTTTTTTTATTTATTTTTTTTTTTTACAATGGTGGATATCAATCTGTGTGCAAAGTGGCCACAAATTATGTCTGTATGGCTGTCTATATATTTGTGAGATCCAGGAATAACACTTTTTTTTAACTCTATTTCTTGTTTAACAGGGAGCTATTTTGCTCGAGATGCTTCGTACTCAAACGACTATGTGCTTCCCGAACAAGGGATCAGAAAGATGATCTTGGCTCTGGTGCTGGTGGGTGAGTTCACCAGGGGCAACGACTGCTTAGTTCGCCCACCGCTGAAGCCCAATCAAAGCGCTTATGACAGTTGCGTTGACGACGAAAACAGCCCTTCCGTCTTTGTTATATTTGAAAAATTCCAGATCTATCCCGGGTACATTATTGAATATAACACTACATAACTTCAGTCTAGATACCATCAGTCTAGAAATCATCAGTCTAGACATCATCAGTCTAGACATCTTTAGTCTATTCTGGAAGCATTTTTGGTCAGTAGATCGAGAAATGTAATTTTGGAGTTTCGTAAAAATTGGAGTGTTAGTGCATTAGTAAAAAAGTAGAATTTTCTTCATGTTGACCATGTTACTGTATTGAAAGCATCTTTGATCAGTTGTGAAATTAAAGACGGTTAAATAGAAATATATTTTGTGTTCTGGTATTTTTTTTTATTGATAACTCATATCATGAGGGGAAAGCGTCATCAATGCTTTTTTTTTTAAATTATGAAAAAGAATCTTTTCAATCATTGTGTTACTGCTTATGTTTTTATTACATAATAACAATTCAATTTTTAGTTTAAAATCTAAAGCACTTTATTAGAAGTCGTTCAAATACATGAGATTAAATAACATTTGAAAGAAGCATTAAATATGAAATTAGAGCTCTATAAGTCCAATAACTTGTCCATTCGGGAGAATTGAAAACACTAACTTGGCCATAGGTATTTTTTTTTTAGAATCACCATAAAAACTCAGCAACACACAAGATTTAAAAACAGTCATTTATAATATAAAGAAAAACAAAAGTCAAAGTCACAAATGTGAAAATGTATATTGCTTTTAGTTTGATGACAGTTTATGAATCTGACAATTTGACTGTATTTGTACTTTATCTTTATTCACTGTGGAGTCAAGAAAGAAAAGTAAAGTATTAATATTAAAATTAAAACAAACCATTAGAATACAAAGACTGGCCGTTTTACTCTATGAAGATAGTGATAATAATAATAATAATAATGAGTATTTGTAGGGCGCTTTTCACAGTTTTAACCGTCTAAAAGCACACGTGTAATAATGTAAGGGAAGTGTTGCTTTTTATTCAATTTATCATCTGAATTGTTGGTGTTAACTAAGTTAACTAAGATAGTGTGGAAACCAAGGCCGAAAACCTGCAAAAACGCAGCGATAGTCTGGTTTTAGCCATTAAATATACATAGTTTCACAATCTTGGTAACATTCAAGGTCACATTTTAAAATTATACCCACTTCTACAAAAACCTCTGGATTCCTTGAAGGCGGCTAGATAACAAAAGAAGAGTTAAACTAAAAAAAAGAAGATATCGTATCTTCTAAGATAAGTATCGTAGTTCATGATGTAGATATTGTTTCGGTGAGTGACTGCATTTCTGATCACTCTCTAGTTTCCTGCTTAATAAATATAGACATCCCAGCTGTGATCTCACCGCAATATCGCTCTTGTAGACTCATTAATTCCAGCACGAAAGATAATTTTATTAAACGTCTTCCTGATCTTACCATTTATACCCCTAAAAGAACAGAAGAGCTTGAGGATTTGACCGCAGCTTTAAATCTAACTTTGTCAAGTACCCTTGACTCTATTGCCCCTCTTAGGGAAAAAAGACTAAACACAAAAAACAAAGTGTTATGGTACACTAATGACCTAAAAGCCTTAAAATCATCAAGTAGAAAGTTAGAACGGAAATGGAGAAAAACTAAACTCGATGTTTTTCGCAGTGCCTGGAATGACAGTATAATCGCATATAAACAGGCCCTAATATCCACACGATCTACATATTTTAGTAAACTTATCTCTGCAAATCAAAATAATCCTCGTTATCTGTTTAAAACCGTAGCTCAGTTAACAAAGAAAAAGGGCACAGTAGACTCCGCAATCCCCCCAGCTCACTAGTATTGACTTTATCTACTTCTTTGATGATAAAATTACTAATATTAGAATAAAAATTGTATCCGCAAATACTAGCCCACAACTGGTTATACCGGAAATAAACCCACCCGCTGTCAAGCTTAGCACATTCAAACAGGTCAGCCCTGATGAGCTCACTGAGATTATAGCAAGACCAAGACGACCTCCTGCTTACTTGACCCTATACCAACTTTTTTACTTAAACAAGTCCTACCATTAGTTATCGAACCAATCTTGAATATTATAAATTCGTCACTAGTTCTAGGTCACGTACCACAAGCGTTCAAACAGGCCGTCATAAAACCGCTTATTAAGAAGCCACATCTTGATGCCGACGTGATTGCCAATTATAGACCAATTTCAAACCAAGACCAATTTTGTGAGTGAGTGTATGTGTGTGCGAATGTTTGAGTGTGTGCGTGTGCATTTGAGTGAGCGTGTGTGAGTGTATTTCAGTGAGTGTGTGTGTGTGTGTGTGTGTGGTGTGTGAATGAGTGGCCGTAAGTATGTGTGAGTGTGTGTGTGTGTTCGTGTCTGTGTGTGAATGCGAGTCAGTCTTGTCGTCCGTACACTTGGTGCCGTCGTTGACCATCCCGGGGTCGGGCACGTCTGAGCCCAGGCGGAAGTCGACGCCCCAGCAGGTGGTGTCAGCGATGGGCGTCTGGATGATTGACGGCTTGATCCCGAAGATGATGAAGGCCTGAAGATGATGTTCTCGCACTGCAGCTTCCCACACATGGCGTTCATGGCGAGACACACACACACACACACAGGAAGTGCTTGACCAGCAGGTCACGGCCTCCATTCCAGCCAGAGCCCTCAACCGTCGCTTTGTAAAAATTGTTACTTAGTCACTTTGAACAAAAGTAGGGATGATCCGACACCGAGAATCAGAAATCAGAAGTCAAAATCAGAAAACTTTATTGGCCAAGTTGCTAAGGCAACAAGGAATTGGGTTTGGACTGACTTTGTCTTTTCCCCTCTTTTGCAAATATAAAGAATTTTTTATATTTTTAATATAAATATAAAAATAGTAATATATAAAAAGAATCCACCTCGGTACTCCATTTTCAAAGTCAAAATCAAGTCAGTTGATACTAGACACCAACACCACAGCCTGAGAAAAGTCTATGGTTGAGCGGCGTGTAAAAGTTCAAGTTCGGGTTTATTTATATAGCGCTTTTCTTATTTCGTGACCAACGCATAGTTGCTATTAGTCGCAAATAAGGAGAAAAAGAACAGTCTTTAAAAAAGGAAAAATGACCATTGTTCATCTGTGTTAAAAATTTTGGGGAAAAAAGAAAAATGTCCCTTGTTCATCGTTGTTCAGACTACGGGCTATGAGCAGAAGAGCAAGCTAGATGGCGACAGTGGCTAGGAAAACAAAACCTCTCTGGTAGGGTGAGAATAAATAAACCTCGGCAGAACTCGACTCTAAAAGGTTAATCACGCACGGTGGCAACCCGTCAGCGGTGCCAAACTACATGGTATTTTAAAGTATTGTATGGTATATTCAAAGTATAAAGTATTTCAAATGCCACAAAACTAACGCAGATTGTAAATTGTGCTCAGCGAAACTGTCCAGAGGCTCCGATTGTAGTAGTGCGTTTAACATGTCATTTAATCAAGCACCTAAAATCCCAACATGGCAAAGAATACAAAGAGTTCACTTCTAAACCAACACAACTCACGCTGCAGTAAAGTCTAGCCAGAAGAGAGTAACATGTCGCTAGTTTATTCAAACAGTGTGCACTAAATAGCAAAGATGTATTATTACCGATGGACAATGGACTTTTTTTTTCTCTTTTAACTGACTCTTTATTTCCCCCCTCGTTTTTGAACACAAACAAATAACGCACATTGTTCTTTTTGTAAAGTCTCTTTTTTTCCCTAATTCGCATAGCAACCTTGCGTTGGTCTCAAAGAAAAGCGCTATATAAATAAACTTGAACATGAACTTGTGTTGTCCACAGCACCAGAGTTTACAAAAAATAGAAGAAAAAAAAAAAACGTAGATTACGTATTTCTTTTGAATAATTTATACATATGAAATATTTTATAACTTATATTTATTCTGTAATACTGTAAAATTCCTGATAGAACGTGTTGAGTTTATTAAGCTTAAAATGCATTAATTGAATAATTATTATCATTTTCTATCTTATTTTCTGTATGTCTATGTATGTGCGTGATTCAGGACCTGTGAAGAAGCGCAAACAAAGGCCTCTTTGAAGAACTCCTTATCTGAGTTTGAACCGTTACCTGGACTTTCTATCTTTCGGTTTCTGTGGAATGTGAGTGTGTCTATGTGTGTGTGTCTGATGTGACGCGCTTCCCAGACTCATCTGATTTCACAAACCCTGTGTTGAAGTCTTTTGTTTCTAGAAGTTTTGGACGACAAGATCCATCGTACAGCGAATTATTGAGACAGGGGGAAACGAGAATATCCCCAACAGAACACCATGGCAATCTAATTTTCAACTTTTCCATTAGGGTGGCGCTCTATTAGAGGGTGGCAGTATCGTTTTCAACGTGTTGGTGACATGTCTTACAATGATGAGTGGAACCGTAACACTGACAATCAGGTCAGACGAGACACGAGGGAGAGAGAGAGAGAGAGAATCAGCCAATCAGGCGGAGTCTACCTGCTCTCACACTTCCTGAATCCGCTGGAGTGGTAGCCGCAGTTACCGAAGCGATCGCCTTTAGAGTTGACGTCCTTGAAGCAGAGCGCCGGAGCCGCCTTGGCCACTGCGCGCACACACACACACACACCGGTCAGCATGGGCGGGCGAGCTGAAGGCTGGGGGGCGTGGCTCTCACTTCTGCCGAAGATCACCTTCACACTGATCTGAATCAAACTCTTTAACTTTTACTTCTCTTTATAATGCAGTATTATACTTCACACTGATCTGAATCAAACTCTTTAACTTTTACTTCTCTTTATAATGCAGTATTATACTTCACACTGATCTGAATCAAACTCTTTAACTTTTACTTCTCTTTATAATGCAGTATTATACTTCACACTGATCTGAATCAAACTCTTTAACTTTTACTTCTCTTTATAATGCAGTATTATACTGTATTTACTCATAAGTAAGATGCAAGAGGTGTTGAGTATTTTACAATCACTTACAGTGGCTCCCTGGCTTGCAAATGTCCTAGATAACGAAAATCCCGAGTAATGAAATGCGTCGCCGCGAAAATGTCGCCCCAAGTTCTAAAATATTTTCGCCATACGAAAGGAGCGCGACTTTTTCTTAGCGCTAGTTTGTGTGGAGAAGAGAGTCCAGACGTGTGTAATCCTCTCTGCACGTCAAATAAACAACATAAACACTACTTAGATTCAGAGATCTTGCTTACAAAATATTAAATGGGCTTAGCTTCAAAAACTATTTGAATGAGCGTTCTAAATATGAACTCAAGTTCAAGTTCATTTGTATGGCGCTTTTCTTAGTCCGAGACCAACACAAAGACGCTATGGGAAAAAGTCTTTAAAAAGAAAAAAATGTAAGTCAGTTAAAAAGGAAAAATATGTCCATTGTTGTTCAGACTATTGGCTGTGAC
The DNA here is from genome assembly GCA_028031935.1 of Paedocypris micromegethes. NCBI lineage: Eukaryota > Metazoa > Chordata > Actinopteri > Cypriniformes > Paedocypris > Paedocypris micromegethes. The sequence continues at coordinate 3,455,790 of CM051505.1, read as the reverse complement.
CAGAAGAGCAAGCTAGATTGCGACAGTGTAGATTGCCAGTTTCAACAATATGTCTCTTATCAAATACAAGAGGACGAATAAAAGACGAGTCACACAACGACACTAACAAATAAATGTTCATTTGCCAACAATCTCGACTGGTCAGGCAACTCAATGGCTCTTCAGTTCCTTCAATATCTTCTGGATGTTTTTTTTTTTAAATCTGTTGTGCCAAGTTTTTTTTTTTTTTTGCTGTGGACTGTTTTGCGTCGACTACACCATTAATGATGTGTGTGTGTGTGTGTGTGTGTGTGTGTGACCACACCTCTTGGTGTCGCCGTTGTGCACGTTGTGATGTGTGGTGGGTTGGCGGCTTGTTTTGCAGGTGGTCTGGTAGTGGTGGTCTCACACTCTGAATTAACTGAGTGTATGAATCTGTCTGAACATCCTGGAATCTCCGCAGTGATGCACGCGCAGCAACGGAGAGCATTGCCTTCAAGAGACCTGGACATCGAGGAACCATGGACAAGCAGAAAGGTACCGTCTCTTTTATATGAGTGAGAGTTTGAGATGGAGGAACATAATCTATTCTGATGTTTAGAGTCCAGATCAAGCCGAGACTACATTCGCTCTTCTCTTTTCATCTTGTAAAAATTTGATTATTTTCATCATTGGACGTCACTGAACATCTTTTTTAATTGATTGATTGATTGATTTTATTTTATTCTTTGACTCATGACTTTAACTTTTCAAACGACGGCGTGGCAGAAAGACTGATGGCAAAAGAAGATCAAAACTGTATCCCACACCTCATTAATTCTTTCCTCAAACATTAATATTGTTTTTATACAAGAAATTTATTTTTCTAATAATGTAAAAATAAGTAGAGAGATCCAATTGTATTTAACACGTTTAGCAAAACCTAAATAAAATAAATCACATGATAGATTATTTAATAGATGCATTATTGATTTCACAAAAATGTTAATAGTTCAAATTTAAATGACTGAGTCAGTATTAATACTAGAGACCGTATCTAAACTCGGGTACCTAGGGCTGGGCGATTATGTCAAAAATCGAAATCTTGATTCATTGAACATTTTAACACCATTAATGAACGATTATTTTTTTTTATTTATTGATTTATATTTTTTTACTCATAGTTCACTGACAAGTTTTGAACAATAAATATGCTCACTTAACAAGTGAGAGACTTTTGACTAAAGTGTGAAAAACTCACACAGATCTTCGGTTATTTATTGGACCTCAACAATTAACAAAAGCACAGTGCATAAATCGGTCACTTTGTTCTTGTCAAAAAAAAAAAAAAGTAAAAATAAATAAGAATAATTGATTGTTATGTTTTCTTATTTACGTGGAAAACGAGCAGTTCTCTTTTAATATAGGATATAAGATATAATTTCTAATAGGATATATATCCTGTGCATTTCTTGCATCTTCTGTAAACAAGTATTTGAATGTAAACAACAGATTGTTGTAATGAAAGTGGAACTCTGTAGCTGGATGTGATCTTATCTTAGTGTCCAAATGACGTAGACGGCGCTTTTTTCGTATAAGTCAGGCTTCTCATGTTGTGCATCTCACATTTAATAGGCGGAGGGGGGGTCACGTGCCTCAGATCATGTACATCTGACAGTTTTCCTTAAGGGATAATAATCAAAATGATCGACCTGGAAAAATTTGAATGATTGTAAATTCTGAAATCCGATTTTGATTATTTTTCGATTAGTCGCCCAGCCCTATCTTGGACCAAGTTCATTCCTAATCTAATTCAATTAGATTATTTTTGATTATTTTAAAGTAAAATGACAGGTGATACGACAAGGGATACAAGTCACATGTTAGGCTTCTTAAATAAAGATTTATTTTTAATAAAGGTTTTTGTGAAGAATAAGACCTTGACAGTAGGTGTATGATCCAGTGGGTGGAATGTGGTCGATGTTCCGTTTGTTTAATGACTTTACTGTTAACACTTGTTTGCCCTGTCAAATATAAGGTCAGTGCCGTCAGTAGCGTAATGAGATGAAATGCGGAATTTCATACCTTTTTACAGACATTTTTTAAACGTTTCTGTCAAGCGTTTGCTAAGAGACAGTAAATGTCTGAAGTCTGTGTTTTATAGAAAGTTCAAATGTGGAGTGAAAGGCTGATTATCAAATAACAATTTAGTTTGAGCAACGGACTGATTTAATTTCTCCTGAAGTTTTTAGTTGTTTTTTCGACAGACTCAAAGGACTTTAAGTGGGATTTTATTTTTACACAGTAGATTTTCCCATAGTAGGAGTGTGTGTATGTGTGTGTGTGTCTGGTTTAACATTTGTAGTTTTTACACTAATGGATAACTTCCTGGCAACCCTCACCGCTTTATCATCTCCTTCGAGTATAACCACTTACACATCCGTTCCACGCAGCATCCCTGAGAGCGTTTAGCTGGAGCTACGCAAATATTTGGTTAGTTCTCCCCCACCAAGATGGTAAGATTAGCACCAGGAAGGAAAACAAATGCAGGAACAAACTCATTTGGTCTCTTTTGATTTGTGGTTTTGTAAATACAGCACTGTATTGAATTGTAGAAATCTCAGGGATGGAAAAAACTTGAATAGCACATGAGAATTGTACAGCGTACAGCTTTTCTTAGTCCGAGACCAACGCAAAGACGCTAAAACGGTTCGAACAAAGGAGACGCTGAGAAAATGTAGTCACATTGATAAAAACATGCAGCTAGTAAGTTACTCAGCTCACTCAAGCAGACGTTGTGGCAGCTCCGTCTGTAATCTTCGTCTCGCATGTTTTGCATACCGCAATGCGTTTTTTTGTCGAGCGCCTCGTAATTCTTCGCTTCAAACGAAATTATCTTGGGCATCATTTTGGACTTCTCCCAGATGCTTTGTGACGACATCCGGTGGATTTTCCCGGCAAGACAGTTTTTCTGCAAGAGTGTTTCCAAATGCCTCCGTTGCTAGAAGAGTGGCGGATTATTATTATTTCCTTACTTTGGGAGGAGTTGTCACGGACGTTGGCGTTTAGCCATTTGGAATTTTTATTTTGACTCGGTTTTCGGACTTTTATTTTGAAAGCATCCAGCTCTTTGTGTGCACTCCCTCACTATTACTCACTATTCTTTGCCAGATCCTCAGAGTTCGTTCCTGTCATCCAGCGTTCTCTAAATGTTCTTGTATTGCCCCAGATGTTTTGACCTTTGTCTTTGATACGACTAGGATTCCCAGACTAGCGGGATGTTCTTAACCCTGCGCCCGTTTCACTGATTGTGTTTGGCCTTGCTACATCTGATCCACGTTGCCGACCTTCGGCTGTTTTGACCTTGAGCTTTGGAATCAACACAGTTGCCACTCTCAGATCGTCTGGCTTGTGTTGAGCATGTGGGTTCGCCATTCAGCCGCTGTTTCAGGTGTCTGTTGAACTTTTTTTTGAATAAACTTTGCTCGGCAATTGGGTCTCAGGTTGGTCACCTGTCCGTAAAAGAGTCGAAATCCAAAAATATCCAATCAACAATCAGTTAGAACGCGTTATGGGAGTGTGTCAGGGTCGAGGAGCCTAACAAATTGGTCAATATCAGGAACTATATCCTTTTTTGCTTTTAAAGGAATTTGCTTTTAAAGGTCTTCATTTTGTTAGTGGCTAGGTAAACAAAACCTCTTGCTACTGTCGCAATCTAGCTTGCTCTTCTGGTCATAGCCCATAGTCTGAACACCGATGGGCAATGGACATTTTTTTTCTTTTAACTGACTCTTTTTTTTTTTTTTCCCTAGTTTTTGAACACAGATAAATACTGGACATTTTTCTTTATTTAAAGACTACTATTTCCCTAATTCGCATAGTTGACTTTGCGTTGGTCTCGAACTAAGAAAAGCGCTTTTTAGATAAACTTGAAATGGCAAGAGACTGTAAACGAATATTTTCATACTGGTAAAGAGGATGTTTTCTCCCTGATATTGCCTCATACACTTGGGACAACACAAAAATTCCTTTGATCTGTTTTCCACCGATATAAATCTCGTTGCTTGAGCTACAGATGCTACAGGTGTGATCTCAATCCCACCCCCCTCAAAATAATTGGCTACACAAACAAAGCAAACAAGATTTACTCTACTCACTTCTTTAGTCTACATAATTTCTCAAGAACTTTTTTGTCATATGTTTGATAAAAGCATCTTTTTAATTTATCTACCTAAACCTATAGCGGCTTTGCGTTGATCTGACACTGAGAAAATCCATCAATCCAAATGGCATCAAAAATACACCAAAACCCATTTGTGGTCCAGCGGTAGGAAATTGGCTTTTACTGGTATTTTTGCATGACTCATTTTAAAATGTCCTGGGTTTATTTTCATTCATTCTGTCAGAGAGTTTTGTTTCCTAGCCACTGTTGCGTATGATGATGTTGCTGCTCTCTAGTCATAGCCTGATTAATTATCAGTGTTGGGAGACAAAAGTAATGTATTGCAACAATGTAATAGTATTTGCTGTAACGCAGTAGTGTAATGTATTACTAATTGTACTTTCAGGAATATATTACTCACTACTACATTAAACTTCTCACCCTCAAGACAATATATCAAAAATGTAATATTTCCTGTTAGAAAGTACGTATGTAAGATGGTCTAATGCGCATTATTTCAGTTTTCCAAAAGACAACGACTAAAGTAAAAGGTACATTTTTTCATTTTAGGAAAATCTACGTTTGTAGTTATTTTGGTGAAAGTAACCTAAAAGTAATAGAGAGGTAATGTAACACATTAAAATTCTGAGACAGTAATATTGTATTGTAACAGATTACTTTTTACAAATTGAAACTGTAATACATTACACATTACTGTGTGTACTGTGTTTTTACAAAAAATAACTGCAAAACACTGATCATAACGTAGCGACAAACATAATGAATCATCTTTTTCAATGTACACAGCTGCTTTGAGACACTCTGTCTACGAGTGGATAAACACCTTAGATTAAACAAACTAAAATTAGTTGAACTATTAATTAATAAACGTAATCAGTTGACTTATTATTTATGCTAGTTACTCATCATTGACTCTTTTGCCCTCAGCGTTTGGACTCAGTCACTGTCCCTCAATCCCCTCGTATAAAGGATGAAGAGTTTTATGAGGAGGCAGAGCCGTTTGTCCCAGTCTGTAAGTCTACAGGTTAGTGTCCACACTGCAAGACAAGATGAAGTATTTTTCAGCCACAGTGGTGGTGTTGGGCATGGCACAGATCCCCAAAATAGATGGATGGCATCATTTGTGACAAAAAAAAAACAAGTGTGCTTGCATGTTGCCTGAAGCCATCATAATCATTGTTATTGTTTAATGAACCGTATTTAAGCGAATATAAGCACCCCCCCCCCTTTTTTTTTACAACTGCCTATTTCAAATATTTCAAGTATTTCAAATCAAGAACAATCACAAATAAACGAAAACACGTTGTATTTATGCAGCGGTGCACGTGTGCGTCCATATAATGTTAAACACTGGTCCGTAGGCAGACGTGCTATAGTATAAGCTTTTATTAGCTCAATAACAGAAATAAAGAAGCATTAGACACGGGGCAACACTTAACAGAGACAAAATAACACTGGAAGAAGTAATATTAAACTAAATAGAGTACAATAATTTATATTACAACAAACTGAGACTACAAACCACGACCTACAAACATGTCTACAATGTCAGCTCAGAATCGAAACACTCAAAAATGAAGAACACGGGCAAGGAGTAAAAAAATAAATAAAATCAGGGGAACAGACACAATCAAAACGCTGGGTGGCTGCACAGGGGATAATAATCCTTCCTCTTCACACGGCGTCAGATAAACAGAGAGCTTGAAACAATTGCTCTGCGCATGTTCGGAGTCTGACTGGAGAGCAAAAGATCTTGGGAAATAGTCCTGACCACTAGAATCGACTTTTTGTTATCTATTTTGTTAATATATAATATATTAACTATTTTGTTAATCTAATATATTTTGTTATATTTTTGTTATATTCAAGTAAAGAGATATCACAATGATACATGTCACAAGTTAGGTTCGTTAAATTTAAAAAAAAAAAATATATATATATATATGCATTTGTTATTTTGTGCCTGAAAAATCAGGGTGGTGCTAATATTTGCGGGGTGCTTATATTCACATAAATACGGTATGTATAAATATTCTTTCGGGGGAAGAAAAATTGGGAAAAAATAAAAAAATATATAATCAATGAACGTTTAACTGTAACATACTGCCGGCTGAATGTACTTATCTACTTTCCGATCTGTTGTAATATCGATTTCAAACAGAAACACTGGACTCTGATAGCAGCCACTATGAGTCCTATGGTGAAGAAGAGGATGAGGAGTTTGTGAAAGACAGAGCCAACTACTTCATTTGGAGTTCCTCCCAACCCTGTCTAAAGCCCATCTCAGAGTCCCGCATCTGTGGGTACCTGTGGAGAAAAAGGTGGCTCGGCCAGTGGACCCGTCAGCTCTTCATCATTAAACACAGCCAACTACTGGTAAGAAAAATGATATAGTTGTAGCAATGTACAAATAATTAATGTTGTATAGATTAATGTTGGTGGATACTTTAACACAAGTGTCGACTTCCCTAGCACGCTCTGTTTGTAGCTTTGCTGCTTTTTCATGAATTCTATTAAATATTAGCCATTATTTTTATCCACTTCATTTTTATTTTTCCATCTCGTTTTAACATTAAAAGATGTCTTTCTAGAACCACATCTCGTCAATGAAGAAGCATAGTGCGAAAAGTTTGGTCAACCTTGTTCACAATTTCATGATTTCGTTAGTTACATTTTCAAGGAAAACGGTTAAAAAAAGGATCCAATGACCAACGACAGCAAAGGAAGGATTGCCGCGAGTTTTAAGACAAATTTTTTAAGGGTTTTAAGATTTTAAAGATTTTAAAAGCCACTGGCCACTTGATTGTAAAAATCTTACAGAAGTTTGCGGAAACAAAAGTTCTGACTAATCGTGAGGAGCAGTGCTTGAAAAACAAATAGTAACATTTTAAAATATTTTTAGTTTTTGACTGATAGTAATAACAACATCACAGTAAGATGATTAATGTAAGGAGCGTAAGATTGGGGTGACGTGATCGTATTTGCGTCTACCAGTTAAGAGTTTAGTGGAGGCGTTTTGGTGGGAGAGTATCAACTGTGCAATACCAACATAAAGATAGATGTAATACTCTAAACTTGAGAAGATAAAAAGCATGGATGGATCTCAAGACATTTCGATTGTAGGAAAGGCTTGACTTTTGCTAAAAACCCAAGCTGAAAAAAACATGTTCTAACTACTGAGTTGACTTGTACAAATTAGGTAGGAGTACAAATATATATATTTATATTATTGTTTAAAAAGCATGTGAATTCTGAAAAATAAATGCGTATCTTTTGTGATCAATACCGGTTTTCTTAATACGTTAATGTATGTGTTGTTAGAAGTTCAGTCCCAGAGGTTTTTGTTAGAATTTGGCCTTCTGAAATACAAAAACTACGTTTTTAGAAACAAAAATGTGTTTACCCTTGCAATGTGTTTTGGATACTTCAAACCTGGGTTGTACATTCACAATCTTTATATCAGTGAAATGGAAGTTCAAGCTGAACCGAAACATTTTACATTTTGCATGTACTGTACATGTATTTTGCTATATTTGTGCTGGACGGACCTTTAAAACAAGTGATGTGTCTTTTTTATTTTGTAGTTTTTATCATTCATTCTCACTGCATAAGACAATCCTTATCCTGTATAAGACAATACGCAATGTAACAGATTACCAAAGATGAATGTGAAAAAAAAAACATTCCTTTGTCATTGCAAAAGCTGTCATTGTGTAACATTTTTGTAACAACAGTGATATCTGGAGGATCAGGTTTGTGCGGCGACGGACTTTACTAGTTAGCGAAAAAGAAAGAGGGTCTTGACGTTGTAGAAAGTTCACATTCCTTCTGTTGAAGTTGGAGGCTCAAGATGAATTAAACACACATATCTACAGTTGTATTAATGTCAGGAGCATTTTTGCACTAATGTCCAAAGCTAGTCTCTAATTTTTTCATCTTATCATGATGAAGCTGATTCCAGGGAAAAAAAAAAAAAAAAAAAAAAAAAAAAAAATATATATATATATATATATATATATATATATATATATATATATATATAACCTCAATAATTTGTGGCAAAGTTCAGATGGTAGACTGAACTATGGATACAGTAATTCATGTCACATTTTGAGTTGTAGTGAATGTCATGAAATGATAAAACTGTAAATATGTAATAGACGTGAACGGTTTGTAGCACAAGTCTCCTGAAACAATATCAATTGATTAAGCTCTCAATCAAACAAGTCGACTCAACTAAAAAAAAAAAAAACAAATGATAAACTGGGGCTGTCACATAGCACACAACTCACACTTTGGACGAAGACCAAAGATGATGATGACAGTTGACAAAAAACACAGGGAACAACTGGAACATTCACCAGAGTTTTTCGGTGTGGGTCAGGGAACACAATTGTGAGCAAATAGTGAGCAGAGTGAGATTAAATAGTGAGTAGAAATTGGCTCCAGGTTCAGCAGATAGGGCCGATGAGGATAGTGGATATCTCCTTTTTTGTTTTGCTTTTGAATTTATTTGAAATTGAATTAAAAGACAAGCATCATCCTGCGTATGGGTCTGTTATTTGAAATCTTGGTTCTCTTGCTTGGACAATCAATTAATAAGGAAATGGTCATCAGTGATGGGAACAACCGTTATAAATAAACGGCGTTACATTTTTCAGTAACGAATAATCTAACGCAATTTATCCTCAGTTACAAAGCCGTTATCTTTACTGACCTAAATGCTGCTTTACTGCACAATTAGGTCACCGAAGCGGTTTTGGTCTGAGCAGAGTCTATTGTTTTTCCCCTCTGGTGGGTAGGTTCGTGGGGTGGGACATCCCTGGTGATTGGTGTGTGTGTGTGTGTGTGTGTGTGTGTGTGTGTGTGTGTGTGTGCACGTGGTGCGACTGAAAAGGTGATGATTGGCTTAGATTAAATGTGCATACGGAACCATACGGAAGATTTGCGTTTGGTAACATACAAGCGCTCGTCCAGCAGGAGTCAGCGATGAGCTGAAGAGATGAAGATCTAGTAGAAAGAGTGTACATTTCTGTTATTTTGATTTAATTTTGGTACACTAAGTATTATATTGAGTAAATCGAGTAAAACATGTCTTGTTAAATGGTTTACTTTTGTGAATTTTATTCATTTACTTTTGTTACATTCTTTAAGAAGCATCATTTATATTTAGACTTATTTGTTGGCCAGTTGTAGTCTGTGCAATAAATATTAAAAGTTATTGGTTATCTATTGTGTTTTATTATTCACTATACTAATAATACTAATAATAATAATACATTCAATTTTATTATTGTGGCGCCTTTCGAGACCCTCAAGAACACCTTACAGGAGGACACACAACATTCACATGCACACCAATTGCCCAGGAGAGCAGCGGCAGCCATCTCCACCAGCGTTCACTCTGATCCGGGCATACACACCACATACACACGCTCACAAACACCCATACAGCCAGATTAACCTGAAACGCATGTTTTTTTGAATTTCGAATTTGTTTGAATTTTTTCAATAATAATACAATATTCCCTCGTTTATCGCGGTAGATACGTACCATGCCCGACCGCGTTAGGTGAATTTCCGCGAAGTGGAGAAACAACATTTACATATTTATTTAACACTTATTCAGACTTTTAAAACAATTTTTTTCAAGTAGTATTCTTTATTAAAGTAATGTTAACAAACATCTCCCCGCCGCAAGCGTCGTCCCCGCGGAGATATTCATTTTCAAAGGGTGTAAAGGGGAGGATCGGGCGGAAGCGCGCGCGCAGATACGGGCGCGTTTTTCACAGCTGGCGGCCCGGTAGTGCTCGCGGGGAGACGTCCGACATAGCGATTCGCTTCTCCGCGGTGAGACGCGTCCGGCCGCGGTCCGTCTCGAGGCACTGCGAGCATCCTCCGCCGAGATACGGTCGGGAAAAAATGAATCCGCGATACAGTGAATCTAACTGCGAAGTAGCGAGGGATTACTGTACATACAATACACTGAAAAAAATGGTTCAGGGGGGTTGTATACTTTACAAATATTCATCTTATATATTCTACATAACTTAATTATGTTCTCCCTCTAAACATGAATCATGAAACATGAGTCTTTTAAAATCCTTTAAATTTATGCGAATGTTAAACTAACAAGAGTCAGTCATGTTAAGAACACCTAAAATAGTTGTGTTTAGTGTGGAAGCTTGCCAACTTAGCGACTTTGTCGCTAGATTTAGAGACTTTTCAGACCCCCCTAGCGACTTTTTTTTGAAAAAGCGATTAGCGACAAATCTAGCGAGTTTTTTTTGCTGTGACTGGCGACTTTTGGAGACTTTGATTTGTCTGTACTGTTCGTACACTTCTCAGAGGCGAAGAGAGGCGAGTCTCTCTCTCTCTCTCTCTCACACACACACACACACACACACACACACACACACACACACACACACACACACCACACACACACACACTCGCTCTCAGCCGCAGTTCTAGTGAGACACCCGATTTGAACGAATTGCGCATGCGCAGCCGCCGCATGCTAACTCCGCCGTGGCTTGTAAAGATGCACAGTAAATGTAAAATGTTCTTTGTCTAAAATAAGCACAGTAAAACTGCACACAAATGGATCACTGCATTTGACTCGAACTTCCTCAGTCACTTACCACTTTGTGTGTGTACTCTGTGACAAGCTGGCTAGATGAAAAATTATTTTTTTATTAAATATAAAATTATAATAATATTTACTTTATATTATTATAATTACTACTATTATTATTATTATTTATTTTGGTTTTGTATACACACACACACACACACCGTGTAAATCAGCGATATTTGACAAATGCTGTATTTAATACGTGTTACGTAATACGTATGCAAATTAGTATGTAAATTACGCATGACGTCATCTAGCGACTTTTAGCGACTTTTTGGACAGCCAATGGCGACTTTCCTTGCTGAGGAGTTGGCAACACTGCTCATGACTTATGACACCGTAAAACATTTTCTTCTGAGGAACACCTCCGTGCAGGACAACAGCCTTTGTCACGGATTGGCGAGGTGTAATTCTATTCTACGACTTTATTCACCAAGGTCGTGTCATTTCCAGCATTTACTAAATAAATGTACACAGCATCTGCTCTGGATTGGTGGCAGCCACCATGGGAACTCCAGCTGATGTGGTGAAGACCAGAGTCATGAACCAGCCTCGGGATCACCAGGGAAGGTTAGTGCCAAACTATACATAGATTTAACCACAATACATATATTTAACCATTTAATATATTGTGTGGTGTGCTTACAGGGGGCTTCTTTACAAGTCTTCTATAGACTGTCTGGCTCAGTCGGTGAGAGGAGAAGGTTTTTTTTCTCTTTATAAAGGATTCTTGCCAACCTGGTTTCGAATGGTACGTTTGTTTCTGAAGATGATGTACATGATGTTGCTGTGTTTTCTAGCTAATCCGTCCCTGCTCTTGTTCCCAGGCTTCTTGGTCTTTGACCTTTTGGCTGACGTTTGAACAAATGAGACGAGTAACGGGCATCTGCTCCTTTTAACAGGAGGAGACGCACAGAACAGAGTTTGTATTGAATGAAATAAACCGCGACTTGTGTACAGATTCAAATAAATGTGTTAAAATTTAAACGACGATTGTTCGATCTCTGGCTTGTGAGAACTGTTTGGGGGAGGATTAATACCCCAAATATATTTTGTATCTGTAGTTTTAATTACGCATATGTATTAAGGTTGATAAAGTTAGGTACTAACAAACAATACAATGACTTTAAATCAAACGGGAAAACGGTCGCATCGAAGACTGATTAAGACTGATTCAGTAGATGAGCTGGACCCCGCATGTGACTGATTGTCTGTAACGTCCCAGGCAAGGTCGGATTCTCCAGGAGACCGTGCACAAGTCATTCACTCGTAAAGTCCCGCGCGCAGCTGCAAAGAAGTTCCTCCAGGACAAAATAAAAGTCACAAGTATAATACAAAACCGGACAAAATGAGTAAAATGTATATATCTATATTTATTTGTATTAATTTCACAGGTGAAAAGTGGAACCTTGCCTTGACGGAACACGCGCCCATTTGGTGGCGTCACAAACGCTTCCCTTCGCCAACGCAACTAATATCCGTGTGTTAATAAGGCAGCACAGGATGCAAAGAATCTCAGGTAAACAGTAGCTACTACAGGCGTGAATGACGAGGAGAGTGTGTGGCGGAAGCGGTGAGGAATGTCTGAGAGGGTGAAGGGGGCGAAGGACCTGAAGAAGATCGGCATAGTTACGTCTGTGGTTCTGCAGCACAAAGGAAAATCAAACACCCATGGCAAAGGCAAGTCTGGCCTGCCGTTCTACCGGAGTCCAATGGTTTGAGGGCCGCCAAGTTCTTGAGAACCTGAGACGCGATTTGCTTTGCAAAATACATTCGGGGTCTGTTTTATTCTCTCTTTATCTTCTCGACGCGATACTAAGATGGCCTGGTTCCTCGGAATTCCTGTGTAAAGTGCAAAACTAGATTGTATTTCTTGCAATAATCCTGGTAGGTTTTTTTTTTTTTAGTAAAAAAATCCATGTAAAATACAGCAAAAGTCTTACAAAGGTCAGTATAAGAAAATCCTCAGAAACAAGAGAACGTCCATCAAACGGCGAGGAGCGGTCCAGTTGGCAGAAAACATATGTACAAGAGGCACCTCAAATTTGGTATAAAGAATCCAGCGAAATAAAGTCGTCGAGTTGCATCAGTGCGCTTTTTCGCTACGGATAAACCTTGAGTCGAGAACTAAACGGGCGACCATTGGCTGCGCTTTAAAACTCAAGCCAAACGTCTTTCGTAGAACCTTTGAAGGTGCATAGCGGTCGGAATCTTCCTGAAAACAAGCTCCTACGGAGGAAGCCTTTGAATGTTTGGTAGATCAGTAGCAAGAGGGGCGTCTGAACGACAAGAGATCCCAAGGAACCCTTCGTAACTAGGGGAAACGGGAATGTCGGAAAACGGAAAAAGAAAAAGCCCAAGTGGTTCTAAACGCGACGCATTAACCGCCAAAAAACCCCAATGCTACATCCGTCCAATCGCGTGGAGCTTGCATATGATATGAAATCGGTTTGAAGCTTTGGTCATTATTTCTTGTTTTAAGAGCGTTTCCACATGGCAAAACTACATCAGGCAGTAGACAAGGAGCCGGCGCTTGTTCCCAAAGCAAGGTTCCACTTCCTCAGAGCTGCTTCAACTTTGACAACAGAGAAATTAAATAATATGGCCTTTTTTTTTTCAACCTTTTTTTTTGTTGTTTTTGTTTTTTAAATTAACCCGTACAAAAGCCAGTCCATGCTGCTTCTCCCTCAGCAAAGTCACATTCACAAGTCGCTAAACCATCCTCACGTAGAGCATCTCCAACCCACAGGAAAAGTCGCAGGTTTATCAGAAATACCAAAGAAAATAAAATCAGGACATTTGTCTGTTTTCCATATTAAACACCAGATATACAGTATTAATCACGCACGCACACACAGTCATACACATCGTAAAAGAAAGAGGAAAAAAAACAAACTGGAAGCAAGTAGTTATTACCACAAACTCTGAGCACTATTGATTCTGAAACAGATACATTTACCTTTTATATACACAATACTTTAATAATCCAGGTTACGGAAAGTTCTCTTGTACCTTGCTGTAGTGTTCTCATGGTGAAAAATACTGAGGAAATAAATAAAAAAAAGGCCAGCAGAAGAGCATCACCGGGCGGCGTTCGCTAGTGTGGTGTATTTGGCATTAACGGAATCAATGAGTCGATGAAAAGATGAGAAACTGTGAAATCAATCTTCGTCAACGTCGCATCATCTTCATAACTATAACGGATCCTCAAAGACGAGAGCCGTGTTACGACGTTCGTGTTTAAAACCGTCAAACCAAAGTTAGCGTTGTTTAAAGGTAGTGTTTTTTTTCCGCCACGTCTATGTACATTAATATACCAGTCGTAGGACAGAGTTCCGCTTTACTGGCCTCGAGCGCGTGTGTATGTGTCAGAGAACGAAAGCCCATCTTTGTACACGCAAAAGACACGTCACGTCACGTCAACTCCACACGGTGACGAAAGAAAGAAACGCAGGAGAGGGAGAGGAACGGCCCAGCATGCAACAGTTTTGCTCCAATCAGATCGCTTCCGACGTCTTCCTGAAAGCTTCACACGGGCATGTCTATCTGATTTTAAGGGGGACGCAAACGAGTATTTGGATGAGTAAAAGCTAGCTGCGCTTTACGAGGGTCCGATGAGGGCTGGTTTTTAAACCGTTTTTTTTTAAAGGAGGAAGGTAGTAGATTAAAAGAAGAAGTATAAAGCGGATGAACAGTGTCAGACTGGGCAACAGTAGTCTCATGAGCAGTCTCAGAGCTGGAGGATGCTGAGACCCAACATCGGGAGAAAGCACCTGTGGTTTAAAAAGCGCCTGTCAAATAAAAACCAGCGATAATTCTGCGACGTGAACTGGGCTGAAATCACAACAAACGATAATCCTTTACCATTTCCCAACCTTGATTCCCAACCGTGCCCAGTTCCGCAGGATGGCTTCTGACGTGAGTTAAATACGAGTAAAAAAAATCCCAGTCAATCGAGCAGTTGCCTGGTAATTAATTAGACGCTGTTTTTTTTTTTTTTCAAATAAACTGTGAGCATGTCCCGACTCGGTCCACTTGTGCTGTACAACACGATATACAACACGACGCGGCAAACAACACTGATAGGCTGAGTTGACCCGAAGTGGCTCGTATTCACAGCTGCTTGGGTGGATGGGGAAATGTATGGGACATTGTTTAAAAAGAAAAAAAAAAAAAAAAAAAAACGTCTGTCTTTTTAAAACAGTGTTGCCAGGAAAGCCTGTGGCAGACAAAACGCCCCGCAGAACAGTCTCCCACCCTGACTGTGTTGTACACACCAAATGAAAACAAACAACCAAATGAAACAGAACAGACAAACAGAAGAAAAAAAGAGGCGGGAAATTCCTCCAATCGTCAGGCACGGCTGAGGAGAGCCAATCAGTCACAGATCCAGCTGAAACTGAGCAATAGCGTGAGCACGGCAACGCCATGGCGATGGCCTGTTTCCAATCCGACCAATCACTGTACCGTCGGCCTGGCTGATTGGCCGCTGAGCTGGCGAAGGCAGCAGGTCCATGTACACACTTGGCAAATCTCTGTGTTTCCGTTCAGGAAGCAGATGTTTGAAGAGGTGGTCAGGAATGAGCACTTTGTAGAGCGAGCCCGGGCCCAGACGCTGACAAAACCAAGGGTGACGAATACAAACTTCTACGAGTGGAGAGTGTTCTCTGGCAGGTTCTTCTGTGGATCACTCGGTCAGGAGCTGCTGGAGAAGGCTCTTCTGCTGAGACTGGGATGACGGGGTCCCGCTCGGGCCCTTCTGAGACCCTATGGGCCCGGGCTGGTTCAGATAAGAGTCACTGCCCACCAGGTTTACTGTGCACTGAACATCAGCAAAAACCTGAACCTGCTGTACCTGAGAATCAGGACATGGCTTTCGTTATTCAATATGGCTCCCAAAGAAGTTCATATAAAAATGTATTTTAGTAAAAATAATAATTCTTTACATTAAAAGTAAAAAAAAACATGGATTATAAATAAGAAAATATTCTTGAATTTGTATAAGTGTAATTTTCTGGGTGTATTTCAGAAAGGAAAAATGACAAACTGTCTTTTTTCAAAGTCTAATGTGGAACAATATTGTGTAAATAATATTCCTGCAATTTTTATTTATATCTGCATTATATCTGAATTATAACTAACTTGGGTGAGCATTACTAGTTCATTTTACAAATCACTTCTCTTTAATTGCATCTTTGTCGTCCAATTAAACTACAGCCCACTGTGTAGTGGCCCCTCCCCCTTAAGCTGATTGGCAGATTCTGTGACCTCGCAAATTGAATTTATTCAAATTTTGTTGGTTTCTGTACTTGCACGTTGAAACAACACCGTAAAAATCCAGAACGAAACATAACTAATAAGCGTCAAATCTTACAAAGAGCACGAGGAATATCATCTGACCGGCAATGCGGAAGTGCAGATCTTTTACACTAAAAGTAAAAGATATGAGTTACGTTTCGTATGAACGTTCTACCATTACGTTATACGTTAATGCGCTCCTTCACTAGAGTCACCGCAATTCAGTCACCATGGAAAACAAGTACATACACACTTTTGAATCTACAAATTGCAGCCGTGCCGTAAAAACACACCGGATCGCGAGATTCACGACTCTTAAATCACAACTCCGACGTAAAGTTGTACGAAATTCCAACACGAAATTAAAGCACTTGTTCGTTTCGCTCACCTGCCTCGGTGATTTTGCGTGCCACCGCCGTTGCTCTATAAACTGCAGAGTGAACGAAAAAAGCCGTAGACGGCTTTGTGCGTGTGACGTCACTACATAACGTCACTTTTAGATTTAACCCAGATACAGTACTTTTACTGATTTATAGCTACGCAAATATGCAATAGGTCTGTTTTTATCTATTTTATGGTTTATTGCATGTAACAAATATCAATTTGGTAATTTACTAAGAAAAACAATACATCTATAAATAATGAATGCGTTGACTTTAAAAACAAACCCGCCAACGTTTATTCAACATTATAGGTTAAACAGGCTTTAAAATGACAATGCTTTTATTAGACACAAGGTGGCAGTAAAACATTGCCTTCAACATTTCATTTGATCGTTTCTTTTAGTGCATTCATCATTTTATTTATACTGTATTGTATTCGCTGTGCTACAATAAAAAATTATAATAAACATATAACATAATAACCGTTAATTCGGCTCGAATAAACAATAACAAAATAGCACGTATGACTTGTATTTTAAAATGCATGTAACAGGGGAAATGTAGTTTTATATATTACATTTGTAGTCCATAACGTAGTGCGCGACCAACCGGCGAGCAGGTCGTAGTCCTTCTTGAACAATGTAAACAGTAAACACTACGACAGTTGGGTTCTGTACACGTAGTAGGCAGATTGAGAGCGTTTTAACCGTTTGTGATATATCTTTTGTTAGGACATTGTCCTGGAGAAGAGCGGGACTGAAAGCACCTGCGATGTGCGATGGATCATGGACAAGAAAACGAGTGGCCGCGACTGTCAAAGTTCGTTTTGTCTGCATGTGCTGCAACTGTAGCAGAGTTAGGTAGCTACACCCGTGTGTGTGTGTGTGTGTGTGTGTGTGTTGTGCGTGCGTGCGTGCGTGCGTGCGTGCGTGCGTGTGTGTGTGTGGTGTGTGTGAGAGAGAGAGAGAGAGAGAGAGAGAGAGAGAGATGCTGAAAAGTAGCTTAATAATCCTTTTAAACAATCTTCAAAATATCTTAACAGTAACTGCTTTGATTCTATTAAACGAGTTTGAGTTACGTACATTTACACCATTCAAATAAATGTTTTAAGTGGGTTTATTTATTTATTTATTTATTTTTCAATGTATACATAAAAAAGCAACCTAACTATTAAGTAAATGTTATTTAAAAGACGTATACCATTGAATTATTATTAATATATTCATACTGTAAATATTATATTTTACATTGCAATCCGTTTCAGTCACATTCCCCCTGGATCTCACCAAAACTAGACTTCAGATCCAGGGTGAAGGTGGATCAGGTCTGGCCCGGTCGGGGAAGTACCGAGGGATGCTGAGAACCGCAGTGGGTATAGCTCGTGAAGAAGGACCCCTGAAGTTATGGCAGGGGGTCACGCCGGCTCTCTACAGACATATGGGTAAAACATCCCCTCATCTGGTTTCTAAAGCCTAAACCGAGTGCTAAGACATTCTTTCCTCTCAGTGTACTCAGGCGTGAGGATGTTGGCCTACGAACAGCTCCGGGAGTCTGTTTTGGGCAGATCTAAAGATGGACGCTTTCCCTTCTGGTGTGTGTGAAGCTGTAGGGTGGTGGTGATGTTCTCCTGAGTGGATCAGCATGTGACCTCTCACAGGAAGGCAGCGCTGGGCAGCATGATGGCCGGCGCCTTGGGACAGTTCATCGCCAGTCCCACGGATCTAGTCAAGGTTCAGATGCAGATGGAAGGACGGAGGAGACTGGAAGGAAAACCTCCGAGGTCCATGGCATAGATGATCAAATATAGCCATGATTTTTTTTTTCATTATTATTATCATTATTATTTAGCATATTATGTCAAGTTCACACGTCTTTTTCACTACAAGTGTGCATGTTGTAGTGCACTTGTGGCCTAGTGGTTAGTTCGAATCCTGAATCAGGTACAACTGAAGTGACGGAGCAAGTGAATGTGAGTGTGTTAGGTTTCCATACCCTATGGGCACTTGTGAGGACCCTAGGCCGGTCCCCATAATTCTGAAGGCCTCTTTCAGGGTCAAGATGTGATTTTAAGGCTGAGGGGGGAAAGTGTGTTAAATTCATATCACAAATTCTCATGTTTTTGATCAAATCCGGCCTTTTTTCTTTTCTCTTTCAGAGTACATGGAGCATATGATGCCTTTGCGAAGATTATTTTGCAAGGTGGATTGCGGGGACTCTGGGCTGGATGGGTCCCTAATGTTCAGAGGGCAGCGCTGGTCAATTTAGGAGGTTAAGCTCAAAAAACTATTAGTAATAATTAGGAATAAGGATTAGTGCTCTGCTGGAAAGTAAACTAAGTGTTTACGTTTCAGATCTCATGACTTATGACACCGTAAAACATTTTCTTCTGAGGAACACCTCCGTGCAGGACAACAGCCTTTGTCACGGATTGGCGAGGTGTAATTCTATTCTACGACTTTATTCACCAAGGTCGTGTCATTTCCAGCATTTACTAAATAAATGTACACAGCATCTGCTCTGGATTGGTGGCAGCCACCATGGGAACTCCAGCTGATGTGGTGAAGACCAGAGTCATGAACCAGCCTCGGGATCACCAGGGAAGGTTAGTGCCAAACTATACATAGATTTAACCACAATACATATATTTAACCATTTAATATATTGTGTTGTGTGCTTACAGGGGGCTTCTTTACAAGTCTTCTATAGACTGTCTGGCTCAGTCGGTGAGAGGAGAAGGTTTTGTTTCTCTTTATAAAGGATTCTTGCCAACCTGGTTTCGAATGGTACGTTTGTTTCTGAAGATGATGTACATGATGTTGCTGTGTTTTCTAGCTAATCCGTCCCTGCTCTTGTTCCCAGGCTCCTTGGTCTTTGACCTTTTGGCTGACGTTTGAACAAATGAGACGAGTAACGGGCATCTGCTCCTTTTAACAGGGGGAGACGCACAGAACAGAGTTTGTATTGAATGAAATAAACCGCGACTTGTGTACAGATTCAAATAAATGTGTTAAAACTTAAACGACAATTGTTCGATCTCTGGCTTTTTCGTTGCACATGAGCAATTGTGAGAACAGTTTGGGGGAGGATTAATACCCCAAATATATTTTGTATCTGTAGTTTTAATTACGCATATGCATTAAGGTTGATAAAGTTAAGTACTAACAAACAATACAATGCCTTCGATGATTTTAAAAAACAATCGCGTTGTAATCTTGGCAGCCACAAGAGGTCGCTAAATCGCAAGCTGTCGGGGATCTGAAACACCCCGGCGTGTAAACAAAGGCGCCCACTAATGACGTCATTTCCGGCTTCGAAAGACTACACGCCAATTAAAATGGCAGCGCCGACTTGTGACTCGTCCAGGCGTTTAGTCCAGTACATCATCGTCCGGTCAGACCTCATACACACTTTGTCGTGGCCGTTAGGAGCAGTTATAACTCAGGCCTGCCACGCGGCCACCGCCGCCATTCACCTGCACTACAGTGACCCCGACACGCAGGAATACCTGGCGGCGCTGGAGCACATGCACAAGGTGCTGCTGCAGGTCAGTAGTGTCCGCTACTCCGCATTTCAGCCTTAGTATTAAAGCTAAACATGTATTTTGTGGTCTTTTATAGTAAAATAGGTTTGTAAAATAGGTTTGTATTGTAAAGTCAGTGAGAAAGTACGCAATATGGGAATTGTGCACACAAATCCGGAGAAGTTTTTTTTATATCTATGAATGAATAAAAATGATTGAATGAATTAATGAATGAAAATGGCTTTATTTGTCCCACCGCGGGGACATTTGCAAGTCAACAGCAGGCAGAATATAAAGAGGAATAGATAATGCACTGTATGTATACACACACACACACACACACACACACACACACACACACACACACACACACACACACACACACATAAATACAGTATGTGTGTATATAAACAAGCCTATATAAAATAGGTAAATAATGTAATATTATACTGTATATTTAAATTTAACTAAGATCCCGTATTAACTTAATTAATTTTAATTGCATTTAAAATTGTATTATTTATTTTAATATTTACGACACTGACATTAAAGTAAATGGCAAGAAACTTTATATTAAAACTCCGGTCTGAAGGCGGGACACACACCCTGGATTGGTGGCCAACCAATCACAGAGCGGGACACACACACACCTGGTTAATTTTCAGACTCTAGTCTTTGCTTATTTTTGGATTGTGGGAAGAAAACCGGAGACCCGGAGGAAACCCACCATTCATTGATGTATTGTGCTATTTACCACAGGCTCCAGACGAGGCGTCCCTCTCCACTCTTTCAAACACATTACGTGAAAAGGACATTGCGCACAAGTTATGGATCGAGCAGCCGGAGAACATTCCCACGTGCCTGGCGCTGAAGCCGTACCCCAAAGACGCCGTGCAGCCCATCCTCAAGAAGCTCAAGCTGTTCAAGTGACCAGACGCGTCAAACATCTCCACTGCTACTGTACACCTCTGACAAAAAACAACTGCGATTCACTTCAAAATAAAGCTGCTCTAATTTATTACAGTTAACTCACTTTCAGCATCTCTATTGCGTTGAATTACATTTAATGAATTACAAAAGATCTGATCATTGTTATTAACTGCCAAATAAATGTGGTATAATGTATTAGTTAATTGTATTTTTCCATCTCAGTTACTTCATATTTAAAGTTACTATGTTTTTTAATGTAAAGCACTTTGGTCAGTCTGCCGTTTTAAAAGTGCTTTTATAAATAAGGTTGACTTGACTTAAATCTCTGCAAATTGGCAAATAACAGCAATTAACCGCCTAATTGCAAATACATCTAATATACCAAAAATGACAATATATGTAATTGAGATTTAGAAGTTAATTAATCAATTAAGTACACTAACTGATAACAGACAAAGGCAAGAGTTATTAACTGATTTTATTACAGATAATTGCACTTTAAGAATGATAATTACTTGTAATTACTACCACTTACAAGTAATTACACATTAAGTTAATTTAACCTGCTAATTACATATCCATTACATATTTAGTACTATCAACTGCATGTTTGGCAACTCAATTACTTTTAATTGTAAATACTTAATTACAATTAACCAAATACAATGACTCTTAACAACTGACAAAAAGTTAAACAGTTATTAATTGCTGTTGAACCCGTGAATTGCATTGAACCCGTTCTAACTCTTTCAGCATCTCCATTACACACAATTACAATTATCAGATACTGTGATAAGTATCACAATCATCCTTAATTGGAGTAAATTAGTCATTAAAAACCCAATATATTCCAATATGGATTGCGGCGCCTGCACAGATGGTCGGCTCGGACAAACACGGCACTGGCAGTCCTTTCTCGTTTTTGAAATATGGTGCTTTATTGCAATGTGTTGCATTCTCACATTCATGGATGTTATAGAGATTTGTTAGTCAAAGCATCGTTTCCTTCAAGGTCGGCATCTTCACCTTGGAAAAGCAACAAAGGGACCGTATGCACGAGGTGTCACCGAATGTTTCTCGGGCGCGAGTATGTGTGTGTGTGTGTGTGTGTAAACTTCAGAATCTCAGTCCGAGCAGCCACAAAATTCCATGAAATGGACAAGAGAAATAAGACTGATTCAGTAGATGAGCTGGACCCCGCATGTGACTGATTGTCTGTAACGTCCCAGGCAAGGTCGGATTCTCCAGGAGACCGTGCACAAGTCATTCACTCGTAAAGTCCCGCGCGCAGCTGCAAAGAAGTTCCTCCAGGACAAAATAAAAGTCACAAGTATAATACAAAACCGGACAAAATGAGTAAAATGTATATATCTATATTTATTTATATTAATTTCACAGGTGAAAAGTGGAACCTTGCCTTGACGGAACACGCGCCCATTTGGTGGCGTCACAAACGCTTCCCTTCGCCTACGCAACTAATATCCGTGTGTTAATAAGGCAGCACAGGATGCAAAGAATCTCAGGTAAACAGTAGCTACTACAGGCGTGAATGACGAGGAGAGTGTGTGGCGGAAGCGGTGAGGAATGTCTGAGAGGGTGAAGGGGGCGAAGGACCTGAAGAAGATCGGCATAGTTACGTCTGTGGTTCTGCAGCACAAAGGAAAATCAAACACCCATGGCAAAGGCAAGTCTGGCCTGCCGTTCTACCGGAGTCCAATGGTTTGAGGGCCGCCAAGTTCTTGAGAACCTGAGACGTGATTCGCTTTGCAAAATACATTCGGGGTCTGTTTTATTCTCTCTTTATCTTCTCGACGCGATACTAAGATGGCCTGGTTCCTCGGAATTCCCGTGTAAAGTGCAAAACTAGATTGTATTCCTTGCAATAATCCTGGTAGGTTTTTTTTTTAGTAAAAAATCCATGTAAAATACAGCAAAAGTCTTACAAAGGTCAGTATAAGAAAATCCTCAGAAACAAGAGAACGTCCATCAAACGGCGAGGAGCGGTCCAGTTGGCAGAAAACATATGTACAAGAGGCACCTCAAATTTGGTATAAAGAATCCAGCGAAATAAAGTCGTCGAGTTGCATCAGTGCGCTTTTTCGCTACGGATAAACCTTGAGTCGAGAACTAAACGGGCGACCATTGGCTGCGCTTTAAAACTCAAGCCAAACGTCTTTCGTAGAACCTTTGAAGGTGCATAGCGGTCGGAATCTTCCTGAAAACAAGCTCCTACGGAGGAAGCCTTTGAATGTTTGGTAGATCAGTAGCAAGAGGGGCGTCTGAACGACAAGAGATCCCAAGGAACCCTTCGTAACTAGGGGAAACGGGAATGTCGGAAAACGGAAAAAGAAAAAGCCCAAGTGGTTCTAAACGCGACGCATTAACCGCCAAAAAACCCCAATGCTACATCCGTCCAATCGCGTGGAGCTTGCATATGATATGAAATCGGTTTGAAGCTTTGGTCATTATTTCTTGTTTTAAGAGCGTTTCCACATGGCAAAACTACATCAGGCAGTAGACAAGGAGCCGGCGCTTGTTCCCAAAGCAAGGTTCCACTTCCTCAGAGCTGCTTCAACTTTGACAACAGAGAAATTAAATAATATGGCCTTTTTTTTTTCAACCTTTTTTTTTGTTGTTTTTGTTTTTTAAATTAACCCGTACAAAAGCCAGTCCATGCTGCTTCTCCCTCAGCAAAGTCACATTCACAAGTCGCTAAACCATCCTCACGTAGAGCATCTCCAACCCACAGGAAAAGTCGCAGGTTTATCAGAAATACCAAAGAAAATAAAATCAGGACATTTGTCTGTTTTCCATATTAAACACCAGATATACAGTATTAATCACGCACGCACACACAGTCATACACATCGTAAAAGAAAGAGGAAAAAAAAAACAAACTGGAAGCAAGTAGTTATTACCACAAACTCTGAGCACTATTGATTCTGAAACAGATACATTTACCTTTTATATACACAATACTTTAATAATCCAGGTTACGGAAAGTTCTCTTGTACCTTGCTGTAGTGTTCTCATGGTGAAAAATACTGAGGAAATAAATAAAAAAAAGGCCAGCAGAAGAGCATCACCGGGCGGCGTTCGCTAGTTTGGTGTATTTGGCATTAACGGAATCAATGAGTCGATGAAAAGGAGAAACTATGAAATCAATCTTCGTCAACGTCGCATCATCTTCATAACTATAACGGATCCTCAAAGACGAGAGCCGTGTTACGACGTTCGTGTTCTTAAACCGTCAACCCAAAGTTAGCGTTGTTTAAAGGTAGGGTTTTTTTTTTCCGCCACGTCTATGTACATTAATATACCAGTCGTAGGACAGAGTTCCGCTTTACTGGATCCGAGCTGGTGTAGTGTCAGAGAACGAAAGCCCATCTTTGTACACGCAAAAGACACGTCACGTCACGTCAACTCCACACGGTGACAAAGAAAGAAACGCAGGAGAGGGAGAGGAACGGCCCAGCATGCAACAGTTTGTGCTCCAATCAGATCGCTTCCGACGTCTTCCTGAAAGCTTCACACGGGCATGTCTATCTGATTTTAAGGGGGACGCAAACGAGTATTTGGATGAGTAAAAGCTAGCTGCGCTTTACGAGGGTCCGATGAGGGCTGGTTTTTAAACCGTTTTTTTTAAAAGGAGGAAGGTAGTAGATTAAAAGAAGAAGTATAAAGCGGATGAACAGTGTCAGACTGGGCAACAGTAGTCTCATGAGCAGTCTCAGAGCTGGAGGATGCTGAGACCCAACATCGGGAGAAAGCACCTGTGGTTTAAAAGCGCCTGTCAAATAAAAACCAGCGATAATTCTGCGACGTGAACTGGGCTGAAATCACAACAAACGATAATCCTTTACCATTTCCCAACCTTGATTCCCAACCGTGCCCAGTTTCCGCAGGATGGCTTCTGACGTGAGTTAAATACGAGTAAAAAAAATCCCAGTCAATCGAGCAGTTGCCTGGTAATTAATTAGACGCTGTTTTTTTTTTTTTTCAAATAAACTGTGAGCATGTCCCGACTCGGTCCACTTGTGCTGTACAACACGATATACAACACGACGCCGCAAACAACACTGATAGGCTGAGTTGACCCGAAGTGGCTCGTATTCACAGCTGCTTGGGTGGATGGGGAAATGTATGGGACATTGTTTAAAAAGAAAAAAAGAAAAAAAAAAACGTCTGTCTTTTCAAAACAGTGTTGCCAGGAAAGCCTGTGGCAGACAAAACGCCCCGCAGAACAGTCTCCCACCCTGACTGTGTTGTACACACCAAATGAAAACAAACAACCAAATGAAACAGAACAGACAAACAGAAGAAAAAAAGAGGCGGGAAATTCCTCCAATCGTCAGGCACGGCTGAGGAGAGCCAATCAGTCACAGATCCAGCTGAAACTGAGCAATAGCGTGAGCACGGCAACGCCATGGCGATGGCCTGTTTCCAATCCGACCAATCACTGTACCGTCGGCCTGGCTGATTGGCCGCTGAGCTGGCGAAGGCAGCAGGTCCATGTACACACTTGGCAAATCTCTGTGTTTCCGTTCAGGAAGCAGATGTTTGAAGAGGTGGTCAGGAATGAGCACTTTGTAGAGCGAGCCCGGGCCCAGACGCTGACAAAACCAAGGGTGACGAATACAAACTTCTACGAGTGGAGAGTGTTCTCTGGCAGGTTCTTCTGTGGATCACTCGGTCAGGAGCTGCTGGAGAAGGCTCTTCTGCTGAGACTGGGATGACGGGGTCCCGCTCGGGCCCTTCTGAGACCCTATGGGCCCGGGCTGGTTCAGATAAGAGTCACTGCCCACCAGGTTTACTGTGCACTGAACATCAGCAAAAACCTGAACCTGCTGTACCTGAGAATCAGGACATGGCTTTCGTTATTCAATATGGCTCCCAAAGGAGTTCATATAAAAATGTATTTTAGTAAAAATAATAATTCTTTACATTAAAAGTAAAAAAAAAACATGGATTATAAATAAGAAAATATTCTTGAATTTGTATAAGTGTAATTTTCTGGGTGTATTTCAGAAAGGAAAAATGACAAACTGTCTTTTTTCAAAGTCTAATGTGGAACAATATTGTGTATATAAATATTCCTGCAATTTTTATTTATATCTGCATTATATTTGAATTATAACTAACTTGGGTGAGCATTACTAGTTCATTTTACAAATCACTTCTCTTTAATGGCGTCTTTGTCGTCCAATTAAACTACAGCCCACTGTGTAGTAGCCCCTCCCCCTTAAGCTGATTGGCAGATTCTGTGACCGTGCAAATTGAATTTATTCTAAATTAGTTGGTTACTGTACTTCCGAAAGCTAATTTTTGTGTTGTCGTTTCGTGAATTGACACTTATTGCCACGACAATGCACTGCAAATACAACTTTATCAAATTCTGAATCGGAATAGTCTTTCCTATATAACAGATCCTGTTTTTTTAGAAAAAAAAAAGTTGGCGATCAACTAACCTGATCATTGCACATTGAGGTGACGTTGCCAAGGTTGTTGTTGCTCATACCAACAGATGGTCCGATGGGAGGCAGAGAGCCCACCGCTCCAGACTCTCCAGCCATTGACACGGTGATGCTCATGTTGTTATATACACCTTGCTGCCCAAAGCCTTGAGAGACAGGTTGGCCGGTCTGATTATACATACTACAAGCACAAAAATACAGTGTTTTACGACAGGAAGGAGTGAAAAAATTTAAAATTCAAAAACAATTTACTGAAATGAAAGTAAATTAAAAAATAAAAATTAATAAATATTCACTCTGAGATTGTCGCTGCGCAAAAGCATAACATATTACGTAACAAAACGTATAAAACTATAAACTATGAGTTATTAAGGCATAGGAATAACAATTATGATGCAATAAAACATTCAAAGAGAAAACAGTTGATTCCAGTGAATAGGACCAGTCACTTAATCAAACCAATTTATAAAATAGCATATAGTGTAAATAACTGTTATTTTACAAAATTAAGTAACTATTTATAATAATATATTGTACATAACTGTAAACTGTACACTGTCCCTTCCCTCAACACAACACAAACAAACCATTTCCTGAAATGTTTCGCTACTCTCAAGTCATTTTTAAGAAGTCTCTTCAATCGAGTCTCCGCGTTCCAGACGACAGACAAAAAAAGTGCCTAAAAAGTTTGAATTGAACAAAAATACTTAAAATAAAAACAAAAATAAAAAATGATGTGCTAATTGTAAAACCCGAGCAGGTACCTGTTGCTGGCCATGGCTCCTTGCTGCCAGTTCTTCATATCAGGCGACTGATAACAGGGCGGAGGTTTAGTCTGCTGGAGCAGTGGACTCTGCGAGGGGGGATTCTGCGGTGAAAGCAAGGGGCTGGTGGGACTGAGCTCCGGAGCGAAGGAAGGGTCTGCTTGCTGGATCAAGCCTGCGAAAAAAAAAAAAAAACCTCCAGTGAGGTAACGTGCAACCATTTGGAATGTGGCCATCACCAAGCGTGTGAGATTTACCAGGCCCTCCAAACTGCTGGAATAGTCCCTGCTGCACGGGAGTGTTCACCGGCCCCCCGAATTGTCCTGGAACACCTCCCATAATGCTCTGGTTGCCCATTCCGCCCCTGCCAGACAGCTTGGGGTCCAAAGGTCCTCCAATAGGGCTGAAGTGGCTCGGGGAGGTTGGGGTGTTCCCAGGCGCGGCGCTGTACCCTGGAGGAAAGCCAAACTGCGGTGGCGTCTGCTGCGGACCCTTGGGGACTCGCTGGGCTCCCGTGTTTATCCCCTGCCTCATTAGGATGACCTTTTGCTGCAGAAGCTGCCGCTGGCGGTGCTGGAAACTGTAAAGTTCTCGTTGCCGCTGAGCCATCATCTGAGCGTTGAGCGGCGGCTGTCGGGGAAAAAGAGCAGAGCGTTCGTAAAAATCTAAGCATGGAGAATAGAATGCCGTTATTTTCATTGTATCACGGGGTTACAATCAAAGTAGTATTGCTACTCCGCTTGGTGCAACAAGAAAAACAAGATAACAGGAGTAAAATATACACACTGAATAAACCAATAGGAATAACTACAGTGGTGCCCCGACTCACAAATGTCCTAGAAAACGAAAATTCTGAGCAACGAAATGTGTTGGCGCAAAATTTTGTCCCGAGTTCCGAATTATTTTTGCTATACAAACAAGTGTGGATGAGACAGTCCAGAAGTGTTAAAAAACAGAACTAACTCTAGAACTAACAAAGAAAATATGGGCTGGGGCAAAACACTGAAGTCAATTCTGCATAATATTAAGTGTTGAGCTCCAAAACTATAGAATGAGGTGCCTTTGTACATCATCCTTACTCAAAACCCATCTGTTGACATGTTATTGACTCATTTTATTTTATCTATTTTATTTTTATCATTTTGTCATTTATGTGGTTTGTTACATGGGCGGCACGGTGGCGCAGTGGTTAGCGCTGCTGCCTCACAGCAAGATGTTTCCGTTTGACACTTGAGGTGTGAGTTCAAGGCCGGTCGGGGCCGTTCTGTGTGGAGTTTGCATGTTCTCCCCGTGCTTGCGTGGGTTTCCTCCGGGTTCTCCGGTTTCCTCCCACAGTCCAAAAACATGCGCTTCAGGCTAATTGGAATTGGAAAATTGACCACATAGGTATGAGTGAGTGTGTGAATGTGTTTGTCTGTGTGTCCCGCTCTGCGAATGGTTGGCCACCAATCCAGAGTGTGTACCCCGCCTCCGGCCCTAAGACGCTGAGATAGGCGCCAGCTCCCCGCGACCCTGTAAAGGATGAAGCGGTAGAAGATGACTGTTTGTTACATCGGTTTTAACTTCTATTTTCCTGTGCATCACTTTGTTTCAATCAAGTTTGTGTTAAGTTGCTTAAAAACAGTGACAGTTTCAATCACAGTTAAAAAAAGAGCAGGGGTGTGCAAACTTAAAAAAAAAAAGATATTAAAGAGAAATACGATGGTGGCATTCGTCTGACTGATCTTGATTCTTTTACGTACATTTTGTGTATGTGGTTCAGCTTTTTAAAATGTGTTCATATAGAAAATAAAACAAAACTTCATAACGGATTAACCAGATTTACATAAAAAACATGTAATATCTGACTTTCATTACATTTTTACAAGTTCGGCGGGCCATCTGACCGAGTGTCTCTGTTCTCGCGAGATTGTATATCACTATATACGGTACCTTTATAAACATCTGCCAAAATGCATGTATCATGTTTCTTATTACATTTATTACATGAACAAAATTTTCGCCGAACGAAACGACTCTTGGCACGTTAAGTCGAGGTACCACTGTACAATATATCAAAATATAGTACGAAATACTACATTTACGAGAGTAAATGTGTGCTTCATGTGGAGTTAAAACGTTGAGTAAACGGAACGAAATGGTTTCGCCCGTTGATGGATATCATTGGGTATCTGTGACACTAACCTGAGCTCCAGGCATTTGGGGCTGCTGCAGGCCGGGACGCATTCCCATGGCAACGTTCCCTCCCTGTGGGAACTGGCCCATTGCTGCCAGTCTGTTCTGGAGCTGAGGGAAAACCAGATAAGGGCAACCCATCAGCTCGGACCAACATCATCATCGGACTGATTTGTTTTGTTTGCAGGACGTCAGGCTTGATCGGACAATGTGTTTCAATGAGCAAAACTGTAGTGTTGAAAAGTGTGTGGTTCCCGAGACCCAAATTTTCCTGATCAAAGTGGCCCGCGGCTCAATAAAACAAACACAATTTATTTCACCAAATCCAAATCTCGATTTAGGTTGTATTCAACTTAATGAATAAAGTACATATTACACTTGATTACAATGATGATACACCATGACCATCTGGAAAGCATTTATTTTTTTTAAATATGTAATCCTGCACATACAACACAGAAAAAGGTAGTTGCTCTTATTATTATTAATCTAAATATATATACTATATATATTTGAAAAAACACATCAGAAATGTATTAAAATAAAATCCAGCAGTAATAAAATAAATACAATTAAATACAAAAATCAAGTTACCTAATTAAAATGTGTCCACAGTGGCAGGCAAAACCAATGCAAAGTGAGAACGTTTTCTCGCTCTGCACCACACGTCTGGTTCACTAGTCAGTGACACAATAGTTCATCTCTGCACTTCATTTTCTCTTGAAAAGCTCCATGGCTTTCCAACGAGTTTTGTATGTTTGGTTTCTAGATGTCTAGAAGTCGAAAGTTTAACCCACACTCATCTCACTGGAATCTGGGCTTGTGGAATCAGATTAGTAGCAAACATATCAAACGTCAATTTCAATTAAATGCTTCACATTTTCGTTTTGTTTTTTTATTTGTTTGCTGGCAATCTTCACATTTTGGTTGAAAACTTTCATGTTTTCCATTAATATGCCGTTTCCATTTTCAGTCAAAAGTCTGCACTCTCCACCTCACTATCACCTAGTGGTGGGGAGCTGCATTGCGGCCCTTGCGGCCCAAAGTCACAGGACTGACATTTTTCTAGCGGTCCACTAGGTGGTGCCTCGGGGCTCCGGGCCCTATGGTTAAGAATCACTGAACTAGAGGTTTAAACTAACACACTCGATGTAAAACCCGAACCGGCCAGACCCGGTAATCCAAATCTCGAAAATTGTGCTACTGTAATGTGTAATTGTTGCTTTTAACATTTTAAATGTTATGTAATGTTATGTAAGATGTTGAAATAACGTATTTTCCGGACCAAAAGCAGCAACATGAATAACAAAAGTCTATTCTGAAACATGAAATAAAATTATATAGTTTAATATAACATAATAATATATTTGTAATATATTTCTAATTATTATCTAATATATTTCTAATTATTATAATTTCTAATAAAGTCGTTTTCCTAATCTTGATGACATAGTAAAAGCAATTCAGAAATCTGTTTAGGATCTTAAATGTAAATTTGTATTATGAACAAATACAATATTACAATGAAAACAATTACACAGATGCTAAACCAGTACAATCGAAATTGTTCTTTTATGTTAGCTTCTGCTGCTTTTTAAACTTGTAACTTACTATCGAATTAAAAAAAAACCCAAGAAAATACAATAATTAAAGATCAGATGGATGATTTAACACACCTAACAAGGTTTGAGATTATGAATCAACTTGAAACTCTTTCTCCACAGTTTGAATGAGCTACACACACCTTCACTGTAGTAGGGTTTCTCCATTTTATTGTCATAAAAAAGCCCCCAATAACGACATGCTTCTGAGATAAATCTGTTCTCAGTTTCACATGCTCTGCTCAGCGCACAGACGAATGGATGCTAAACGGTTTCAAGTTGTTTCCAGCTTTGACTGCAGCAACAGAGCGACAACTGAAACGCAACATTCGTCTGGAAGTAAAGCAACAATGGTAAATAAAAAAGTGTTTTTAGTCATTGCAAACACTATTTGACGTTTCCTTGTTTTTCTACTTGTGTTTTCCATATTGTATTGTAGATAGAAATGTAGAAAAAAATGTGAATTGCACAAACGGTTTAGACTAGAGTGATCAGAAATCTATTTACTTATTATACGTCTTTATTTATTCTTACATTTTTATCCATTACGTTTTTTTTGGCCAACTTGTTTCACTTGAAATCAACGGGTTTTTTTTTAGGAGACTCGTGTTTTAATGTTCCGTCCTAACCAGATTGAAGCATCAGTGGCAAATTAAAAAAGTGTTTCAGAATTTAATTTCAAATATCTTCAAATCAATGTTTAAATTTAGAAAATCGCCATGAACTGTTGAAGGGTTCAGAGACGTTCTCTGCTGTTAGAACATGGGACTCCAGCTCCCCGTATCCCAGAAACGGCGGTAAAAAACTATAAAAAATGAAACAGACAATAAAAACAGACAAAAACATTCACAAACTATTCTGTGCAGAAAAAAAACATACTGAGAAACGTCCGTGTGGTCATCACTGCTTCTACATCGCAAAGCTAATTTCAAAACGTGAAAGCGGACCTCCGAGTTAAAGCCAACCACGAGTTATGGAGTAAAAAGTGATGCTTCACCTGCTGTGGGCCTTGCAACCGTTGCTGAAGCTGCAGTCTCAGCTGGTTAGGGGGCAGCCGCAGCTGGTTGGGCACACCTGTAGCTCGGGCAACCCCGGGACGGACCGCCATGCCCGCATTGCCAGGAAACGCCATCCGCGGAGCCCCAAAGCTCAGGCCCTGTGGCACGCCCATCTCTGGAGGAAACTGAGCGGGGTAGCTGGCCAGCTTTGGATCCATGGCCACAGGGGCTGGCGACTGAGGGAAAGCCTGGGTGACTGGTTCCAGAAATCCACCCTGTAGAACAGACGGCATGCTGTTGTGGAGATTGTGCTGTGTGTTTCGTACACTATGTGCTCATCATCACACAGACTTGAACTATCTTGTCGATGCCCAAAGCTCGGTCCAACTCTGCCAGCTCGCTCTCGTCTGTCCGGCTCAAGAAAGTGACCAGCTGCTCCAGAAGGGCCTTCTCATCGTTCCGGCCTTCAGGAGTGGTGGGCGGACACAGCATTTCATCCAGAGGACATGGGACACACTGTCTGCTCAAAACAACAACAAAAATTGTCCGAACTTAGCAAAACATGTTCACACTTGATAGGTGGTTTGAATGGGTAAAAAACATATTTAAAAAAAGATATTTGCTTGTACAGTGGAAAGCTGCACACTTTTTTATTCTGTATTATTTGAAAATAATCATAACTTTTCAACTTTTATACTTTTACTTGTAATGAACTTTTTTTCACTTTTATCCATTGAAATCAGCTTCTTCTTATCAATAATACAGTTTTTAGTCATTGCAAAAACGTTAATTGGCGTTTCCTAGTTTTTCTACTTGTGTCAACTTGTGTCTTCCTATTGTATTGTACATAGAAATGTAGAAAAAAATGTTCACTAATAAACATAGAAATGAAGAAAAAAAATGTTTTCTGGACATGTTGCCCAAATGGTTTTAGACAAGAGTGATCAGAAATCTATTTAATTATTATACGTCTTTATTTATTCTTACATTTGTAACTTGTTTCACTTGAAATCAACTGTTTTTTTAAGAGACTCGTGTTTTAATGTTCTGTCCTAACCAGATTGTCGGCTCTGTCACACTCTGTAAAATATGCTGTGGCTTTTTGTTTCATTTATTTATTTTTATTAATTTAACAAAGACTCCTTTTAGTGGCGTCAATCACAAGAAACCAAAAAAATAGTGCCACTTTACATGTGATTTCCTATTTAAAGACAGCGGCATTCCCCAAATCAACCGTGTGAAACCATTTCCTAGTTCAGACGAAATAAAAAATGCGCAAAAAAATTAATATATTAAGTGTGACGCATATAGAAAAAGACACAATTGTTAAGATCGACACAACATAGTTATCCTGAAACAGTTTATGGGTCTTAAATGCAAATTTATATTCCGAACAAATACGATTGTTTGTTTATGCTAAACGAGGTTCAAAACCAGAAGAAGCCAATTTAAAAGAATCATTTTGATTTTACTTGTAATTTACGATCAACCTAAATAAAAAAAACAAGCAAAAGTAGACGGAAGATTTAACGCCACCTAACAAAGTTTGAGATTATAAATCAACTTTTGATGATAATCTTGATGATTATAAATCATCTCTTTCTTCACAGTTTGAACGAGTTAAACACACCTTCACTATAGTAGAGTTTCTCCAATTTATTGTCATAAAAAAAGACCCAAATAACGACACGCTTCTCACATAAATCTGTTCTGGCTTTCTGCGTGCTAAACGGTTTCAAGTTGTTTCCAGCTTTTACTGCAGCAACAGAGCGACAACTGAAACCAAATTCAATATCTCTTTGTCTACAAACGAAATGAAAAAAGCGCAAAAAATGTATAAGTGTGACGCATCTAGAAAGAGACACGATTACACCAAACAGGTTCTGAATTCTCACTACTTGGTGAACTCACTCTTGAGGAGAGGACATGGGGGCCACGTTCTGGTTGTCCAAGCTGCCGTCGAAGGTCATGGCTTCCGCAAGTGGCAGGGATTGAAACTGCTGAGAGTCGGAAAGTTCCAACTTGGCCAGACCTGGATCAAAGCAGAAGAATAATACGTTCAAACCGTTGCCCAGCATTTTCTCTCTGTTTGGCATTTGAGTGTGTGTGTGTGTGTGTGTGTGTGTGTGTGACATAAATACCAGTGTTGGTGTTAAATGAGGCGAGGTTCTGGGGACTGGCAAAGGGGCTGCTGCTGTCTTTGGGTGGCTGAAAGGGGTCCGTTTGCCCAAGATCTGGCACCTGGATCTGAGCCTGAGCTTGATTTGGTGAGGAAGGGTCACAGAACTCAAAAGAAGACTGACTCGAAGGATTGGCGCCATCGGGGAATACTGCAAAAAATGTTTGGAGGTTTTTCCATTTCAGTAGAATGCCTCCTAGGTTCCCTGTTCCCAGTTTTTAATAAGTATTTCCCAGTGCAATATTTTGCAAAATTAAAAATATATTTCTTTTAGCTATGAGGGTTTTTTTCAACATAACCCTTTAATTAAAAAAATAAATAAATAAATGTATATATATGTATAAATACACACAGCGTAAAACCTCTAATAGAACACCACCTCTAGTAGAACACCCCCTCTAATAGAGCATCCCCTGATAGAAGAGTTCAAAATTAGAGGTTTTAAGGTATATATTAAAAGAGGAAGAGACAATATGCTTCCACACACAAGAGTGAGAACGGCTTCATCATAACGTTGCTATATTTCTGACCACACACATAACATGGTGGTGCAGTAAACGAAACTGGTTGTTACCACCCATTAAATGTGTGATGAACCAGGCCAATCTGAGAAATGAACCATATAGAAGCCAAATTCAATTTGTGGTAGAGTGGAGGTCGTCTAAAGAGCGCATTTTGAGTGAATAAAAGTGAATAAAATGGCGTTTCCCAAACTGCAGAACTCACCTTGACTTGAGGTACCGGGCGACTCTCGCTTCACATTCACCGTAATGGAAAGGATGTCTTCACTTTGCTGGACGAGCACTGCTTCTTCTGCTCCTTTCTCTGCCACTGAGCTTTTCAGAGTGGGTAAGAGCTGACTTAATGTGTCCAGATCAGTGCTGGGAAACTGCTAACACACATTGGGGAAATAAAAGCAGAATGAGAACTGCTTTAGTATATGAAGCTTCAAAAAACATTACATTTACCACTTAAAAATGAGAAGCAATTTATTCAGATTAAAGCTTGGTAAATTCTGTTCTTCTAAAATAAAAAATCACCACACCCATCCTTGATTTTTCAGGCACAATGAATTTCCATTCATAGGTGAACAAAATGGGCAAATTAACATTTGTAACATTTCTTTTTCAAAAGCACCTAATTTCTTTCCAGAAACCTAAAAACTTGTCCCACATTTCATTTCAATGTCTTTTTACTTAAATAGTAAAATTTAGAAATGTTTTTTCCAAATGTAGCAGAGTATATCTCCAGTAGGGGGTGCTGATATTCCTCTGGCTATGTCCATATATGGGCTTCTGGGTTTCACGTTGCAGCGGTAGGTAGCGGACATAGCGAGTTCCCCATATCAACCAGTGTTATTTAGCCACTGCTACGTGTCGCTAAGTAGCAAGGATTCTTTATTTCTTAACATAAGCAAATATAATCACCCCCCACAAGTTTTTGAGCATCTAAAACAGAAAATAAAAGGGGTGCTTATATTCGTGTCAATAATATATTATAAGAATAGGCCGAGGGTTTACACAAACATTTACCACTTGTAAATGATATTGTCCTAAAACAAAAACTAAAAGTGCAACAGCATTTATGGAAATTCAAACAATTAAAAAAAAAATTATGAAGTGCTGGAAGTAGATACCGGACTGGTCTTGTCGCTGAACTTGGGTGAGGAGACAGTGGAAGCCGAGGGCACGTTCTCTCTGCTCCCTTTCTTCTCGGCCTTCACCTTGACCGTTTGGAGGCTGAGGGCTGCTGGTGGTGGCAAGTCCTCCAGGTCCTTCTCATCTGTGTCCAGTAGGAAACGTAGCAGCTGGTGATCTTGGGGTTCCCTGCCCATGCCCCTTGCCAACAAGGCCGCATTGGGACTGGTCGGAGGCTCCTTTTTAATGTCAGCCTCTTTGGCCGAGTCTGCAGGACTGTTGTCTTGGAGCAGGCTGTGCAGAATTTTGTGCCGCTCCGTCAGGCTGCCGTGAGAGCCCGGGCACTGAGCGCCCGCTGCCGGACAGGACTGCGTGTCCAGCTCCCCGCCACACGTTCCTGGGTTGACTTCTAAGAGTTGGTTGAGATTGGGGTTGCCCCCAGCAGTCCGAGAAGGTTCGTCAGCAGCTGGTTCCGGAGGCTTGGCCGGGGGCTGCCGGGCCGGTGAGCTGCTGGGGGTGGGGGTCTGTCTACTGGGAAGGGGAGAAGATAAAGAGAAACCACTCCCATCGCCACCGGATTGCTGCCTCGTCAGTCCGCCGGCGGGCGAATGGTTGAGGGGTGCCGAGGGGGAGAAGGGATGGTTGGGCACACGTGGGCTGCTGGCCAGGCCCGGGCTGCCTCGTGGAGGCCGAGGAGACATGAATGAGGTAGGGGTGGCTGTGAGAGGGCTGCCTAGTGGAGATGGGCTGCTGACCTGCTGAGGCGGCCCAACGCGGCTAGGCGTCAGGTAGCCTGGTTGAGTGGGTGTGGGGGGTCCGGGGGTGGCACAGTTGCCGTTGCTGTTGTTAAGATGGAGACTGAGGTCACTGGAGGGCGGCAGGGCGGGTGAGCGGGAGGGTGGTACAGCAGGTGATGGAAGGCTAGGGGTAGTGTTTTCCTGAGAGCTAGCAGTGTTGTGTTCCCTGAAACGGATGGAAACGTTAGACGTGATTGGTTTGGAAAAGAGCAAGGCGTCACTGACCTGTCTATAGTGTGGATGCCCATGATGAAGGGCTGAACATCTGGGTTCGGGGGGCAGCAGAATTTGCAGCGCGTCTGAGCGCTGAGAGGCGTCCCGTCGCTGAGTGTGAAATGGTAGAGAGGACTGATGGCCGTGCCATGGGACATCACTGTGGGCAAAGTGGGGAAAAAAAGACAATGAATGAATTTTTTTATTATCGAAATTATGAATCAGATTTATAACCCATAACTACATTTAAAAGTACAGTCCACTCTGTCATTGGGACACATTGGAACACATTTTGTCAAGTCAAAGAAACTTTATTTGTCCCCATGGGGAAATTAACAGGACTGTACTGTGTTACGATAATGTAAATAAAAATTAAATTAAATAAAAAGTAAACAAAATCAAAACAAAACTAAACTGTGTGCAAAAGGCACTGTGCAAAGGATCCGTTTTTTCCTCAATAAAGCAGAACAAATTAGAATTACGAGATATGATTTGTAACTATAGGACTTGTCCCAATAAAGCGGCGGCCAAATTAAACAGAGAAGGCTGTACTTAAAAGCAAAATGTTGTAATGTGTTTATTTCTTTAAAAGCCAGATAAATATCAATATAAATGAATTAAAAGTCCCTACCCTCGTGAAGCAGCTTCTTGGCATAGGAGGCTTCATTGCCCTGAGGCTGGAAGAAAGCATAAATGCACTTCCTGACCAGATCCTCCCAACCTGGTCGGCCTGTTTGTCTCAGAGCACTCGTCTCAATAGAGATGATTTTCCCTGAAAACACAAACACCAGTCAATATTGATGCCCAAAAACATCCAAATTACCGTAATTTTTAAGCACAGAGGGTGCATAAAATCCTAAAAAAAAAAAATAATTGCGCCATGTAATCCACAAAGTATTAGATAATAGTAGGCAATAGATTATTATTAATGGCGGTCTTGAAACCTAGTGCACCTTAAAAATACAGTAAACCCCCGTTCTAATTGCTCGGGTTTGACAACAGACCAAACTCTCCTGTGAAAGTAAACAAATTAACGGTGTTCTGCATTATTTCGGCTTCATTGGACTTCATACACAGCCGGTAAGTGAAAAGCATGTGTGAACTGACAAGCAACCTTTGTATACAACAAAAGAAAGTTGTATAATCTCTGAAAAGATGAGGAATTTGTCCTTAGGATGACTCTTGCATCGCCGTTGGTGGAAAATAACCGCAGTTTAAAATTAGCTGTGCAAAACCCCCAGAATAATACATCATTTGTGTCTATTACAGCATGTGCACAGTGCACACTACAACTTTATTTACATAGAGGAACAATTACATAAAAACTCAGCTTGGGTTAAAATAAAATAAAAGGCCTGCAAGCTGCAGAATATCATATTTACAGATCTGTTTGGAATTTTATAAGACTTTAGTGTAGTCAAAAGACACCTTGAAATGTATGAAGTGTGAAAACTGAGGTATGAATGTCAAATAAAAATGAATACATAAATGTAAACAAATTCTAAATGAATGCACAGATGTAAAAACAAATGTATGAACATAAACAAACTCTAAAAGAACGCATGGATGTCAAAAGAAAACAAAAGTATGAATGTAAACAAATTCTAACAAAAACTTAAAACGTAAATATATATTCGAAAAGGGTTCATTACTGTAGAAAGAAAAACTATAAATAAATGCATTCTAAAACAATGCACAAATGTATGTAAACGGATGTAGATGTAAATGGATGAATGTAAACAAATTCCCAAATGGATTTCTGATACGTGCAAACGAATTAATGAATGTAAAAAAAAAAACAAATTTGAATGTAAACACATGTATGAATGTCAAACAGTCACAGACTCTTAAAACGCTTAAAGAGGATTGAGCAGTTGGCCTGACGCCGATGTGTAAACGCTACCTGTAGGGTCCTGTTTGGTGATGAAAGACTCCGTACTGACAGGGTTCTGAGGTGAACGTGGCATTCGACACGCTATACAGATCAAACAGCTCTGCAAGTCTGTGGAGAGCAGATCTCTGTGAGCTAGATGCACTAAACACTTGTTTACTACATACATTTATCCCCCTAAAATCATGACGGGTTATTAACCCCCCCCAAAAAAAAAACAAACATATGGGAACTAAAGAAATCCAATCGCATGTCAACTAATAAAAATTCATCCCGAGTCCACCGCTAGCGTTCTTCAGACTCTCTGCGGCAAGATAAATATTTATGTGGATATGCATTTATGTGTGTGTGGTCTCACCCTCGCCCTCTTCCTGCACCGTTCTGGGCTGCGAGACCGTGAAGCACTGCATGAACTCGTACTGTTGTCGAGCTTCCTGGTTCTCTGAGTCCACCTCGTCTGGAGGTCGCTTTAGTAACCTGCAGTTGAATGTGTGGCCGCTTCTCCGGCCTTGCTCTTGAGGCCATGGCACTCCATTTACTGATTTAAAAGAGATATACAGACGGGAAAGGCAAGGTGAGGAGGAGATAAAGACCACCGTGAAACTGCTACTGAGTGTTTTTAGTAGCATTAGCTTCAATCCACCAAGCTAACCACGAGAAACACAAAAGTGACATCTCGGAAAAGTAACCAAGGCTGAGGATGTGTGGATGTTGTTTTAAGACGAGACGATGATTTTTTTATCTGTGACCTCTCTCACTAAGAGACGTACCAAGGCTCTTGGGCAGCAGATTGCGCACAAACTCATTGTGATCCCCCACATGAAGAATGCTGTAGACGCTGGAGGTCATCAGCTCTTCCTGGGTGTAGCCCAGATAACTGGTGACGTTCTCAGACACAAACACGATGCGCCCCTCACGGTCAGCGACAAAAAAGAAACCATCCAAGGCCTAAACGGAGAAACGTTTAGAGTTAAATAAAGTCCTTCTCCAAGTTTAAGGTTTTGAAAAAATGTTCTGAAGATGACTCCAAACAAACCTCCAAAAGGAGCGGCCCGAGTGCCTCCTTCTCCACCATTCCCTGACTGCTGGATGATATGTCACTCTTCTGAACGTCATTATCCAGAGAGAGCAGAGCTGCTTTCTCTGTGGGAACACAAAGACCAAGCACAGAAAGAAATCAAACATAAATGAAATGAAGCCATATCTGCAGATATTATGCGGTAGAGCTTAGGGCCTGGGGATTAATTGAAGAATTATTCGATTCATTCAGAACATATAATCCAGAACATATATGAAAATCAGAAGATATAATCCAGAACATATGAAAGTCAGAACACATAATCGCTCAGATTTTCCATTTAAAAACTATTACTTTCCCTTGAAAAAAATTCCGCGTGTGGAGTCACATGACTCGTCTCCGCTCGTGGAGTGAGTCGCACAACATGAGCCGCTTGACTTATACATAAAAAAAACCGCTGTTTTCGTAGTTTGGACACATTGTGGTCTCAGGAACGATGAAACAGAATAAAATGAAGTTGAATTTAGAGACTGCAGAGAAACTTGGTAAAGGTAACACGACAAATGTGTAGCTGCTCGTCCGTTACAAGCGTCACATCCTGCCTGAAACCTTAGTAAGAACTTACTAAGAGAGTAAATTCATGTTCTAATAGTGACATGACAAGATCAGTAAGACCACCTCATGCAATAGTGTTTAACAAAGTTCGATTTTAATTACAACATTCTGTTGTTTATATTGCACATTTAAATATTTGTTTACAGAAAAGGCAAGAAATGAACAGTATATACTATGCATATCTTATTATAAATAACAGGGGTTCTTTTATTTAGAAAATAACTCATTTTCCAGGTAAATAAGAAAATATTAAAAAACAATTTATTCTGTTCACAAACGAGCGAGTCCTTATTTTTTATTTTTTTGATGAGAACAAAGTAATTGATTAATTTCAGCTGTTGATGTTCAATAAACGATCATAGAACATCTGTGTGTTTCATTCAACTATTTTAAAATCAATGTACACTTTATTCAATGTGAGCATATTTATTGTACAAAACCTTTCAGTGATTATGGGGCAAAAAAAGTAAATAAATAAATAAATAATGTAATTGTTCATTATTTGAAAGTGCTAAAATGTTCAATTAATTGAGATCTT
Organism: Paedocypris micromegethes; assembly: GCA_028031935.1. Taxonomy (NCBI): domain Eukaryota; kingdom Metazoa; phylum Chordata; class Actinopteri; order Cypriniformes; genus Paedocypris; species Paedocypris micromegethes. The sequence goes on along the minus strand of CM051505.1, from coordinate 3,414,981 downwards.
GGTTTTTGGCACAATCACCAACATTCTATCACAATGTTAAGCGTATGTTTTCTGAAAGAGAACACATTTTCCTTTGTTTAAATGTACAATACATTAATGAAAGATAAAAGTAGACCCGAGTAGAAACAAGGAAAAAAAGTTTTAAAAAGTGTTGACACTTCAACTTCATTGAAACAAGGAGAGCTATGAGGAATCTGATTTCAGTGGCCAAAGATGAAAGTCAAATCTAAAGATGAAAAAAAGAAGAAAGTGAGGAAAGTGTTTAAAAGTTGGTAAAAGATGAAAACACCCTGAAAGATGATCAACACGTTTAGGAACTTTTTGGTTAATGAGCAAAAAACGCCATGACAACACAAATAAGTTGAACAGAAAGTCAACAGTGAGTGAACTCACCAAATGCACCACTCAGTAGTTCAATAGGCTCTAAAAGTTGTTCAGAACACTCTTTGCTCACACATGAAGCAACGCGTTTCAGCATTGTCTTCTTTCCTCCCGTGAATTGGGTGGATGAAAGCTACGCCGCGGAAGCCCAGTCAAAGACTAATGTGAGCAAAGTGGTACTTTTGGCCAAGAGCCAACATAAGTGCAGCGAGAACTCCTTATGAAGAGCTCGAGACAGAAGAGTCACAAATCGGTCAGTCTAGTCCCAGTTGGACTCAAAGAGCTAATGCAAATCGTCAATGATTATTCTCCAGCCAAACAGCTCAAAACCTTCCTTCTCCTCTTGGGATCAAAGCTTTCAGAGGGTTGAAGAGGAGCGAGGACGAGCCTGTTTGTTTTGGGTTGTGTTCTAAGTAAAGACTTCTTGAAGAAAAAAGGCTAAATTTAGATCAGAACTTGAGTGCTTTGCATGATGTGCGATCAGGAGCACAACAGCGGTGGCGTTTTCGCCAAGGAACGTTTACAGAGCGCTGAACTCCACAACACCAAGGTGAGTTTAAAAAAAGGTCAGCCTGAACGAGGCCAGTTCCTGTCTGAGGAACGTCGCAGAGTTTACGTTCAACGTTCCATTCCAAAGTAGAATCATCTGAGCGCTTGAAATCCAAAATATGGAGAACGGAGTAAGGGGGCATGCGACATATGGATTTTAAAATATGGAGAATGGTGAATTTGCTGAAGCGAGTGGATTCCAATCAGCATGAAAACAAACTATGACACAAGCAGCATTGAAGAACACAAAAGAACAATGATGAAATTCTCCAGCTTGCAAGAGTCGCACTAAATCTTCCCGTTTGTTTAGAAGAAAATTCTTGTCAGTATGTATGTGAAGACCATCACCACTCCCGCTTCCCAACACTGCCAGTTGCCATGACAGCAGCGTTACCGTGGCAGTGGTGCGGCAGGCGATGCCCGTTCTTATAGCACAAGAGTTGCGATCTGTGTGATGTAAGAGCTTTATATGTCCGGCACGACATGCTGAAGGGAGAGGATGGCCAGAAGATTCTCTTACACTTCTGCACTGTGGAATACGTAAGTGAGGAGCCCAACAAAAAGGTTTATGAAGTCCAGACTGAGCCCTGCCAAACCTCTACCCTCAGTCTTCTGAGATCATCGGCAAAAACCTGTTCCAGACCGTAAACCAGCCAGAATGTGTCACTGGACCGGATTTAGAATAGCCCGATGCAGAGGAAGTGGCACTGAGACCGGATTATTCTCGCACAGAATCTCTATTAAAAAAAGAGATAGATAAAAAACAAACGTCTGATGTTTCTGACACACCAGTCTGGGGTCTCTGCATTTTTTGTAATTCTTAAGGTTTAAAATTTCCACCTTGGAAGAGTTCAAAACAGCTAATTTTTTTTTTTAATTTGCATTAAAATATTTCTTTGGTTTAAAGTTTTACTACCAATATTTGTAACTACATTATGGAGCTGTATTCTAAGCAAAATTTGAAAGAGCTGTCGAACAGGATATGCAACTGGGTTTTGGTCGCTGCGACGTGAAGAAAGGTAAAAAGTTTGAACACAAACGCAAATTCAATTAAATAACTAAATTCTTGAGGTTGATGCAGAAGTTTTAACTATGGAGCAATATCCCGGACAAAATGCTGTCAAATTGGATTGGTCAATTTGAAACGTGTCTTCAAGAGATTTGACCCGCCCACTGATGTTGATTGGCAGGTTCTGTCACCTCTGGAATAATTTTGTGAAAGAATTGTGCAAAATACTTTGCAAACTGAATTAGTAAACTACTTTGGAAACTTAACGCAACACATTTGCAAATGCAATTCGACAAATCTTTCCAGTTTTGTTCGGAATACCGTTCCACAACTAGAATTAAATAACAAACCTTGTCTAATAAAACACACAATTTTGTAAGGCAAAGCGCCATAATGTATGCTTGTTTGCGTGAAGTTACGCTCACACACACACACACACACACACACACACACACACACACACACACACACACACACACACACACAATAGTTTTAAGTATGTCTTTTTAAATATAAAGACTTTCTTTCAGCACACTTATTATAATACATTGTGTTAAAAATTATTATAGTAGAATTCTCTGTAAAATAATGTCACTGTGCAAGTAAACCAGCGCAGCCAATTTGATTCATGTGTCAGATTACGACACATTAGAGCAAAACTAATGCGATGCACTTAGAAGGGTCATTTTCTATCCCTGGTAAAAATATCCTGTCATCCTGCAAAAAATGGGCAAAGTGGACAAATTACTATCATTATACACTGTCCCCAACTGAGGTGAAAAACGCATCACGCCATTTCACCCAAGCATTTAACCACTGGAGCAAACAAAGCTAATGGCTGGCAGTTTTCCTGACCTTTGCCGCTGGAGCTTTACTCCGACTTCATTCGTCAAGTTTCAAATTGAATGGGTTTTTCCACTTTAAGGAATTCTATAGAGAACAATTTGAAACATTTTTTCATTATTTTTAATAGTTAAAATTAATGATTTAATAGTTAGAATTTTGTATTGCATTTTTAACATACTTTTCACAGTCGCCACAAAACAGCTTTGATTTCTTAATATGACACTACATTATTACTATTATGAAATGCATTTATATTTTCAGTAAAAACTGCACATTATTCAGCATTTTTATTTCCACAATGTTACAGATCATTTATATATATATATATATATATATATATATATATATATTATAATTTTATAATAAATATTATATTTTCATTGCTTTTTGTGAAGAAATACAATTTAAATTCTGCAGTAAAATAAATATATATTTAATTATATAATTGAATATAAATTGCATTTTAGTCAGGCCCTCCATAATATTTGCTTTTTTTCTCATGTGGCCCCCCGGAAAAAAACAAATGCCCATCCTGGTACGACCAAATTTGAAACAGACACTTTGCTCGGTCCAAAACAGCGTGTGGCCAGAGACAGTTACACGAGACACTTGGGTGATAGTCCAAGTAAACAAGCTTTAAAAGGTTGACCGCTGCACTGACTCCGCCCTAATATATTGACAGGAAGCAAGTTCCTGTTTGTTAGGGAAGTGGAGGTCTACGAGAGGCCCACTCTAGCACAAGGTCAGGGGGCGGGGCAGAGCTACCATTGGCTGGTTCTTTCACGCCCCTGTGGCCTCTCGTTCCCTCAGGCGGAGAGATCCAAACAAAAATAAAGAGGACCGGAGCTCTGACCGACAACCTGCAGAATGAGAATGAGCGGAAAAGTCCAGTAAGATGGCCCCGTCACAACATCAAGACGTATAGTGAAAATTTACAGTGGAAATCATAGTTTATATATAATAGATTATTTAGATTTGCCCTTATTCAGATATATTTATAGCCCACTGCTTCCAATGTAACTTAAATAGTTTAATATTCATATAGTGGGGCCTACTTTAAAAAAAAAAACAATTTATTTCTTTTTTCATTCGCTCTTTCATTGACTTTTTCATTCACTCTTTCATTCAATTCATTTCATTCATTTTTTTTTCAATACTAACTGTATTAAAATATATTTGCCTAAATTATATATGCATAAAAGTTTACTTTTCCCATCAAGATTTATAAAGCTTACATCTTTCTTTCAAAAGTCAATGTTAACATAGCTTGGCTAGATTCTTATACAAAAAAATCCCACAAACATTACTACAGTAATATTACAATTCCCACAAGTATTACTACAGTAATTAGTTTCTTTCGTTCTTATTTTTTCTATCCATCCATCCATTTACCCATCAAAGTATTTACCCATTAAAATATTCAAGATGAATAAAGTTTGCCTAAATTGTAAAAAAAAACAATTATAATAATTTACCCATCAAAGCCTAAAGTATTCAAGATGAATGAAGTCCTCAATTGTAAAAAAAAAAAAATCAACTCAACTCAACTCAACTCAACTCAACTCAAATATCAAAACATGTCAAGTCAAGTCAAGTCAAAATAAAATCCAAGCAATCAATCAGTCAATCAAAGTGTATGTCTAACTAATCTGGGTAAAAGTCCAATCTTGCCCCCATGACCACACACTCCCTCAGCATTTGCCCCAGAAACTGTACACAAGTTGGAGCAACTTTGCACCCGGCGTCTTGTTGAGGGATTACGGTGTGTACATTACAGTCCTGCGAGCTTAAAATGTTTGTGCTAGCCAGTGCCTGTCCTAGTGCGCGGACCCTTACAGCCTCCTGCCTTCAGATAAACATCCTCTCGCCGCATCTTTGCTTAAGTGATATTAACTACTCCTCGTTCTGCTTATTTTCCCATGCCAGCCAAAAGCTCTTTCACTACTGCAAATCATTCTGATGGTAGTAAACAAGACGGCGAATGAAAGATGCCCCCGCGGACCCTCTCAATTACATCCAAGTGTGAGACACAAACTCTTCCAGCACAGTTGACTTGTGTTTTTAAGCTGGTGTTAGAATGGAGAGGTCCTGCGGTCAATAAATACTGGCAAAGTTCAAGTGCAATGGTGAAATTAATACTACATTGGCTCTTCTTTAAGGTCAATCATAAATAGCCTTCTAACAAATAAAGCTATCAAACGATAAGAGAAGGAGATAGGGTCACAAGGACTTTACTCCACTCAAGGTCTGGCTGGGTGCTATAGGGAAATATTTAACCATTGAATGGATTTGTTATTAAATGAACCAGACCCTTTCTTTGAGGACTAAGCCTATTTCAGTAAATCGGTTTAAAACTCAAGTCTGAAAAACAGACCTAAACATACCAATATCGGGACAAAATGTGCTCTACACTGCCACGACAAAGAGATAAGGTTTTATGTAATAGATTGCTATTTATTTGATTTCTTTTTTACTTTGCTATCAAGTAGAAAAACAAGTAAAAGTTGCACTTAAGTGAAAATAACAAAACCCTTGATCTATCAACCGCATTTGTCTTATTCTTCATTATTCATAATACGTTTTCACAAATAAGGCAGACATTTTATTTCTGGATGATAGTTCACACATCCTTAAATTTAATGTAATTTAATTTTTATTCGAAGCGAGCTTTGCAGTCCAAAAGACACGGTATATTTACGACAATATTTAGAGTTGGTCATTATCGTGTCCAAACTTCAGCATGTCTTGCTTTTTATGGCCCGTGTCTGAAAGTTCTGAGCAGTTACTGATTAAAACCAGCAAAAGACCGCAAATAATCTCATCCTCAGACAATCTCTCAGTAAAAGTGTCGCACAATTTAGCGGCTAATAAAACAGAAGTGATGAGCGTGGACTCCTATTCTCGGCCCGGTGATATACGAGCAAAACAACATTGGGAGTGAAACCTGTTGCTCACGCTTCACACTCGTGGTTTACCTGAACGCAAAAGAGAAAAGATCTGAGACGCTGCACAGAAAGACGCTAAACATCTCCAGGGTCAGTTTCCTGTCTGTGCTGTAATGGAATCCGCTCGGTTCTAGGTGGACAGGAAAAAACACACACACACATGCGGCTGCTCACCCTGCTCGCGGCGTTTGATCTGCTGGATCTGGTCCACCGTGCTCTTTAAGATGTGGCATTTTTCTGGCTTCACGTTGAGACTGGCGATGTCACTCATGTTGGCTGAAAGCAGCTCGGCCAGTTCATCGATGTAGCGGCATTCCAGCTCCCGCCGCCGCTTCTCCACACTGCATGCGCAAAGGAAAACACAATTAGACTGTTTGAATTTGAATGTGCCTTTTAGAAACATTTCACATTTTTAGAACATAAAAATATAAATAAAGCATGTTGAGCTAAGTAAAGTTGATGACAAGTTGATGACAAAAACGTAGACATACTAAACGCCTGACTCAGAGTCAAACTCTTCGCAGTCAAACTCTACGCAGAGTCAAACTCTACAGAGAGTCAAACTCTACAGAGAGTCAAACACTACACAGACTCTTTATTCACGTAGAGATTCTGAAAACCATTTTTTGCGTAGCAATGAAAAAATTATTTTTCATTTTTGACCTTATCAAGTTCAAAAACTTTCGTTCAGTTTCACGTTCAATTAGACAAGACAAGCAAAGTTCACAGACTAAGATGTCCTATAGTAGGGTGTTGTTCATAAACTATCCGATCTGAACAAATCATAAAAGGCGTGAGAGTAGCGCGTCTGATCGGTTATCATTGATCAGTTAAGTTAGTGTTGATGGCGCACACACATAGTAACACAGCCCTGGTTTCAGATCAGTTAGAACCCTTCCTGAACGAACCAGAAACTATTGTTCTGATGAAAACAAGCGTGGACATGTTCACCTTCTGATTGTGCTTCGTTTTCTGATTCTTTGTCACAATCTTTGGTCCAAATAAGCGAACAATACTAGGCTTAAAAGGATTAGTTTCATTTATTTAGAATTTGGTTCAAATGTGCAACTGATCCAATTAACTGAACTGATTTATTGGAATCGACTGTATTTTTTTTTTTTTTTACAAATCGTCACTTTAAAGTTTGCTGATTTTAACACAAAAACCTCAACCACAAAAACGTTTACCCTTCTCTCTTTTGATAGCCTTGTTATCAGCAACAATGGGGTTTTTAGGACAAAGCCTGGAACTAGTTCTGTTAGCAAAGACCTAGACCTGAATCCTACACGACGGCCAGAGGAAGCGGCGTCATCCCCGTCCCCCCGCACCACATCAGCGCTCCGACACCTCATTGAAGCGGAGATTTATTTAATGCGAGAAGTTAAAAGAAACTGGAAGCACTCGAGGGAAACTGCTCGGTTTAAAACCAGATCCTTATGAAAACTTTGCGTTGACGTGTATATGACAACAGGTCTTTCCTGAAGGATTCATGCTTCCTGTGGGTTTCAGAATGTCCAGAAAATCCCAATCAATCATTCATCTCCTAAAAAATATGATTTTAAGATTAAAAAAAAAACACGCAAATACCGTATTTAGGCAAATATAAGTATACTTTTTTCAAATTTTTGATGCTCAAAAACTTGCGTGGTGCTTTTAATCGCTAATTTACGCGCCCATTTTTCCGTATTTCAAGTCAGGAGCATTCACAAACAAATGGAAACACATTACCTTTATGCAACGTGTATACAGTATAAACTTTTATTGGCTCAATAACCGAAATAAAGAAACATTCGACACACCGCGACACTTAACAGAGACAAAATAACACTGGAAGAAGTAAGATTAAACTAAATACAATCATTAATATTACATCAAACATAGACTACAAACCACATCTGTGTAGCTTAGCGCTAAAGGCTACAAACGGGTCCAATGTTTAATCGCAGAATGAAGAACACAGGCAAGGAGTAAAAAAAATCTAAGGAACAGACACAATCAAAACGCTCGGTCTGCCAAACACTGGATAATAATCCTTCGCTACAATCCGCTTCACATGGCTTCGGATGAGCAGACAGCTTGACAGGCCTCCTGCAATTTCTCAAGAGGTTGACTTTTCTTGAAAATATTTTTTTTCTTTTTGGAATATTTATTTTGTGCCTGAAAAATCAGGGGGGTGCTTATATTCACGGAGTGCTTATATTCGTGTAGCACGGTAGTTTAGAGATTACATATTAGAGATTTAAGAAAAATGCAAGGATTGTAAAGAAGCCGAATAAGGCTGTTCTAAGGATGATGTTTACTCCTCAACAATCTCCTCTGGTCCATAACATATACACTGTACAAGCGAGAATGTCTGACCGTATGTTTGACCAGATCCTGCTATAAGTTTAGGCGGACGTAGAAAAGCGTTTATTTATTTGAGGTTGTGTTCGTCCTGGGTGAACGAGTGCATGTACATAGGAATGACTTGCAAGTGCAAGTTAGTGTGTGTGTGTGTGTGAAGACAGGAGAAAAAGTAGGTCAGCGCCTTGACACAGTGGTGCGCAGGCGCGTTCCACACACGGGTCATGGCGCCGCGTGGGGTTGCTGTAGAAACCGGTGGTTACATCAGCCCCAGCAAGGCCTGGTGGAAGCCAGATAGACCAGTTCCTCTCCAGCCAACCCTGACTCCTGAGCTTTCCCCATCCTGAAATCCTCCATTAAATCACGCTGGCCTACTTTATGACCTCTTGATGGTAAAGAGTTGAAAAATGACGCCAGAAAATGATGGGAAACATCTACCATATCTAAAATCAAACGATTCATTTTATCTCATCGTGGATTATTGTAGCGATGGGAAGTTTGATTCTCTTAACTGAATTGGATCTTTAACTCTTGAATCACTTTGAGTCATTTGTTCATTTTTTCGTTCAGAATGCGTAGCTGTGTAAAAATGGCAGCGCTCTCAAACAAAATATACGTAGCGAAGGATTATTTTTCTTTGTTTCTAGCCGTTACCCTTTAGCGCTTATTTACCGGATGCTCTGAATTATTTTTGTTCTAACACGTTATTTAGCATGTGATATGTGTCGCTGCGTGACTAATGTTTCTTTATTAGTTATAGTTTGGTATCTTTATTTTATAGTAAATAAAAGTATTTCCATTTATATATGATTGCTCATTTTAAGCGAATTATTGACAAACGACACATCACTAGTTTATTATCTCAGATTTCATGGGAATTACATTGAGATTCTTTATTTGCCTCCCACATTTATTGCGCTCCAACGGCCTCCTGCAAATAACTTAATAAAATATAATAACAAGTTGTGAATAAAATAATTAGCGTAATTTATACTACAAAACGGTCAAAACATTTTCACGACATTAGAAGTTTTAAGTTCTTCTCACACTTAAAAAATCAGCTTGTCTGAGAATGTTGAAAAGAGGAGAAATGTGCAAACCAAAAGGCAAAAATAAAATCTAATCACGTACGAAATGTACGAAGAGTGAAATTGACTGATGATCAAGCGGCCATGAAAAACCTTAACAACAAATGAAAGTGAAAGTACTTTACCTAGAACCAGAAGTGTCACATGGCGAGCCCTTCCTCTTCCGTGTGTCGGAGATGTTGGGGTCTAGGACATTGTCCCCTGCCGCACTCATTTTGAGCATATGCACGCCTGCAAAAGAAAGAGAAGAGTTCAGATGCTTCGGCCAAATATTAAAGTTCAAACGAGGTATGGAAGCGTCATCACAATGATAATATCAGTGCCAAAGTGACCGCTCACTCCTGCTAGTATTACACAAAACCAATGGAAATGGAAGTCGTGGAAGAGTTTGTTAATTTAAAGGATTCTTTGATCGAGGATTTTCATGCCACAATATTATATATAAGAAGAACCAATTGTGTCAACCAAATCAACACTATTGTGTGACACCAAATCTACCTATACATACAGAGGGTAAAATAATAATAATATTCCAATGAGATATTAATTAGATATATTAGACATAAAACAACATATAACGTATTGTTCATATGTAAGAACCCTAACACAGGGAAAGTTGTCCAAACCATTCAAACTCGTCTAATATTGTATAGAGAAATTATTTTTTTAGAAAATGACCTCTAAATACATAAACAAGATTTTTACTAAATAATGTTCACACCTCACAAGTAAATCATGTATTATGAAGAGCCAATGTGAAAATATAGAGATAAGTAATCTGATCAATGCTAAAACATTTTTTTTTTTTTTTCAAAAAACAAAACAAATATATGCATTTAAAACAAGCATAAAACATTAAAAAAGCAAAAACAATAATAAACTAATTGTTATTAAAATAATGTAATATCAATAAAATTGATAAAACTGTGTATTGCATTCAATATGACAATTGAACAAGTTTTCGTTATTGCTGCACACTTTTGCTTATGACATCTTAAATTTCGCATTGGACATATTCTGAAAGATAAATGTTACATTAAAGTGTATTTTTTTTATTTAAAATCAATAATTTTTGATGCTTTCTATTCTCATTGAAAACGAGTCTCCATATATTAATTCTAAAAACATTCTGTTGAGAGATGCAGAAAAAAATACGGACTTGTTAAAAAAAAAAAAAGAATTAAAATATATATATGTAATATATACAAGATACAATAATATAATATACCACAAAACCTCTAATAGAAGGCCACGGTGTTATATTTTTTAACTCTTCTGTCATGGTGGCCATCTGTTAGAGGTTTTACTGTATATACGTACGTATATATCATTTAATATAATAAATGTATACAGTATATATAATGCATGCTTATATGCTGAATTCACATGTGTATTTATAAATAATGTACATACATACATACATACAAAACTGCACACAACATGAACCGCAGACAAATCAAAGTTCTTAAGCATTATTTATACGCCGAGCCTAATAACGCAATAAGCAGCCGCTGCGGATTTCAGTTAATTACGTTCTGCAAATAAAATGGATTATATCAATAAATACCAAGTTAGAAAATGTTCTTAAGGCATAAAAGCCAATTGTCTACATCCTGTTTACTTGAGCAAACACATGATGTTCCCTACAAGCATCAGGTGTCCTCAGTTGCAGCGTGTAACCATAGAAACAGGACAAATCCGAGCTCTGCATAAGGGAATCCTGAAGCACACCATGCATTTTATGATACTGATGCATACATACCATTGTAAATGAGGCCACAGAAGGCTCGCCGAACCAACATGTTGTTTAACTGACTAATACAAATGGCATGGTGAAAAGCAACAGGCAGTGTAGAGGATCTTTTACTGACGATATAACAATAAGTGCCGTGAAGCAAGGCCATTATGGCGAAAGAGAACATCAAAGATTGAAATGGTCTTATAAATGGATGATTGTTGAAGATTAGAGGAAGAATGGAAGATTAATACAGAAGTCACATTTTAATGTGTGCGCACAAACGGACCAACAAGCGTACCAGCGTACAAACGGTGTGTATAGTGTGTGCCAATGAATTAACTGCGGTTATTATCAATAATTTCAGCTTGTGCTAAATTTCACACCCAATTTTGAGGCTTGTTTTCGATCTGTTGACACATGTTAAGTTTTAATATATATAGGCCAAAAAAAAAAAACCCTACTGGTTTCTTCTACAATAAACCCCGGCAAAAAAAAAGCCCAACTTTTAATAGTAAAATCATTCAAATTAACATTATGGATTATTTTGTATTTAGTATTTTTATCAATATTATTATGAATAAATGGTCAATTCACATTAATTCTCAAAAAAATGAACTAGTTATATTTTTAGTACCGAATTATATAATAGCAAATGTAAAAATAAAAAAATACGACAAATATTAAGTCCCAATCCCAGCAACTCTGTGCAAGAAGGCGGGACACACCCAGATTAGAGGCCAACCAATCACAGAGCAGGACAGACACACTTTCACACTCACACCAGTGAACAATTTTTCAGGCTAATTCTTCTGCAAGTGTTTGGAGGAAACCAGAGACCCGGAAGAAACCCACACAAAGACAAAATTACCTCAATTAGACCACAATCTAGAGCTTCAAATGTACTGGTGAGGTGACGGTTAACAATTAATTTCAATTTCCAAAAATATTGAAGCATAAATTTCACAACAATTCTCTCAAAAAAGTCTGACTTGGCAAGATTAACAGACGCAAAGACACTGACAAACAGCAGTCGCATCACATCAGGCAAGCTTGTGGACAGAACGTTCAAGCCATTTTCACGGTCAGCTAATGCAGCTTTACAGAACCACAAAATGCCAAGACATTAATCAGTACAAATCACATTAATAACAGCAATCATCACAGTCCGGGCATCACAACTCTCATGAAGACTCATGAAGTCTGGAGAAAACTGCTCAGAACCAAGCACCTGAAATGCCTGATGAACGGAAGATAAGAATATTTATCAACCTTTATGAAGTACCAAACTTGTCATAATTAAGAATAAATTACAAATGAGTCAAATGTACCAATTTACAACCACCATAATCGATCTACACTTTGTTGAGGTGTTGTTTCTGGACCGCATCTTTCTTTAAGTGATTTAGTCGCTTCTGGACCAATCAGGAGCAGAGATGTCACGTCCAACAGTAAAAACACTTTGTTACTTCACCGAAGAAGAATTTTGGATTATTTATACTTTACTTGAGTAATTGTTATTATATGAATTATGTATTATATGAAGGATGACATTTAAAATACTATATTATATCACAATACTACAATTACAATACTAATGGTATTATTTTTCACATGTTAATGCATAGAATAATACAATGTTCTTTAACATGCTTGCATTGTAATAAAATGCATAGATTTTTTTTATGTAATTACATACGGCAACATTTTTAATATAACAATATAGCCCTGAGTCATTAAAAATGCAATTTGTAATGGCATTGTTGTCGTTGCGTTACTTTTACTTTTACACTTCAAGTAGACATCAGACCAGTACTTTTACTGGAGTAAAAAGCACAAGTTGATACTTCCACCTCCGCAGAAGTCTTTCATTAACTCTAGTATCTATACTACTACTTGAGTAATGAATGTGACTACTTTTGAAGCACTGATCAGGAGAAAATACACACGCTTGCACTTAATCGACTACAAAAAGTGAAAATAAACATGCTAAACAAGCAGCCCAGAACGTAACCACCTCCGGACCCTGATGGCATCTCCAGCGAGGCAGAATCAGCTCCTGCTCTCAGTGCAGCGTCCGTCACAGCATCATTGGACATATTATATGTGCATCTTTGGGAAGCTGCGAGTAAAACCAGTGTGTGGACTGTCAGCCCCAGTCCACTTTGATCTGCAAGGCCTGAACAGACCGCTATTGTGGTTCTGCTGAAAACCTCCAGTGGCCCCTAATCCACAGCAGCTCCAGTTTGAACAATTCCACCTCGAACTGGCTCGTTTAAGTACAAAAATCAGCAAAATTACGAGGGTTTATCATTTTTAAAACATTAAAAAAAAAAAAAAAAAAAAGCTGCGTTGCTTATCTTTTGCGTAGGACGCATTCCGAGACGTCAATCCCAGCTCGAGCGATCTAGTGAAACTCATACCTGCACTTATAGGATTAACGGCCATTTGTGGTTTAATGACCTCTCATGAATGTTACCTGTGTGGGAAAAAGTCAGAGCTATTGTCTTCAGCACGGCTCCGCAAACCTCATTAGCATCGCTGGGAACGTCTCCTGGAGCATCGCTGCTAAGGGAATGTACGACATGACCATGCTTGAACATGCTAAACCGTACAAATCCGAAAAATGAAGAAAATGCACATTTACATAAAGGCTCCAGTGTGTGTGTGTGTGCGGGTTTTTACTGTAATCGTAATCAGCTTGTCCGCAAAAGTGGTGCTAATCTATGATTTGTGCACAGGAGGAAAATAATAATCAACCTACTGGTAAAGAGCAAAGCGCTCGGACCAGTTCCACCACTGATGCTGAGTGAGTCATACACACACACACACACACACACACACACACACACACACACACATTTCCTCAATCCTTGCCATTAAAACCAATAAATTATGGCCGTTTAAGCATTTACCTTGGCAATAAGACCCGGTCGGGGCTGTTTTAGGGTGACAGTGACACTTTCATTTTGGCTTCTAAACTGCTTAGATGGAAAACTACCTACATAGGTACATTGTATTCATTATTTAATATATATTTTTTACATTTAATAAATAATGTAATAATTTTAATAATACAGTATTATATTTAATAATCACATATACACAATTGAGTCTGGTTTCTATTGCTGTGACCTCATAATATTTTTAAAAACTATAATATTACATCTATTTTTTTGTGCACTAGGAAACAAAATGAACACATTTGAAAGCGAGGTTAAAGATATGGTAAGTCACCATAACAAACTATCATGTCATTATTTTACATAATAAAACAAATCTTAACTAAACTACATCACTTAATTAAAATCCTCAATGTTATAAATATAAATACAATTTATAAATATAATTGTGTGTTTCACAGTGCAAGTTTCCATTATGCCATTAATACATTGCATAGTAACATATAATATTAAGAATAATCATTACAAGCATAATCATAACAATTATTAACAATAGTTATATACATTTATAAATACTGAATAAAAGAATGTATAGGCTTCTAAAATCAAAAGTAGACCTTAAATACAAAAAATTGCAATCCAAGAGGAAAAAAATAAACCACTATGATTGGAATTTAGTACCTGTTGTTTTTTAGTAACTTAGTTAATTAGTTGCTCGCCAGAAAATACACAATAAAAAGTTCTAGTCTTTCCAGTAGCTGAATCAGCAACACACACTGTAGATCAAGATTCCCAACGAAAGCAAGTTAGAGTGAAATCATGTCAATCCACCTTCAGGAGAAAAGCTTTAATAGAATATGAATGGGACTGTGACTGAGTTTGATTCTGTCCTGCGATGATGGCGATGGGTACCAGGATGCTGTGTAGGCCGATTCACCTGAGCTCAGTGATGAACTGGAGAATGTTACAACTCAACATCAGATCCTAGCAGAACATAACAGCGTCATGTCAAAAAATCCAATGAGCAAAGTTCATTCATGCATCTCTAAAAAAAAGTTAAAGTGAGTGTGTCAGTATGGCCATTAGGGGTCGTATCAAAATTGCGTTCTGCATTTATAATATAATAATAATAATAATAATAATAATAATAATAATAATAATAATAATGAGTATTTTTTTTTTTCATTTGACCATCCAGTGAAGTGAACACACACAGACCCGGAGCAGTGGGCAGCCTTAAGTCGTGGGGGCGTGTGGGGGTCAGTGTGTTGCTCAAGGACCCCCGTGCCAGGATTCGAACCTACAACCAGGTCCAACACCCAACTGCTGGCCCACAATGCCACATTCTCCATAACTTCTGGAGTTGCAAAATCAACTTTTGTCCCCCGTTACACCTATAGAAGCCCACCACACACAATCACTTCACCTCAGACCATCAGAATATTGAACTACGACACATAAACAAACAGCTTTTTGATTTTTACAACTCCAGTGAAGAAAAACACAAACATAACTTGAGAAAAAAAAGCGAAGAGTTGATTTCAGCTGCTGATGGTCAGCGCCAACTTTGTTAAAAAAAAGAAAAAAGAAAAAAAAAAGATCCAGATCCGGAAAAGCATCAGGTCCAGCCATATAAAATCAAGGCCTGCGGGTGCACACACCAATGCTTTTAACACAACCGAACGAAAAAAAACACACACCAATTTTGGATTGTGAATTAAAAATCCCATATGCAGCTTTCACATCAACAGCTCGGACGCTACTCTGCTAATCTCCCATCACAAACAAACCCCAAAGTCCCCGGCAGGCCTGAAGTTCCTTCACACGCCGGGCACGTGAAGAGAAGCGCGGACATACCTGAGGCCGGGCTCAGCTGTCACCTATGGAGAGGCTCAACCGGGCCGGTGCGGGCGGGAAAACCTCCGTGGGCACGAGCTGCGGCCGCGTGTCTTGCCATTTCCCAGGATACGGGGCTGCTTCTCCTCGCCAGCTACGCTAATCACTTGGCGCGCAGACGGAACGGCAACGTATGTCGCTGAGGGAGGGGGGCAGACCACGATGTGCTGAAGGGAAGGGGATGAAAAATAGTGTTTACACAGTCTTATCAGCGTTTACAAAAGGCGAAGAAGAAGAAGGAGGGGAAAAAAAATTTCCAGCCGGGCTATTAGTGCAACAGGAGAAGGGAGAGGCCCGCGGAGAGGACGCCGGCGCGGAGTGCGGAGCGAGGGGTTTCAAAACAGATAAATCCCACGCCTGGCTGCACACCCCCGTCCCCCCGCGTCCTTCAATGGTTCGCTCCGTGAGAAGCGCTGGACTGGCGGAGGGAAACGTGGAGAGCGCTCGCGGTTTCACCGTGGATAGTGAGCACCGTGACTCAGTGAAGATGGAAGAATCCAGATCATTCCGATGTGGAGGGAATCCACGCAGAGCTCCGGGTGCGAGGCATTGAGATGGGATGCTGTGTTGAGCTTCGCGTGATGAATCGCTTCCAGACACGGTGGGAAGGGAGGAAATAATAATGTCTGCTTATTAGTGTTTAGAGCTGGGGTGGGCAAACTTTTTGATTTGTGGGCCACATTGGGTTCTAATATTTGAAAAGGGGCGGGACTGGGCTTCCTGGTCCAGCAGCTGTCAATCACACTCTCGCCAGTCGATCAGAGTAAGTGCCGCCCCCACGTGAAGCTGGTGCCAGAAGTCCATATGGAAAAAAACATTAAATGACAAAAAAAAAAAAAAAAAAATCTACCACAACGGGAAGATTTTTGTTTGTTTGTTTCTTAGAAATTTACATTTGATATTTTTGGCATTTGATTCCAAAGACTGACTATGTAAAAATAAACCTTAGGAATATACTAGTACAATTCTTTTATGTACATTTTGTGATTTGTTGTCTAGGACATTCCTAAGTCGGGGTACCACTGTACTTAAATTCATAAAAAAGCCAGTCAAAGAAAAATGTATTAAAATTAACCATCAAAAATCTTTTCCAAAAAATATTACAAAAAAAACTTTCATATTAAGATTTTTTCATATTAACAAAAAAACAAGAAACAAAAAGTTAGTATTTTCAGTCTTGCTTCCTAAACTACTAATAAAAATCCTCAAGTGTCCAGTGGATTAAAAGCTTTACAGTGACTGTGTGTAACTTTCGTTCCATCCACTCATACTTTTCCAACCAGCACCGCATCGCTTCATCTCTTCCCATGACTCCATCCATTCAAAGCAACAACCACAAACGAGCACAACGTCTTCTCCACGTGAACAATTATGGCTGATTTCACCTGCTTAAGCACAGAGAACTCTGTATAATAAGCGCCGCTGTTAACATCAGGGGGAAAGAATTATAATCCCAGGGTTCCAATAACACTAAACATGTGTACAACAAAACATGATAATTGGAATGAAACTGTGAGGACAAATCAAGATCGCGGAGGCTTCGGTCACAAATGAGGAAGAAAGCAGGTGTGTGTGTGTGTGTGTGTGTGTGTGTGTGTGTGTGATGCGTACATCACATAACCTTGAAAATATATTTAAAACATACAGTAACTCAAATTAACCGGTTTAGAGTAAAAGCACAAAAGACTTGAAGAGCCTTTCTGATTCTCTTTGACGCACAAAAGTGAACAAAGGGTCAAACGCAAATTTAATTTAACATAAAAAAATGTTAAATTGTTTAAAGTGTAAAACATGTTTAAAGTAATTGCCACGGCCCATTCAGTCCCAGAGCACTGATGCTGATTGGCTGGTTCTGTCACCTCGCCTGTTGAATTAGCGTTTGTGTTCCATCTCTGCCTATTTTTTTTAATTTTAGTGTGTCTGCATTGATATGATTGGTCGACATGTTGATTCTGCAAACATATTTGTTATAACTCACGGTTCTGTATTTGCTTTTTCACATTTTAGACAAAAAATGGCTCTCACTGTCTCGCCCAGTAAAATAAAACAAATGAACCGACTTTCCACCCTGAATCACATTAATCAAATTGATAAAACAAGTTTCCGGAACAATTCAACAAGTCTTTGGGCGAGTGTCTATCCATCTTTCAGATTTCGAAAAAAGTGAAATTTTTGACTTTTCAAGTCTTTAGTTGAACAAACTTTGTGAACGCTTGTTAACACACACGATCTTCAAAAATATGAAGAACCATTAACACTGGCCTTGCTTGGTTTACTGGGTTCCTGGTGAAGTCCAGGACCAGAACAAGACCCCAACTGGTCCAAAAACCGTACTGCTGGATGAGGTGTGAAACTGACCTGGAATCAGTGTTGCAGACTTAGTAGCTCTACAGGAAAGTGTTTAGCGTTCGCCACATTTCCTGGTCAATGTGCATCTAAACGCGAGAACAACTCACAGCAGGAGAAATTCTGGCAGATGCCACAACAGACACATCTTGATGTTTTCACAAGGTTTCGCAACCTTATATAATATTGCGCAATGAAAACTCTCCACACGGTTGTCAAACGTCCTGTCTTCGTCCAGCTTGAGAACATTTGTCTAATGAAGAATAGCTTTAGCGCACTAGCTATTTCGCTTAGCTTACAACATACCGTAGCCAGAAAATCTGTTTAGTCTGCACCAAAAAAGCAATATAACAAACTTATCGAGAATTAAAAAAAAGCTTTCAAACATCTCAAAGCCTAACAATAATAGATTTTGAAAAAGAGGTATAGAGATATTCCCAATTCTACTCCTAATATTTATTTTTCCAATCAAATTTTTATTTATTCTAATTCCCAAAGGTTTTGTTCACGAGAAAATACTCAACCAATCACCACAAGAGTTGGAAAATAACACCAAAACAGCCGAATGACACAGAACATCTAGGGCACACAAAGAGCCATTGGTGGCAGAACAGCACAAACAAATTACGTAACGAAGATAATTGTATCACTAACTAGCTTATAATTAAACTCGCCGATTCTGAACGTGAAAATGTAACTGCAAAACAAAATGAACCCACATGGAGGCAGCAGGGACACAATCGGGTTTCACATTACCATGACAACAAGGCCTGGTTGAACCAACATGGTCCATCTCTATAGGAGCAAGGGGGCCAAGCGAAGGGCCACACGTGCCCCTACCATTCTCAACACTGGAAAACCTTCTCACAGCAGGTCCAGGAACACCAGCTTATCATGACATCAGAGAGCTGTGATCCAGAACGACACATGGGAAGGGTTTTGATCATCGTGACAAACAATGTGATGGCGGGTGTGGTGATCAAAGACCTCTGATGTCATCACTGGTAGACTGCGTCATGGTTGCTCACCAGATCTGTGATTTCAGCCACATCTCCCCAACATCACGGGCTACTTACTTGATCTAGGGCTCTAGAGGGATGCTCATTGAGAAGATCACTATGGCTGAGGTCCAGTAGGCGAGATCTGGAGAGGCTACGGAGCCACGCCTTCCCTGTCACGCAGAACCATCCCACCAGGGGGCGGGAGCAGCAAAGGGGAGACCCGACTCGACCTGTGGATGAAGCGCAGAATTCAAAACCAGCAAACCAAGCGTGTCTATCTGTCAACAAGCGTTGCGTTTGACACACGATGGCGTGTTCGGATTGCGCAACGCCGACGTTGGTGAAATCTGCTGACGTGTACGAGGAACTTACACAACTTGAAAGTCGTCTTTAAGCATGAGAATGAGAAAATCCAGCTCACTACGAACAGTCTAGGTTCTGCGTTGCCATGGCAACGGTGCAGCTTTCTGTTATTCTAGATCTTGGGATTAAAGAAAAGGTCTTTTTTGGACCATATCTCCATAAATAACACGGACACAGAGCTTGACGGGTGAAGTTAGGTGACAAGTCAGTCCATCAAAAAGTTCCGATTGAAACCGCAAAGAGATAGACAAACATTGGCGCTGACGCAATCAACTTTCGCATCAATGCGTCTAGACCGGGTTTTTCAAATAGACTGAAAAGTCTGAATATTTCATTGAAACCTACTCGCTTTGTGCCAATAAAACCTGCATTGAAAGACGTTGTGATTGTACAGTTGACTTACGTGTTCTAGGGCTCCAGAAGGACGTTCATTGATGGAACCGTATGGCTGTGGTCCGCCGGGTCAATGGGACTGGAACTGGACGACAGAGAGGGGGGGTTACAGAACCGGACCCTCCCTGTCATGCAGAACCATCCCACTACGGGAGGCAGGATGGCAATACACGCTGAATGAGACCTGTGTGAGATACAGAACAAAGAAGAAATGAATTTGGAGGCCTGAGAAGCGATAAATCAGATGAGATTGGCGAGTGTGACTAGCTGAAACTTGTTTAAACACTCATATAAGCATCTATTGGCTCCAATTCAAAACATGAAGAGCTGTCTACAGCCATCTGCCTTAAAGACTAGAATAAGAAAAAAAAGCACTGATCACATGTTTGGTTCCCGGCTTCCGATTGAGTTTTCAGTGAGAAAATAGAAGCAGTAGAGGAAAAAAAAGCCTTCGAGAGAGTCAAAGAAACAGTAAACCATTAGCTTTATTTATTTCTCCGTTTTACAGTAGCCACTCTGGGTTGAAAAGATAGGACACACCCACTGGACTTGTGGCCAACCAATCACAGAGGAGGACACACTTTCACACGCCCACTCACACCTGTGGGCAATCATCCCAAATTTAGGAGTCCAAAACATTGGAAGTCTCACCAAAATGTATTTCGCTAACCCAGAAGTCATAAATCATCCTCACAATAATCAGTATAAAACACAATAAAAATTATTTTTAAACAACTTCATGACTGACAGAAAAAAAAAACTCGCCAAAAAAGCCAAGACAATTTATCAAGCTGCTAAAGCTTAATAGAAATATAGAGGTTTATAGAGGTTATAGAAATATACATAAATAAACACGTAATATACACAAATCACGTAATTAACAAGGTGAAAACTAACATATTACATTTAACATTCTAAATAAAATTTAAATGCAAAACAATTGGTACGTTTGTGTTGAAAAATCATCCATATAAACATATATATTATACTACAGTCATATCTTAATGTCAATGCACCTGAATGTTATTGTAAAGTAATAACTTAATATTTCAAATTACATTTATGCTTCGTAAAACTCTCTAAAAAAAGTACTTTCCATTCAGCGCTGGATGATTGACCAGCGCTCAGGAATTTCCACATTTCTTTTCTACCGTACAGGAATCATTCAACAGCTCAAGTGTTACTGCTGTGTACTCCACTCACAAAATAAGCCAGATTATTGATCTGGCATGGGGCCAAAACTAGTCATTTATACAGACAGGCCATAAAAAGAACTTATTGATGCACTACTTCCTCACTGCTCATTAAAAAACAACACAATAAAAAAGTGTTATAGTCATAAACGGTGTATATTCTGCAAGTTCAGACCGTGAACACACACAGAGAGAACAGATGAACACTTTTACTTCTGTCGACACAACATCTACAAAATATTCAAAAGGTGCCAATCGTGACCAAACTGTATTGACTTAAAATAAAGAAAAATAAAGAAAGTAGGTGAGTGATATTGTCAGTACATATTTAGGAACAATTACAGATTTAAAACTTATCAAGAAAGACCATCTTTAAAAATATTTTAACGAGTACGAAACATTCTGACGTATTTTTACTTCAAAACTGTATTGACTTTTAAAAAAAGAGAGAGAAAAAGACAGCAAGTGGGTGATAATGCCAGTATGGCCACTAGGGGCCGTATCAAAATTGTACTCTGCATTTAATACTCCAGTGAAGTTACGTACACAAACCCGGAGCAGTGGGCAGCTTTAAGCTATGGTGTCCGGGGTTTATGTGGGGATCAGTGTCCACTAACCAGGACCACTTCATTCAAACCCCTTCAAGCCAAAAACCACTAAAACAAGTGCATTAAAAAAATCTTTCCAGCATTTGTGTTCAAGTAGCGATTCATAATAATATTTTTCATATTACGAAAGAAGGAGAGTCTTACAGGTTGTGTTTTGCTGATGAAAAATAAGAACACATAGTATTTTCATGTTTTATTATCTCTGCTTGTACTGTAAAGCGTCCTTGGGTGTCCCGAAAGGCGCAGATAAAGAAAATGTATTATTATTAGTTTATTAATACTAATAAAAACCTTCAACAGCACAATTTCTTGTTACATAACCAATTACAGGATTAATATTTCCTGAAGAAGACCAAGTTAAAAAACATTTATAACAAATCTGAAACAAAATATGAAACATACGAGTTATTTTTACATTAGCAGAAAAAAGATAACATTATCACCCTTTTACAACTAAATTCATTAACAAGTGTCTTCATATATTAATTAAGTACTTTACTAATTAGCAGACAATATAATTTGATTATTACAATATAAATTGTTTACATGAACTGTAATTACCTATCTATATCGAGTTATATACAAAAGAGTATGATTTATTAGCATTTTATTCTGCCATTCAAATATCAACACCAAGAGCAAAACAATAAGTCTAAAAAGTAGTCTATTAAATAATCTCAATATATAGGGGGAAAAATAGGATATTAATTATAAAAAAAAGAATTTCCATTTACGCTTGACATGTTGGCGCAAGAGACGTTATGTCTGGTGTCTCAACTCTCAATACAGCAAAGCTTTACTCTGTTTTATTTTATGTAATATTTTATTATACATATATATTACAATATTTAACTTACGATATGCCATAAAGCGAATAAGAGTATTAATAACTGCATAAAACAATGAGTAACCAGGAGTGTGACTGTTCTTTTCAATCATCTCCCACCAACGTTTATTAGACCGTAAACTGTTGCTTCTTCCCCAAACCTCCACGCCAACAAAAAAAAAAAGCATCTCGTCCTTCTCGTGCATTTTCCGAATTGCTGCTGCTGTGGCCGGGCAGGATCCGATAAGACGGTGGACACATGGAGGATTCTCGCTGGACTGGGTGGGCGTTTGTTAGCTATTGGCTTTCCCGCCGCTCTCACTCGTTCATTTGCTAGCAGGGTATGGCGCGCTCTTCCTACCCCCACACATTCTCACAGGCTGCTGCACAAGCTTTTTTTCCCCTCAAAGATGTAGGTCAGCTCTCTGAAGTCTAGGGAGGTAAAGCCCAGCGTCGCTCTTCGCTGCGGCAGCCACACAAGCGCGTCGTATGATATCGCTGGCGTTCGCTCGGGCTGTAATCTGCCTTTGACAACTAATCATTAACGCTGAGTGAGTTGTGAAAACGTAAACAAACATTAGAGGCGGTCAAGACAGAGCGGCCACCCAACGCTTGTGAAATTCATAGCAACAGCTCCATTTCCAATGGGAGCGTCGGAAAAAACACGGTACGTTTTTTTGTGTTTAGAACAACGACATCGAAAGTGCACACAAGTATATTGTAAATCACCCAAATGAAAAAAAACACACGAATGAACTAGTAAACAAAAACAAACAAAAAACAATGAAAAGAAACAATGTCTTGCAGCCCCCTCATATACACAAACAAAAGTTAAATTCACCTTGTGGACAAAACAACTAAAGCAACAAAACAGTAACAACAATAACAAACAAAACAACAACTGCTTTACTTGTTTGATCATCATTGATTAATGTATTTATTCAATTTATTAATGCTGAGTTTTTTTTATTGCGATCATATTTTATTGCTACAAAAGAGAATCATCAGTGGACTTGTTGCAAAACTGTAGAAATATTACATATTGTTTAATTGTGACAATTCTATTTAAATAAAATGATTACGCAAACAATTTTCAAGAACATAGTTTACAATTAATGCATCTATAAATATAAGTTTTAAGTAACTTTGTTCAGATTGAAGATCATTGTGAAAATATGTCTTCAAATTATTAAATTCCTATAGAATCAAATGAATATTCATTGGAATTAATATATATTAATAATTATTTATAGTACAGCTCTAAAGGCTATTAAAGTGTAGTATTGTAGCTAATTCTTAAATAATCATTACTATACTAGAAGTTCAATGTGATGTTGTTAAAATTTAGTAATGAATGTGGAAAAATCCGAGAGTAAATCATGTAGTTTAAAGACAGCTCACAAGATGAAATCATGCGGTGGGAAAGTCTGCTGGCTGCTTGTGGTGTGGGGACAGTAAGAAGATGAAGATTCCTGTCAGAATCACTGGAACAATCGATCAAGTGGAGAAGAAGCTTCTGATTTAGTACAGCAGAGAGACGGTCCTCACAACATCATCTACACCAAACACTAAAGCATCTAGCAACATCGTGGACATGCTGTCACTAAGATCCATTCTGATTGGTTAACAATTCCATTCAGATTGGCTGGTAATAAAAACAAACATCTTTAGTTTGTCTTCATATTTCACCTCTGGTTCCAATTATAAGAATGTGACCGCTCGACAAATTGTTTAACAGAACAACATATTTTTCTCTGAACAACTACCTTCCGGATGATTCGAATAAGACTAATTTCAAGATTCCTAGCCCTCCCGGTTTTAATCCCTAGCAACAGTAACAACTGCAAAACAAAAATAATAAACCAAATAAACAACGACAACAGTAACAAACAACAACAGCAGCAACAGTAACAATAAAAACGGTAAAAATAGCAACAGTAACAACAACAATAGTCAAAACAAACAGCAACAACAAAAGCAGTATCAACAACAACAACAACACAAAGACAGCAAAACAACAACAGTAACAACAGCAAAACAACAACAGTCATAACAACAACGCAACAGAAATCCACAGTAGCAAAACATCAGCAACAAACAACAGTAGTAACATGAAAAGTAACAGTAACAACAAAACTACAACAACAACAACAACAACAACAACAACAACAACAACAACAGTATCAAAGCAACAGCAAACCACAACAACAAAAGTCACTGGAACAACAATTGCAAAAAACTAATGCTAACAAATCTAAAAATAACAAACCCAACACAAACAAAGCAACAGTAACAACATAAACAGTAATGACGTGACAACAAACTAACAAAAACAGCAAACAACAGCTAACAACAAGGAAACATAAGCCACTTTCACACAGCAATGGCGGTAAAATGCAGGAAAATTACCAAAATGACTTTACCGACAAAAAATGTTCACACAATCTCTGCCATTCCCACAATTTACCGGTAAAGAACTATTCACACTGCGTTTTCAAAATACCTGTATTTTCTGTGGCATCATCAACTTTTGTTGCATCATCAAACAATTGTTTCATATGTGACAGCGTCACTAACTGTTCCTTTGATGTGGTGACTAATGTCTTCATTTGCCCGAATTATTAAAAGCACTTTGATTTCGCTTTCCTTCCAGTTGGAGAACATTTTGGACCAAGATTTATGTGAACAGCGAGAAGTGAATATTCTGTGACATCATCAACTGGCGACACCTTGACGACTGATGCACTTGCGTACGCGCAAAATGATGCTGGAATTTTACCGGTAATTTCCCGGCAAGATCTGTATGTGTGAAAGGGGCTATTGTCACAACAAATAGTAACAAGCAAAACAACTGCAATATTAAACAGAAAAACATGTTAGTTTATCGAACACCTAAATTGAATCTAATAATCTATCATCTGAAAATAGACACAATGATTAAACAAAAGCATGCTTGTAAACAATTGTGCAAGTTGTTTGTAAACATGCTAGAAACCTAAAAAATGCGAGTTTCAGGTGGAAAAAAATCGATAGATGAATAGATGCACAAGACACGAAAACCAAAGACAGAGACAGACACATGGATAGAGAAAGAAACAGACAGGTAGACAGACAAAGATGTGGAGCTCGGTAAAAGAACAAGTGCAACTATTATTCAGAAATGCTCGACTGACGAGAAGAGCCAACACACACACACACACACACACACACACACACACACACACACACACACAACAACAACAACACAATCACGTTTATCTCAAGAAACCGCGTGCGCAGATTTCACCTGTGCGTTAAAGCACAATTACATACAATTACACACCGCTTCGTGTAAAGCATAAATCACAAGGGAACCTTGTGGATACCTGATCAGTGCGTCCTCTTCTCGGAGATGCTCCGTGAACTTTAAAGAGCCGAGAGTCGTGTTTGGTGGCTAATGCTGCCAGATGGGGCAATTAGTTATGCATTCGGCGTGATGCAAACATTTACACAAACCAAAGCGAAACCGACTGACGTTAAACTTGAGAGGTAGAGCGAAAAAATACAGTTCGTCGTGATCCGACCCGACCAGTCCGATGGTGTGTTGCTGTGGTTGCCATTAGACCTTTGAATTGAAGGCTAGCTAAGCTAAAGCGTTTAGCGGGCTAATTTCGGGAGCTATTTTAAAACCAGGGCGGTGTTTTTCTTCGTTAATTCCGGAGTGGCTGTCGCTGCAAATGCACCGAATTGATTCCGAGACGCTTCTTAATTCCCTTGCAGAGTTGCGCTGTCGCTGTCATCCGAGCCGAATGTTAATTTGTGTGTTTAATTCTAACGCTGATCTCTCCCCACCGCCATTTTCATTCTCGAACTACACAAACAAACAGGAGGATCGATGACGTCACGCAAATTGTGCGCGGCATTAGCGATTTATAAAACAAATTCGACACGTGTGTTTATCGCGAGGATGTTTTGGAAATCAGATAAATTGCGAAGCGTTGCGTGATTGGTGAATCGCATAGTAACGTAGTGTAATCGCGTAGAGACGCGGCGCCTGTCATTGTAGAACAGCGCGCGTGCGCTCCTTATGAACTTCAACGATTACGCTTCAACTTTTCGTAACAGTTTGCCTTCGTCCTTTACGTAAATAGCACCGTAATGTAGCAATTGGTTTTTACAAATTGTTTTTTGTAGACAAGAGTTGTGTGGTTTGTTTACGACGAAATTACGTTGTCATTTTAGGATGTTTTTTGCTATTTGTGTTTTTAACTAAATGTTAAAGGATTGCTTGTATTTGTAGATAAATATATATATAGTCAAAAAGACAGACAAACATTCAGCGAGACAGGCAGAGAAATAGATAGAAACAGGAAGACAAGACGGACGGACGGATGAATAGATAGACGGACGGACGGACGGACCGATAGATAGATAGATGGATAGATGGATGGATGGATGGATGGATGGATGGATGGATGGATGGATGGATGGATGGATGGATGGATGGATGGATGGATAGATAGATAGATAGATAGATAGATAGATAGATAGATAGATAGATAGATAGATAGATAGATAGATAGATAGAGTCATAATAAGTAATACTATTATGACTATTAGGATGTGTTATAATAAGTAATAGTGATAATAAAATAGCAATATGATAAAATAAATAAAATAAGTAATGTGATGTGTTTACGTGTTTAGCATCCATGTCATATTTTATAATTTTATAGTTTTTTTATAACTGCAATAGACACTCCGAAGTGAAAGGCGGCAGCATCACACACGTGTCCTCAACCTCGTGACGTCACTTCTGCGCGACCGGAAACTTTGGAATTCGCAATGGCAGAAACAGGGTATGTGTATTCCTGAGACGTAAATCCGAAACCATCTTTATCAAAAATCGGGTTTATTTGTGGACTTTTTCACTCGCATTGAACCGGCAAGCTGTCAACTTTCCTTGGATGGAAGTATTTCTGAAATTGCAATTATATTTCACGGGATTTGTACACATGTGTAACTGTTTTCACATGGTGCAGCTGTCAGTTTTGGCTTTGTTTATTGAGCGTGTAAAGTTAATATTGTGTCAAAACCAATGACATTATGCTCATAGATTTTAGGCAAGTTTGTAAAATTAGAAGTTAGTCGCTGTTTGTAAAAATATAGAACGTTTTGACGAGCCTCGGACTCTTATTATGTAATTTGGGTCACGACCGGTGTGTTTTTCTCCGTACAGGACAGAGAAAGAGAAGGTGATCAAGCTTGTTCCTGAGAACCTTCTCAAGAAACGCAAGTCCTACCAGGCCATTAAAGCAACTCAAGCCAAACTCGCTCTAGAGCAGAAGAGAAAAGTGAGATTATAATCCCGCAACCCTGCTTTTGTGAATGATTCTGCATATAATCAGAACACTATTGACACTCTGATAATGTCCTAGGTAAGAAAAGGAGGTCCTTTGAAGTTTAAGCGCTTGGAGGAGTTTCTGAAAAACAGCTCGACCAAACATCGAGATGTGTCGCGACTGGCACGACTCAAACACAGGCCTTCGCCTCCAATGCCTCCGGTCAATCGCAAGCTGGCCTTTGTCGTTCGCATTAAAAAGTAATTTGCATATTTTTGCATACGTTTACAAAACACGTGCACGACTCTTTTGGTTGCGGAGATGAGTTTTCCGGTTTGTGTGCAGCATCAAAGGTGTGAGCGTCACGGTGATGAAGACCATTCAGATGCTGAGGCTGAGGAAGATCTTCTCCGGGACGTTTGTGAAGATCAGCAAGACGTCGCTGAACATGCTGAAGATCGTGGAGCCTTATGTTGCCTGGGGGTGAGATTGCTGCTGAAGCCTGACGTTTGTTTAATATTTGCTCCGGGATCAGATTTAAGATCAGAGTTTGTTTGGATTAACAATTAGTTTTTTGTGTTTAATCCACAGATTTCCAAACTTGAAATCAGTGCGTGAACTGATATTAAAAAGAGGCAAGGCTAAGATTAATAACAAAAAGATTGCTTTGACCGACAACACTCTTATAGAACAACATCTGGGTAAGTATCATTCATAAAATGCTTTTTGTTATTTTATAAAGCATCTCGACCAGTTTTATCGTTCACTGATTAGCGTTTTAAAAAAGAACTTTGTGTTTTTCCAGGAAAACATGGGATTATCTGTCTGGAGGACCTGATTCATGAAGTCTTCTCTACTGGAAAGAACTTCAGGGTGGTGAACAACTTCTTATGGCCCTTCCGCTTGTCAGTACCACGACATGCTTCTACAGACAAAGTTGGATTAATGAAAGACGTGGGAGGCCCCGGGCCCCGTGCGGAGGACATAAACAGTGTCATTAGAAAGCTCAACTGAGATGAAAGACTGTGTACTGTGTTATTGTGGAAAGAAGGATTGTGTCTCTGGGTGTGTGTTGGGGATTATTTCAGATTGCTGAAAAGACGGCGCAGAGCAATCAGTTTTCTCAATGCTGAGGCGTGGAAGAGTGTCAGTCAGAGTGTGGGTGTCAAGATTTAGACATTTGATTGGAGGGATGATGTTAATGGATCTGTAAATTTAAAATGTGTTTTTTTTTTATTAAACATTACAAATCACTGATGTTTGCTCCTGCAGCATTATGGTCAAAATTGTTTTATTTTTTTGCTAAATTTAATTAAGACGTGTGTATGTATCTCTATATAACGGTTTGATTTTATCCCTAAACCTCTTAAATCCTGTGTCAACAAAAGTGGAACTTGGTGCAGTTTATGTACTACAACATATGCATAGTACGTACATATATTATGTATGTGTATATATATATATATATATATATATATGTGTGTGTGTGTGATTATAAGTGTAGCAGGATATATTAGAGTTGAACAGATTAACACATTCAGTACTAATATACTGTTTTAAAATATAGTGTTGTTTTTATACTATTCATACATTGTGTTTTATGTACATATTTAGGTTGTGCTGAGTAAATTGATGTACAAATTACTAAATGGCTGCGGAACAACCCCGAATTTGTAAAACATTGCAGTGAAAGTTGGAAAATTTCAATTAATACATTTTCTAAAAATCTAGAAACTTAACATGTAATCGTTAAGGACACGATCAAACAATTCAAAATCCTTGAACAATCTTCAGAAATTTGATCAGTACTTTATTTATTTTATTATCATACCGTGAAACATAATTCTGTTGCACTTCTGTTTGTGTTCGTTTAATAATTAAACTTGTTTGATCGTGTACTACTTTACTTAACCATTACGTGTTTTACCAAAATAAAAATAAAAAACCAACAGCGAAAACAAACTACAATATTTATCTTTGCGTTTTCCGCTGCGACATTTGTACGCGCTTAGCAGTGTGATGTCGTTTCCGCGTGACGTCACGCGCACATGTGAATCACTGAATCAGCCATGGGACAACCTTTACGCGATGTCAAGGAGAGTAGGGGTGGTTTGAATTAGCCACACAAGCTCAACATTTACTCATTCATTACTCGATAAACGCGTGATGAACTGCTGAGCACGGTAAGTCACCGCATCCTGTGCTAGTTTAGAAACGCCATTCGGAGCGGCAAACGAGCGTTGCGTGCAGTCTGAGTTCGACAGATTAGTCGTGTCTTGTATCATCTTCACACAGAATCTATACGATTAACAATTCTATAGTGGTAAACACGTCTCTCCTTCACGTCCGTGTTACCTTTAATGCGTTTTTCGCTTTATATCGTGCTATATTTCACTTCAGGGAAAGCACTAGCGCGCGCATGCTACGGCTGTCGTCGGCAGTGATGGCTTTCCCAATCTATAACTTATCAAACCGAAGTGAAACTGGGAGAAAAAAATGATATCTGGATATAATTCAAAGTGCCGAGGTCGTGACTGCTCTCGCCCAGCGTTTGGCTTGTCTGACGTTGACGTGACAATTAAATGTTGCGTCATCAGCGCGCGTGAGTCGCGTCTTCTGTGCACAACGAACGCATCTTTTAAATTACGATTCAAAATGCTGCACGTTATAAATAAGCACGCATGTCTTTCAGATTATAAATACTGTAATCTATTTATGATCTGGTATAATATTAACCGGAAAGGTAATTGTCGCGTTGTTTTGATCAGCTTTGATGTGTGTAATGTAAATTCTTTAGGTTGTCTTTACATGGGATTTATTTTTTACTTAAGATTGATTATTTGTTGTGTATTTTTATATGTATTGTTGACAACGACATAACTGTTTGACACAGTGAATTTGTGTTCTAGTGTATTACAGTAGAAATGTCCCAAGCCAGTCACCGACTCTCAGGGTTTGATCTGGAAGGCTTAGAGAATGGAGTGGACGCATCGCCGAGTCGATTATTTCTCTCTGTTTGATCATCGAAAGCTTGTGCCGGGATTTGTTCATTTCTTAGCCATCACATTTCATGACTTAAACACTGAAAACAACATGAAAGCTGTTGTACTTTGGTGTTGTGATGGGGATCAAACCAATCCTGTTCTTTACCTTTCCAGTTCTCTCTTTCTTTCTTTCTCTCTCTCTCCCACTCTCTCTTTTTCATTCATTTTTCAGTCCTTGTACTTTCTGTTAATTTTTTTTTACTTTCTTTAATTCCTTCTTTTTGTTTTTAAAATCTTTTATGTCTGTGTTTCAGCTTGTCTTTCTGTCTTTTTTTTTATTGTTTTGTCTGTCTTTGTTTTTTATTTTTTTTAATTTATTTTTTTTTTTTCATTCTTTATATACCTTTTTTTCTTCGTCCTTTATTTATTTTTTCTTTCTTTCTTTCACAACGTGAATCTTTTTGTACGTATATTTGTTTTTCTAAACTTCTCTGTATTTTGGTTTGCCTTCTGTCTATCTTTATTGTCTTTTATTTTGGTCTGTCTTTTCTTTATTTTTTCTTTCTTTCTCTCTTACTTTTTTCTTACTAACTTTCTGTTTTACAAATGTTCTTTCTGTATGTCTTTCTACCTGTTTAGATTTCTTTTTGTTTTGTAAATTGTTTTCTACTTAGACAAAAAGACAGACCTACAGAAAGCTTGAAAAATAAAACTATCAACATTCTTTTTTTATTTTCATTCTTTGTGTCGCTCTGTCTTCCTTTGTTTTACACAAATGTGAGACTAAATCGGTTTGTTGTGTCTGTTATCTGACGTTTTAAAGGCCTTCCAGGTCAGAGTGTTTCATTTTTGTGTCTTATCATGGAACACGTGACACTTATCTTTCACCAAATTAGCCAACACAACAGCTTTTCACACTGATGGTATTAAATCTGACAATTCCTTTGCTTTACTTCGGCTGATATTCATTGACTTGGATGTGAGATTTTATAAGATGTCGTACACTATGGATGTGGTATGTCTGAGATGGAAGCCTTCAAACATAGACAACACTCAGTTTGCAATATTAAATTAAAAGCTAACAAAAAGTCATGTGACTTTGTGCGAAATCAAAGTCATGTGACCAGTTTCATTCCAATCAAGTCTCAGTTCAGACCAGATGACACCAATTTTAAC
The DNA here is from genome assembly GCA_028031935.1 of Paedocypris micromegethes. Classification (NCBI taxonomy): domain Eukaryota; kingdom Metazoa; phylum Chordata; class Actinopteri; order Cypriniformes; genus Paedocypris; species Paedocypris micromegethes. The sequence goes on along the minus strand of CM051505.1, from coordinate 3,383,075 downwards.
TGTATTTTGTGTTTATTCGCGTTGTCTACGGTCGGCCCCCATGTCTGACCACTGACCGGGTGGCAATTTAATTAATCATTTAAATGTAATTATGACATTATAATACATGAACATTTGTAAAGTTTAAGTAACTTGCTCAGTCTTGCGGCACATGGGTTTATTACAAGACTTGTTGGTTTGCTTTTTTGAGTCTGGAACATATTTGTAATATTCTATAAAAATTTGTTACTAGTTGTAAAGAGAAATATTGCTTTCTTGTATAATCACTTTTTTCTTTACGTGTTTTAGTTATTTTTTTTTTTTACATTTATTATCATTCTTTCGTTTTTTCATTTCTTTATTACTTTTTTTTCAGTATCTTACCTTTTTTCTGTCTACTGTGTAACTTCTTTCTTTCGTTCTTTTTTCTTGTCTATTTAATTCGGTTCGACTGTTTTTCTTTGTCTTTCTTTGTTTCCTTACTAAGTTACTTTCTTACAATTTTTCTTTTTGTTCCTTGCAAATTTGTCTTTGTTTCCTTCTTTACGTTTTATCCTTTTTTTTTGTCTGAAGGTTTCTTTCCTTGTCATGTTTTTGTCTTTTTTGATTCTTTGATTTTTTTTTTTTACTCTTTTGCCCTTTTTTCTCTTTTCCTTTTTGTTCTTCATTTCTTCGTTTATTTTCTTCCCTCCCTCTTGACTCATTCTTTCTTTCTTTCATAATCCAAAACTCATCTTTTAAATGGGTTATAAGAAAGTCGTAATTTTAACACCTAGCTGTCGTGCCAATGGCTGGTCTTTCTAACCTCGTGTGTTGGTTGTGTTGCAGTTCTTCATCAGCTGAACCTCACGATGGGCCAATGACTTCTATCTGACCATCCGCGTCTCGTCGTAGCTGCCCAGACCTCGACCCATCATGGGGGACGTCGTGCAAATGCACTTCAGCACGGTGGATTACGTGATTTTCGCCGTGCTGCTCGTGGCTTCGGCAGGAATCGGGCTCTACTATGCCTTCTCAGGGGGTCGGCAGAAGACCACGCAAGAGTTCCTGCTGGCCGACCGTAGCATGCGCTGTCTGCCCGTGTCCCTGTCGCTGCTAGCCACCTTTCAGTCGGCAGTGGCCATCCTGGGAGCCCCGTCTGAGATCTACACCTACGGGACGCAGTACTGGTTCCTCGGTTGCTCCTACTTCCTGGGCTTGCTCATTCCCGCACACATCTTCATCCCTGTTTTCTATCGGCTTCGTCTCAACAGCGCGTATCAGGTCGGTTTGGTTTGTTTAATGGTGAAATGTTCTGTGCAGAGGTTGCCAAGTCTTTAAGTTATATTAAACCTAAAGGATTGTAAACCGATTATATATTTCAGTATACTTAACAGTAACAGTATTGTGAGTATTGTCAATAAAAACAGGTGCTTTATACTGTAAGTAATGTCAATATATAATAAATGATAAATATTTATGAATATTAACATGTGTATAATAAATAATACATTTTAAATATAAAAAAATTAATTGTGTGTGTATGTATATACGTGCACAGTATATAAAATTGTAGGTGATTTTAGTATTTTTAATACTAGACAATGGTGGAAAAAAAAAGAAAAAATGTATAAAAGAAAATAACAGCAAATATAAAAAGAAAAAATGACAATTTAAACTAAATCAATAAATTAATACATTTAGTATTGTTGATTTTGTAATAATAATTTGCATTAAATAATTTGCTCCTAGAATATTTCAGAGTGATGATCTGTCTTCGATAAATATGTTGTAAATACTTAAATTTAAACGTAAAAAAAATTCTAAAGTAGAAGTTCAAGTAAAACACATGACTTGAACCTGCAGTCATTAGTAAAGGAAACTCAAATCCATCCCTTTGTGCCGTAGGAAAGACGACTAATTAAAATAGTAACCTGGTGTTCTTTTCGAATTTGGAAAATATAGTGTAAAGTGTAGAGTAAATCTCACTCACTTAACTTTACTTTATCACTGTTTTTTAATATTGTATTTTGGTTTTTGCTTTTTTTTCTGAATCGTTTCTCTTCTGTTTAGTATCTGGAGCTGCGTTTTAGCAAAAGCGTTCGAATATGTGGCACCCTGACCTTCATTTTTCAGATGGTAAGCTCTGAAACTCTCGTAGCTTTGTTTACGAGGCATCGCTTTGCTCAACCGATGTTATTCTTTACTCAAGTTCTGTCCTGTTGAGACACCCTGTTGTCAGTGTGGAAAGCTGAACTTCAGCCTGCATCGCCGCTCGGACCCCCGGCGCTTTTCACAATCTTTCACTCATTGCTGGTCTCCAGTGTAATGAGTTTCAAAATTCGAGCATGTTTTGACTGGTCACTCTTTTACAGAAAACGTTAGTCATTTCTTTAAAAAAAATAATTTCTTGTTGAGTCTAAATGTTTGTTGTGTTTTTTTCACAGGTGGTATATATGGGGGTTGTTCTGTACGCACCAGCACTTGCACTCAACGCAGGTAGATGTCCTGACCACACAACCTGCATGTGAAATATATGTAGAAAAACACCATTTTTGTGATTGCAGTCACTGGCTTTGATCTTTGGGGGGCGGTGTTGGCAATGGGATTGGTTTGCACTGTTTACACTGCATTGGTAAGATGGAAACATGCACTTCCTGTCAATCACATGGGTTCTGTAAACTACATAACAGCATGTCTGAGTGTCTGTTTGTGGTTTTATAGGGTGGTCTGAAAGCAGTGATATGGACGGATGTCTTCCAGACTATTGTGATGTTTGCTGGTCAGCTGGCTGTGATTGTGGTGGGCACACACCAGGCCGGTGGCATAGCTGAAGTTTGGAAGAAAGCACAGAACGGAAGCCGAATTTCAGGCCTGAAGTGAGAAATGTTTCATTTATTAAAACATTTAATTTAAGTGTAAATACTTATTAATGATCTTAAGAGTAAATAATTTAAAATAATCAGAGGTTTAAAAATAAATAGGTTAAATAGTACCTGAAAAACATACTCAACACCTTACTGTATAAATTACTCCACTACAAGTTTACAAGTCACCAATTCCAAGAAGACGTGAGTAAAAGTCGTTAAGTATCCTATTTTACCGTACTGAATTTAGGCTCAAAAGCACCACAAAGTGTGTAAAAATAAGAAACATTTCATTCGCAAGGTTTTATTTCCCTATATAGAAACACTTCCCTATATATTTAACACCTAAGTCAGTCTCAGTCAAATCAAATGTGTAAAAAAGTACAACCACTAATTCACGTGGTTATAAATAGCATACAGTACCTTCAGTATCCTGCAGATGGCAATATTGTCTCGTACGCCCAAGAAATTAACCACGGTAGAAAAGACGCACAGTCACGATGTAACGAGTCAAGTGTCCATTCAAATGTAGTGAAGTAAAGAGTACAGATACTCAATCCCAAATGAAGTAGAGAGTAAAAGCTTTTATTTTTCAAAGTACAAAGCAGCTAAAATGCTTAAGTAATAACGTCATTTTACTCAAGTGCTTGACATGACTGAAAATAATATATCATTAAACCTCTATTTGAACGCCTCCTTTCATTTGAACAGCACCTCTTTTAGACAGCCACCAGGTCTTGACAAATAAAGTGCCACCCTCTATTTGAAGGCCACCTCTAATAGAACGCCAAGGCAGGAAGAGTTGAACAATAGAGTGGTGTGCCGGTTAAATATAGTTTTTACGGTGTGTGTGTGTGTGTGTGTGTGTGTGTGTGTGTGTGTGTGTGTGTGTCTGTGTGCATATAATACAATCAAATAAATCAGAGAGAGGTCATGATTTATAATAATTCAAGTATTGAATTCAGTCATTTTAAGGACTTATGGGGAGATCACCATGTGAGCTTGCGTTCATAGCTTTGCTCTCCCTGTGGCAGCTTGAACCCTGATCCTTTGGAGCGACACACCTTCTGGACTCTGGGAGTCGGGGGTGTTTTCCTCATGCTGGCTCTGTATGGAGTGAACCAGGCTCAGGTCCAGCGATACCTCAGCTCCCGCACGGAAAAGGAGGCCATTATGTAAGAAAACACCCAATCCTCTGGTCAACACAAGCTCAAACTTTACACTCGCTGTGCTGCAGATTGACGCTTTTTTGTTGTTTTGTTCTCTGTGAGTAAGAGATATCGTGTTTTTGGCATCTGTGTTTAATGGCAAGGCTGGTTTGAATTTTTGGGGTGTTTTGGTCTTCTCAGGTCCTGCTATGCAGTGTTTCCATGCCAGCAGATCGTGCTCACATTGGGCTGTTTAATGGGGCTGGTTATGTACGCGCGCTATGGGGAGGAGAGCCCCCTGGATCAAGGTTACGTCCAGTCCAATGATCAGGTCCGATCACTTTTGAGAATGTATAAATATAATAATACAAAATTAACATGTATAAATTATAATAATAAAACATAGAGACACACACACTTTTACACACTCATGAGACTTTGTGTCAATAGCCCACTTAAAAATGTTCTTGCTGATAAAAACTGATGTGTCAAATACATATTTTTCCAAACTTTGAATATGTAAATAGCTAGTTAAAACTAAAGTAAGTTAAAAATTAAAATAGAGGCACTTGAAATAACAATAATAATCAGTTATGATTAATGGTAAAATAACAATTAATATAATTTGTTTCAGGAATAATTAGGGTTTTTTTTTTTTTTTTAATTGTTGGACTAGTTTAATTTCTAAAACCTCTCCAAATTTTAACTTTCTGTGGTGGAACCTTATCCAAAAATGTTTTTTCTTATGTTATTATTTGTTAAACTTCAGTTGTGGTACCTGCAGGTCAGGTATTTGAGCCTGTACCCATCCATCACTCTAACCATTAGGCCACAACTCCATTTTTCTTGAAACACGCAGGTTTAAATGGAGAAATAACTTTTTTTAAACCCAGTTTAAAATGGGTTAAACTACTTTGAACCCTCATAGAATGCAGCATGGATATATAAACATGGTGTGTTTTATAAAGTGTAAACCGAGAACGGAACAGCAGCATCTGTTCAGGAACAGGGAACAAAACCAGGTTTTCTGGTGCACAATAACATTCCACGTCTCTTTCTTTGTAGATGGTGTTGTATTTTGTCATGGATGTGCTGAGGGATCTCCCTGGTCTTCCAGGACTGTTTGTCGCCTGTCTGTTCAGTGGAGCTTTAAGGTAAAGACTTTCTTTTACGTCGTGTTAGGTATTAAGATTTTAAGTTTTTCGCTCTCTTACAGCACAATCTCATCAGCCTTCAACTCTCTGGCCACCGTCACAATGGAGGACCTGATCAAGCCTCACGTCGCCCCCATGACTGAGGCCCGCGCCACCCTAATGTCAAAACTCCTGGGTACTTTTATAAGAAATCCTGATTTGTCTTTAGTACATCATTTTTTTTCATTGGCTTTGGGAATAGCTGATATGGATGTATATTTTTCTGGTTTTCTTTCCAGCTCTTGGCTATGGCCTGGTGTGTCTGGCAATGGCTTACATCGCTTCTCTAATGGGCTCCGTGCTGCAGGTACAGTTCATGCTGATTAGCTCATGTATAATTCATGTATGATTAAGTCATGCAAAGACTGTAATGTTAGAATGACAGCACAGACTGGCCCAGTGATTTTCTTTTTTTGTTTTTTTTGTTATCCTAGCCACTGCTGACTTTGAGCAGATGGCCATTGTTAAATTGTCTTATACAGATGCTTTTGTAAAAAGCACTTTATTTAGGAATTAAACATAAAATGATCTAATTCTAAGTTCAGTCTCAACCATTCTCAACACTTTATACATTTAATGTTTGTCTTTTTGTTTGACTCGCCCAGGCAGCACTCAGTATATTCGGGATGGTCGGTGGTCCGCTTCTAGGCCTGTTCTGTCTTGGGATGTTTTTTCCTTGGGCCAATTCCACTGTAAGTCGAGAAAAGTGTTCATGTGTTTTTGTTTTTTCTCAAAAATATAAACCCTACATAAATTTTTTTTTTACAGTATTTGACAATTTTTTGGCAGATGCTCTTATGGAGAGAGAAACTTATACTTAAATATTCAGAAAATATGGCATCTATTTTCACATTTTTTGGATGTCGGATTCAATGTTTTTTTAACATTAAGCCCGATCAAATACTGATTTCTGATTATACATCTAGGATATATTTATACCAAAAATACATTTTTAATCAAAAAAGAAAACGCTCTACTACACATTTGGCACACTACTTATTGAAAATATTTTGTCGGATGCCTTTTAATCACTTTTTCTGTTTTATCTTTGAATTGTAAGAGTGAATGTGTGTAAAGAGTGTCTGTGTGTTTGTGTGTACAGTAAAATTGTTGCATACATTTACCAAAGACTCTTCTTGAGAATTTTGCTGCTTGGAAAAACGTTTAATTCACTCGACTTGGTCAGAAACTGTAAATTGTGCGTTGGATCTGACAGCTGTTTGTTTTTCAGGGCGCTCTGGTTGGGCTTTTTGCAGGGCTGGGAATGGCCTTCTGGATCGGTATTGGCAGTTTTGTGTCACGTATATCTGCTGTCGCTCCCCCAATCATCAACGCCACCGTCTTGCCTGATGTGGCAAACATGACAACAGTTGCCACGACAACGCTCATCACAGCTAAACCAAGGTGCATGTTTGATTATCAGTGTTAATGTTTAGTGTCTGCTAACACGTGTGTCTTGTGGTTGCAGGCCTTCTGGAGTTCAGGCTCTGTACTCTTTGTCGTACATGTGGTACAGTGCTCATAATTCTGCTACGGTTGTGGTGGTCGGACTGCTGGTCAGTTTTCTCACAGGTGAGGTGTTGTTCTCAGAGTGGGAAATATTACACACAGGAACGTCTGTGAATCATTTTGCAGAATTTGAACTTGTGGTTGTACGTCATTGCTTGTTTTCAACAGCTTGATTTCACAAATTCTCTTGGGTTTCCAAAATATAAAAGAAAAAACATGCTGGAGAATTTGAGGCTGAAAATTTGAGATGTGAATATGTGATGCTATGTGATTGGTTGGATCCAGAGTGTGTGTCACGCCTTCAGGTCCAGAGGTGCTGGGATTGGCTTCAGCTCCCTGTGACCAGAAATGGAAAAGCGGATTGATTTAAAACAAAAGCTACCGTGATGAACTGTAATTCAGTTTATTAGATTTAGAGGGATTAAAAATGCATTTCCATTTTTTAAGAAGGGGAACAGCGATCTGAAAAGAGCAAACAATTCAGATTTCTATATTTCTATATCTTAATCTCCACACAGGCCCATGGAAGGAGAAAGAACTGAACCCCGGCACGGTTTATCCCGTATTAGGCAATTTGCTCTTCTTTCTTCCCCAACGCTACCGAGAGAAACTCTGCTGTGTCACTCCACTGGACGACAAGGTAACTCGCATCGCATCAGCGTATCAATCAACTTTTGACGTTTACATTCCTAGTTTTGTGTTGCTTCTGTAGCGTAAAGGCCGGGACAGTCAGCCGTACCAGCTAGCGCAGAAAGAAAGCAACAGCGCTGGCTTCGCAAAAGAAGAAGAGAAGCTCAGGGAAGAAGAGGAAGAGCAGAGCACCGCCAAGCCCAATTGTGAGCTAGCTCATGTGGTGCAGGAAACGGCTTTGTGAAGCCCTTCTGTCTTTATCGCTCTTTTATATGAGTAACAGATTCCTTCACAACCTCCATTTCTCTATCCAGGAAAGTTTCCATCTCTGATATTTTCGCCGCACCATGATGTCATCATTTGGGATTGGCTCGGAAACCCTTTTGTTGAATGTTTTCAATCCCGAGGCTCTAAAATAATAGCTAGCGGATATTCAAATACGATCCCGAGTGACGGAAAACATCAACCGGGTTGTGAAATCGATGGAACAGATGAATGGATGCACAATTCCTCGTTGATAAACCGTGGTCACATGATTTCCGTCCATTTGGGTCTTTGTTTACCAAAGATCTTCTCCTCTACAAAGTTTGCTAACGTTGGCTTGATTTATGGTTAGCCTATGGTTTGCTAAATCGCGTACGTTTACAGGTGCAGTAGAATTTCTCGGATTTCACGTGAACCTTTTTTAGTTTGACAAGAAGCAACAGACCATTGGCGTCAGTTTTCTGGTGAAAATAATGCATGTGCATCTATCGTTTCTTCACCGAAGCCCCTTGTTTGTGAAAAGTGCCTCCGTATATGAATGTACAACGTAGTTTTGTGATTGATTTAGATTATTGTTCCTGTATTTGAACGCACATGACCCTTTTTAGTGTATTTGGCTTGTTGTTTCCACAATACTTTTAGAGAATTTGGCCCACTTCATTTCCAAATGTATGTCCAAAATATAATGTAATTACAACAATGTCTCGTGAGCTATAGGTTTATAACCAAATAGCTTTTGACCTAAAATCTGTGAGTTAAATGTTTGTGAGGTAATAATTTGTGAGATACCAATTTGTCAGCTAATAGCGTATGACCTAAAAACTTGTGAGCATAGCCTATGAGCTAAACGTTTGTGAGGTACCAGCTCATCAGCTAATAGCTTGTGAGCTAATAACCTGTGAGCTAAAAGTTTGTGAGGTAATAGCTTGTGAGGTACCAGCTCATCAGCTAATAGCGTGTGAGCTAATAACCTGTGAGCTAAAAGTTTGTGAGGTAATAGCTTGTGAGGTACCAGCTCATCAGCTAATAGCTTGTAAGCTAATAACCTGTGAGCTATAATTTTGTGAGGTACCAGCTCATCAGCTAATAGCTTGTGAGCTAAAAACCTATGAGCTAAAGGTTTGTGAGGTAATAGCTTGTGAGATACCATTTTGTCAGCTAATAGATTATGAGCTAAAAGTTTTTAAGCTAATAGCTTGTGAGCTAGACAATTGTGAGCTAATAGCCCATGAGCTAATAGCTTGTGAGCTACAAGTTTGTCAGTTTAATAGCTTATAAGCTAATAGCATCTAGGCTAAATACATCTTTAAAGTGTAGAGATAAACCCTGGCCATCACACACACAATGGAGAGTTCCTCTGAGATTCATAACATGAAGCGTTTATAGTTGCACTTTTAGTGAGTAATGGATTTGTTTGCTGTGTTTTGTCGCGCTCTGTGGTTCAGTCTGGACGCAGATCTTCGTCTTTGCCTTTCCAGTCGAGGCCTGTGATGTCGTTTCGTGCCTGACATTAGTGAAACATCCTACCATTTTCTCACGAGCACTGAGAGAGAAGCTTCAGAGCGATGCCTAGCCAAATCTCTTGTCCGTTTTCGTTTTTAATTCTCATCTTCGTGGTGCCGTTTTTTTTAGTTGTTTTTTTTTTTTTTTTCTTTCAGAAACTCATCTCACGGTAAACGTGTTGCTTTTATGATTTTGATTAAGTGTTTTTTGGACCATTACACTGCGTCTCACGTCTTTGTTTTCTAGCATCTCATGAACATTTGTCAAATGTCTGTTTGTTTAAAAGTGCCAGTTTTTTTATTTCCTCATACGTTGTTCTGTGATGTCATTAACCACAATGTTTAATTCAACCACTAATTGATGAGATGGTGTCAGTATAGTACATGAAAATGTATCTTAATTTGAATTAACAGCAGTCTTTGGTTCTAAAGTTATTGTTGAATACTTTTTAGTTTTTTCGTTGTTAAGTTTTTTTTTTTTTCTTTCGTCACATTAAATATCCCAAATAATTTTTAATTGATAATGTAAAAGATCGTTTTTTTAATCTAAATAATCCTTAAGAATATCCGGATAAAACTTTGCATAATTTCTATTATGAAATTTAATTGCTTTCACAAAAATTCATGCTTTAATAATGATTAATTTATAGCCTGATTTCTCATCTTTCCCGGTTTGTTTCAGGCTGGATGTTCCATCTCGTTTTTACCTGAATTGACTTGAATGATGTTCGCTAAATGCTTTAAAATAACCTGATCTGTAGATTGGCACACGAGACTTTCTTGAGACCAAAAATGTCTTTATTGGGCTCGATTTCTCATGTCGTTGACATTTTCTCAGAGTAAGTTGCCACAAAAAAATCAAGTGTTTAATAAAACCCAGGGGAAAGGATTGTGGAAGGAACCAGGATGTTGCAAACTGTACTTCCCGACAATATTTACACGCGTGTCCTTTACCGAGTCTTATACTGTGAGAATTTATATTTTCTATATTTTTAATTACTGCTCATTTTGTATGGAAAGTGTTTATTACCGTGCAAATAAATATTTTGATGCATAATATTTACGTTGAGATAAATATTATGAAAATATTTATTTTTTGTAGTCTTTTCCAAATATGCATTCCAGAATACCAGAAGCGATGGAGTGCGACCAGCTTCATCGCTTTGGTTGTGCCTTCACGCGTCTCTTCTTTTGATTGGTCGCGAAAGTTCCCGCCGTGAACTTTCCCTTCAGTGACAAAGAGACGGTTGTGTTCGTCCGCGATGATGCGTCTGCAGCGATGATGATTTCATTAAAAAAGCACAAAACAAGGCATTACTTCCTGTCACAAACTTTATTTCTTGAATTGTTTGTAATGAGAAAGTGTTTAAAAAATTGTCTCGAATAAAACACTTTATTTGAAATATTTGTTTCTTGAGTTTTTTTTATAATTTTGCATCTGTGGGGGAATTAATCAATACAATTTGTTTGTTTTTTATCATTCAAAATTACGCACTTTGTCTTTTTTGTCCTTTTTTTTTATTATAATGTTAAAAAAATGTTTAAAATTTTTTCTTTTATGTCATTAATTATTTTGTGACTGTATGCAAAGCGATTTGCAACACTGTTATACAATGAAACAACTTTCCATGGAGGAATCGAACCCCCATAGCTTGGTTGCAAACATCTATATCAGACAATCCACACAAGAAATAAAAGGCACGGAAAAATGCTATTTATTTACTCTTTAATCAAACGGCACTATTGCGAAAAAGCCATTGTTTCCCAAATGCTTGTGTTTTGCTGTTTTTAAGGACCTATATTTTCACTTCCTGCTTTGTGAGCGCCTTTTATTTTCATCTGGTGAAGACTAGACTGGTTTTTCATTTATTTTCTTGCCTCTCCACCATCCTGACAAAGTTCTGCAAATCCTCGGCGAGCAGTCGCGGTTCCTCCATCGCAGCAAAGTGACCTCCACGAGCCATGGGAGTGTAAGTCTTCAGGTTCCGGTATTTCTGTGTCACCCACACTTTAGGACTGTGCATCAGCTCATTCGGAAAACACGCCACAGCCGTCGGAACATGAACTGGAAGTCTGTTGGACAGAAAAGAGCGTAATTGAAAAATTTCCAATAAAGTAAATTTCAAATACAGTATTTATGCAGATATAAGCACGCCCCTGATTTTTCAGGCACAAAATAAAAATTTTCAAAAAATAAATGGCTAAATACTAATCTTAAAATATTTCGTTTAGCACACCTAACTTGTGACCCGTATCACTTAAACGTCAATTTACTTGAGTAATAGATTAAAACAAATCTATTCTAGTGATTGATTAGATCCAGAAACCTCAGCTGTTCCCAATGAGCCTTTACACTTTCTTTGTAATTTCTGTTACTGAGAAATAAAAGTGTATATATACACGTCTGCCTCCGGAACCATTATTTAAAGAAAGAAAAGAGAACACAGAAGCGCATCGCTGCATGAAGATGACATTTGCAATTATTTGTGTAAGCTCCTGACTTTAAATGTGGATAATGGACTGTTATATTGATTCATGCATTTTTAAAATATGTGCAATTTTAGCGTCTAAAACTGGGAAAAAGTGCTTATATTTGCGAAAATAAGGTAATTAAGCTGATTCTCCAGACATGACTCCTTCCATCCATTTTCTGAACCACTTCTTCCATTTCTGGGTCATATGGAGCCAATCACAGCCACTTTGGTGGCCAACCAATCACAGCAGGACACACATTCACACTTTCACTCACGCCTACGGACAATTCAATCACTACGCCACCGTGCTGCTAGACATGTTACATAAGTGCACATGTATGCCGACAGATAATAAATATTATTAATAGTATTAATTTGTTTTAGATACAGAGAAAGGCTTCTTAAAAATACGTTTAGAAAATTCCATATCGGTCCTACTTTGCATGAGGCTGGTCAAGGCCTTTGCCGAAGTTCTCTTTGTAGAAACGCATGGAGGACATAATGGACCCCGAGCTCCAGTAGATCATAACGTTTGTCAGAAGGTCATCAAGGGAAAACTTCCTGTTGGGGAAGCACAGACACGTTAAACAATCAAATACACGATTACCTCAGAACCTTCCACAGATCAACCTCTCCAGTCCTCCGTCCTCCAGCTTCTTGTTTTCAGGATCAGTCCATGTCGAAAACTTCTCCAAAATATAAGCAGCCAAGCCAACCGGAGAGTCGTTTAACCCGCGGCCTGAGCGAGACAGGAAATATAGTGAAATACTGGGTCTGAAGGCGGGATTAGTGGCCAACCAATCACAGCGCGGGACACACACACACCTATTGACAAAATGCAAGCATGCTAACGTGAATAATGGCGTCTCACCTACAGTGTCTGGTTTTGTGGACTGAATGTGCATGTATCCTGTTTCTTTAAGGCCGTCCACCACAAGCTTCTGCGTGACGGGGAACAGGCGTTTCACATCGTGCTCTGTGAATCCGAACAGGTTGGGGAACATCCGACCAAAGACCAGGGACAACATCATCACCGGTCCTGGTTTCGCCGGAGGAGCAAAGTTGACATGGAGGCCTTTCACGGAACTACAAACAAACCGATGAAACATGTAAGAAATATTAGTGAAATCTCTTTTGGAATCAATTTTGGAACAACATTCTTGATACTATTTGGAAAACTAGAACGCAAATTAAATTCAAGGTCACAGAATGTGCCAATCAGTGGCGGGGGAGGGGCTACTACACTGGTGGGCGGTGACTGAATGTCCAGTGATGTCACTTGAAGGCGACTATATTTTTTGACTATATCTGACAGTTGGGTTTTACTAAATAAACGCAGAGTAGCACAAAGCTTTACTTGGTGTTTAATAAAAGTTAAAACGTAAAAAACAAATCTAAGAGTACCTCATTAATTCTAATTGACAATGCCTTCTAGTGATATCACCGCCTATTCAGTCACAACCCACTGTGTGGTAGCCCCTCCCCCTTGTCCCTGATTGATTTTGTGACTTTGCTATAGTCCACATGTAATTTGTGTACGTATGTGGGTCTTAGTGGGAGGAGCCAGAGAGACCCAGTTTCCACTGTGTTGTGTTTTTAGTTTACTTCTGCGCTCATGATTGTGCTTGAAATATAATGGTTTTATAATGTTGTTATACATTAACAATGACCAATTTTCAAACTTTTGACTGATATTGATAGATGAATTGGATGCTTGTCTTGTGAACGATAAACACCAATTCTTTTATTTTGGGTTTTTTTGGGGGCATTTATATCAACTTGTTTCTTTTTTTTTTAAATTCTATTTATTTGTTAAATGTGCATTTTTTTATTTTACCTTTATAAAAATGTAGAAATCATGAGACAAACCTGGGCTGTAGCTGGGCCATATTAGTGGTTATGAGCCATCCCCAGTCTCCGCCCTGTAAATAAAAGCGGCTGAATCCCAGTCGCTTCATGAGTTTGTGGAAGATGTGTGCGGCACAAACAGAGTCGAAACCTGCACAAAACATCAAATCCAGTCCAGCACTACAGAACTCAAACCAGTTTAGTTCTTTGAATGTTTGGACCTTTCTTGTTCGGAGCCTCTGAGAAACCATAACCAGGAATGGAGGGGCAGATGACTTCAAACACCACGTCATCGGGGCTGGAAGGTTCCGTGAGCAGCGGAATAGCACCAAAAAACTCGTAAAAGGATCCGGGCCAGCCATGGACCATCATCAGGGGCACGGCGCTCCTTCCTTTGGGAAGATTCTTGGGCTTCACGTGGATGTAGTGAATGTCAATGCCTTTCAGAAGAAAACACAGGCTTTTTAATATCATAACTGACTTGAAATTTGAGTGGAAAAGGTTCATGATTTATGAAGATGTGACGCTATAAATACTAATTACTACCTTCAATTTTCGTCTTGAAATGAGGATATTGGTTGAGTTTCTCCACCTGTTTCCTCCAATCAAATTCATTCCTCCAATAAGACACAACTTTGCTGAGATATTTGGAGTTGAAGCCGTAGTTAAACTGACTGTCTTCTAGAGAAGGAAAAGAGCGGGTCTGATCCAGACGCCGATGCAAGTCCTAAAAGACGCACATTTTATGGAGAAAATTTCATTACTAAGGCAGATTTGCCGTGAGGTCTAGTGGATAAATTGCTAATTTAATAGAAAAGTCCAAAAAAAGGGCCAAAACTCAAGGCTGGGGGTCAGAACAGAATAAACATTAATACAACACACAAACATTACAAATCTAAAAAGAATTTTAAGACAAATATGTAGAAGAACAGACTATATTATTACATACTATATGAATAGACAAATATTATTCAAGATAAGAACAGACTTAATTCAATACTTTATTTAATTTTAAAATATGTTTGTATATTTATTTACAAATTATTTGTCCTTCATAAAAATTGAAACACACACACACACACACACACACACACACACACACACACACACACACACACACACACACACACACACCAATATTAGTTTATTTTAACAATGCAAGTAAGGAAATTGTTTAAAATTATACAATTATTTTTGGTACAAGGCAAGTCAGCTGAAGCATTGCATTCTGGGATATGTAGTTTTTATTTCATCAGTCCCGCGGGCTGGATTTGGCCCCCTGGCATTAAGTTTAACACATTTTAAAGATCAAGCCTAATTTACCTCAATCTCTTCTGAAGTGGTTTCAACTTTAAAAGGATGTATTTTTTCATCTTCTTGATCTTGAGAAGCAGTTCCCACGCCCCACCAGCCGTCCTCTGCTGTCAGGACACTCTTTCGTTTCTTGAGGATCACCAGAGCGACCACAGCTCCTAGTCCCAATGCTACCAGTATCTCTATATACATGGCTTTGGATCACCAAACAAACAAAAATGTATTATTTTTATTGTCTTTCATTGGAAAATCTGCAAAAGTACATATCACCTTTTGTGGTATCTAGCACAATTACTATTAAATAAATAGTATTTTACAATATATAGTTTTGTTGCATCTTAAACAATCCACTTATTTATACTCAAATCGTGATTAATATATGAAAGATACTCAAATAAAACCGAGCAAAGTTCTGCTGTTGCTCAACACACAACAGAGGGATTATGATGGGCAAATCTTTCTGGGTCAAAATGCATGACAAAGTTTTCTCTTTCGAAATCTTAACTTGCTATATTTTAAACAGACGGAATAAATAAAAAACTAATACAATTTGTTTGGTTGTTTTTTAACGCATAATTGAAATAAAACAAAAAATACATTAAACAGTATTTAGAATTGATAAGAACATTTAAAAAAATACAAATAAAAGTCACATAAGTGAAAACAAAACAACATACAAAGTTTATATAATTTATAGGAAAATTATATTAAATTAAAGGATAAAATAAATGATATTAAATGATTATATATATATGTGTGTATATATATATATATATATATATATATATATATATATATACACACAAACAAAAGTCGAAATAAAGCAGGCTGCATAAATAGGTTATAGATAAATACGTAAATAAAATGTAAATGAATTGTTGTAATAACATAAAAAGTATTCATATATATTTTTGTACTTAAACATTCCTCAAATTTTATATAAATATTATTATTTGAAGTGTATTAATTTTTGACACTTTTGCTTGATTATAGCAGTTTTTGTTGTCTTTGTGCATGTAGTATGTTTGTATGTATAATATATACTGTATGTATACACATACTGTATGTAAATCCACGTTTATGTATACTTTTAAAACAATAAACAAATAATTGCGCTCGAGTGCTATGCTAAAAAATATCGAGATGTGCAGCACACTTACCGACCAGTGTAGTGTTGTTCTATTGGTTGTTTAAGGAAACCGACCGTATGTGACTTAAAGCAGTAAAGGAGAGACGTTAAAACATCACACTCTCCTCCTCGAAACGCAGCTTGACTGCGAAGTCCGAATGCGATCGCCTCGCACTTCACCCGCAGACACGCGCCTAGTGCATTGTGGGAAGTGTAGTCACGTGCTTGTTCTTTTAGGAAACAAAGTTTAAGCCGTTGTGTGTTGCGTTAAGAAAACAAAAATATATTAAAACATTACGTTAGTCTGACAATAATTTATCGTAGCATACCATTTGTGTTTATAGTACTGATTTATAGATGTATATTAAGAATCAGAGTAAGAAGAAGCCATTCTGGAGTGGCAGTGACGCTGCTTTACAGTATTGCTTTTACACTGATGCTTTAACATTCATGCCGAGTTTCTGGAACATTCAACTCTTAACTAATTTGGTCAGCTGACAACCCGTATCTACTGAATGACGGTCTTATTCCATCATAGATGACAATTCCAGGATTCATTTGGCCCAAACTGTGAAAGAGTTGTTTAGAGAGCATGACACAACATTTTCAACAGACATATCAGTGTGACAGAGTCCAGATATTAACCCTAGTGAGAATCCTTGAGATGTGGTGAAGACTTTTGGTCTTATTTCTGACTATCAAGGAAATTTGGTTAAGCAAAACCCAGTCAGTTTTGTGAATGTGGTTAGATCAACATTACGTTACATTTAATCAAAGCTGTAATGGATAATTATGTGTGATTTTTACAGTCAAACACAAATTCATTAGAGCCAGATACCATTTTTGTTTCCAAGAAAAACGTGCTGGTTGAATGAAAAGTCTGGAAACAGATTTCAAAACATAATTTGCTAATACTGAGTGAGACGGGGGATTTGGAAAGAGAATGGAGATAGAAAGAATGAGACAGGGAGTGAGAATGTGACAGGGAGTAAGGGAGAGTGAAACAGGAGTGAGAATGTGACATGTTGAGTAAGGGAGAGAGTAGAACAGAAATTAAAAAGTGAAAGGACTAAGGGAGAGAGTAAAACAGGAGTGTGAAAGAGTGAGAATGTGACAGGAGTTAGGAAGAATGTGACAGGAGGAGTAAGGTAGAAGGAGTGAGGTGTGAGAAGAGTTGCAAACACACACTCATGTACACAATTACTTTCTGGAGAGTTACTGATACTAAAAAGCCTTAAAACAAAATGATAGCAGTCCTTAAATGTAGTAAAGTAAAATAATTTAATGGTAGAGGGAACACGATTTATTCAGTATGATCATGCTGAAGTGAACGTTTCACAAACAGACATCGCGTGTTTCCCCTTAGCGGTTATTATGGGATAATTTCTTTTAAAAATAAAAAAAACTCACTGAAAATAAAACCTAATTAAAACAAACTAACAATTGGACCAAACGCAAAGAACGGCGTGATCGTCTTCATGCCGTCCATTCCTGAAAATAAATGGCAGTGTCTCGTATGGTGGTTCTCCCGTCCACTCAACGCTCAACAAACATCAGCCGAGAGTCTCCATCCTCGGGTGGATGGGGCTTGTGCAGAGACTCGGCCCGCAACTAAAGTCCAGCTGGGGAGAGCCCGACTCGGTCAGTCCGTCTCCATTGCGCCGCTGTGAGACTCTTTAGACACCATTAGTCTCATCAGCTTCCCGTGCAGCTTCTCAATCTTCTTCACATCTTGAGCTTGGTCGGTCTTGTACTGTAAACACTGGAGGGAAAATAACGACATTTAATTCACACAGATGGCAAAGGCAGTGGTGGAAGTACTTGAGTAAATAGATGTTACTTGAGTATTTTTGCTACTTTTTGATACGCTGTACAAATACAAGCGGTTTTTACTCTCTACTGGACTACATATTTGATTCAAGAAAGAACAAGAACAGTGTCTAGTTTTTCCACACTTCTTGGTGTATTTTGAGCCTAAATTCAGCACGCGTACAATACTTAAGTTCTTTTACAACTGGATACTTTACGACTAATACTCAAGTCTCCTTGGAATTGGTGACTTGTAATGGAGTATTTTATTACAGTAAAGTAGTCTAGTTTCACTCCAGTATGGGTTTCAGCTACTACTTATACCTCTGTGACGAACAGAACCACAAACCCAGTCAGAAACACTCACCACTGCGTCGTCTGTGACTTTTACGCAAAGATTTCCGTCGCAGTGCCGATATTTGAGAACAACTCTGACCTGAAACGATAGATAAATCATCAGTAAGTACAAAAATACGTAATTTATCTCAAGACTTTCAGGATTTCACAGTAATTTGTAACAGCACTGGTGTGCCTTCGTTTCAAATTTGCAGCTTTTTTCGGCGCTTACCTTCATCGGGTCTGTCAAATATAACTTCTCCGCCGCTCGGGCAAAATCCTCCCATGTCTGATAATAAGGCATACTAGAAAAACGACTGAATCGGTGCAGATTTCGCTACTAAAACTACAGCAACGTTTCGACATACAGCTGTTTGAGCAAAATCCAGGTGGCTTAAAAACATGGCCGCGGCTAAGGAAACAAAACGCCTGTTGATTGGTCCATAGATGAATGGACCAATAGAAAATATGCTTACTCACTCGTGGACTACGTAAGCGTTAGTGCTTCGGTTTTATGTGACATGATTGGTTACAGAGCCCTAATCGGAAGAAATAGGCGATGCTAACTGAAATAGTACTGAATTATTTTGTATTATTTGTATAACCATGTTTTTCTGTATAAAACACTCAGAAATTAGGTGTATTATCTGTAAAGTATTGTATAGATAGGTAGAGATACTAACATTGAAACATTTTTCATGAGATCTTCCTGTATTTCTTGTAATCCTGTCAATTCACTGTATTTATACTAAACTCTCTTCACTCAATTCTGTGTAGTTAACGTTAAAATAAGTTTTTATATACGATTATATTGTTTTTTATCCCAAGCATTATCAGCACCCCCCTCTTATTTGTATCTGTATCCATACAAATTATAGCCCATTTTTAAAACAAACAATTGACTCACTTAATAAATACGTATTATGTAAGTCAGAACAATAGAGGGGAAAAAAGAATGTCAAGTCAAAGATCAAGTCAAAATAGTTCCAAACGTGTTTAGACCCTTCTGCATTTCCGTAGTCGTCGTTTCATTGGCGGGTTTCAAGCTGAGTTTCTATTGGACAGCGAATTCTCTCGCCGCACGAGCTTTCTATACGTGAGTGTTTAGTGTACGAATGCAAACGTTCTTATATAATTTCGCCACATTTCAGCCTGATTTCTAGAACAAAAGCTGGATTAAAGAGTTTATCCTGCCTCGCCATCTTTATAGTAAGTGTTTGCAATTGAAAATAATGTTTTTAGTACTTCAAGCTAACAACGGGTTAGGGTTAGGGTTAACATTTGCTCTAAAAATTTCCCATCTTAATATCAAATGTGTTTTCATTTGAATAAAACATCTTAATGATTTCTCATATACGTACTATTTGTTGTATTTTATTCTGAACGAATCGAACTAATTTGACATTCATATCAAAACACTACCTGACCTGTCAGTAACACAGTTGGTAAAACGTTCGTATTTATTCCGCAGGTTTTCGCGAAAATGCCTGTCTTTCGTCGAGTCGTGGAGAAACAGCTCCCGAACCCCATCCTGTACATGGCCTGGTCTCCAAAAAGAGATCTGATAGCCCTGGTCAACACAGCAGGAGAGGTCAGTACCCAACACTGATTTGATTAATATGTAAAATAAATGCCGAAGCGTTTATTGTACTGTAAATCTGGGCTGTTGCCTGGGGTCTATGTCGAAGACTACACAAGTCTCGAAAGCGTGTGGAAATATGATTGGCTTATATGGCCTTATAATAGTATGTAGAATATACCATTGTTTGACTCGAAATTTGTACATACGTGGCATATAGTACTGTATGTATGTGTATATGTACTGTATATAATTGAAACTGTATTCCTCAGTGGGGAAATTCGTTCTCTGCATTTAACAAACTCGGAGCAGTGGGCAGCCTAAGTGGCCATTCTACTTTTCTTCAACTTGTATTAATGTTGTTTGTCAAGTATAAATGGTTTGTTTTTCGAGTAGGAAACTAGAACTAGAATTTCTCCATGGGGATGAATAAAGAATTTCTGATATGCTTAGATAGTTAGCCTTGCGGTCAGAAGGTTGTAGGTTTGAATCCCAAAACCAGCGGTTCCACTACTGGAGTGTGTTCTTCACCACTGGTGTGCCCACTACTCCAGACTTGTGCATGTGTGTTCACTTCATTGTGTGTGCTTGTACACTTCACTGTTTGTATTTGTCCATTCAGTCCATTCGTCGATCTGATCACTTTCTTACCACTTTTTATTAAAAACTGTTGTGTTCTTACAGATTCTTCTGCATCGCCTTGCCAACTTTCAGCGTGTGTGGAGTCTTCCACCCAATGAAAACACGGGAAAAGAGATCACATCCCTGGCCTGGAGACCTGATGGGAAAAGTATTCTGTGTTTCCTGATGATAATCCTAATCTATAAGGCTGCATGACTATGTGACAGGATTATGCAAAGTAAACAGTGCAAAACTAGTAACTGGTCTGTTATCTACAGTTCTGGCCTTTAGCGTGGGCGACACAAAGCAGCTGGTGTTGTGCGACGTGGAGAAGGCAGAAATCCTTCACCTGTATCCCGTGGAGCATCCGGCCTCCTGCATGCACTGGATGGAAGTGCAAGATGACAGCAGGTTAGTTTAATGTGCCTGTGTGTGACTTTTAAATGCTTATTTAAAATAATATCAAAATATACACACATAAAACGCAAATCAAATAAAGTGAACAAAGAACCCAAAAGTCTAACGTGAACTAAAGTGTTTTAAAGTTACAATTCAAACATATGAATATAAATATAGAGAGCCGCAATCTAAAGTTTTAGTTTTTCTTTGTTCATTTACCTCTAGGTAAACAGCAGCGACAGGTTTCATTACCAATGCTATAATCCGTGCTAGATAATGTGCTAGAATTGTATATTAAAGTGATCACATTGTAAATGTACAGTATTAACAGTTATTAGGTAGAAACTTCTTCTCTGGAATCAGATTCTGATTTGCAAAGATTATTGCAAAACATTTTTTTGCAAAACATCTTCCATTTCGCTCTTGAAAGACAAAAATAACAGACTTTTATCATATACTACATACCGGTACTATATACTATATAATACTATATATCCACACACGTCATATGTTAAAATTTTGCTTTAATTACGTTTTTGTGAATAAACAAAATCACAACCAGCTTCACGAGGATACTTCAATGATGACAATAAAAGTGTAAACCCCCCCCATTCCAAAAAAAAAAAAAAATTATTTAAACATAGTGGTGTAGCAGAAATAAGCTAATATTCATAAACACAATTACCCTCAAACCTCTGTCAAGTGTTATTGTAGCTGTTCTATACATTTCTGTACATAATTTACATGCACTCCCATTGATGTATTTACGAGCCTCATTATTTACTGTAAGTAACACACTTATGCACTTCGGCTTAGATACTATGACAATAAGCATTATGTATAAGTATAATATATAACATGTAGCCCCACCCACTCCTATGCAGATGAGCATGGGTTGTACAATCACTAATGGAAATGTCTCCATTTTAGCACAATTTTTACAGACAGTGCTTATGTCCGTTACATATACGTAATTGTATAGTCTGTAAATTTGCTTTATTTATTCTGTGTCTGCAAGTTTTTCTTCTCTGTCTTTTTAGCGCAACCTCATCTTTTAGCGAGTCAGAGGATGAGTCCAGTCGTTTCCTACCAAAGCTACCCTCTCTTCCTAAAAGGTTCGTCCCAGCTTTACACCTCAATGTACATTTTCTTTAGTGTTTTTTTGTTTCGGTTTTTTTTTTTTTTTTTTGCTGTGGCTTTACTCACATTTTTTCTTTGGCATCTTGTGACTCTGTTCATTGTTCTTTTACTGTGTGTTTTTAGTTACAGCACCTCATCTAAAATATTTAGGTAAGAATGCATTTTTTGTGATTATTATGATTACGCTCATTTGCATGTGGCTTTTTGGTCTCATTGTGTGTTTTTATTAGTGTGTAATGATCTTGATTTTTATTTTCACAGTGAAGAGAAGTCAGATGAAGTCACAAACCTTTTGGGGGATGTGAGGTTAGTGTTAATGGATTTGACTTTTGTTAAGATTAGACATGTCTGCAATTTTGTGCAATACTGGTAATTATAATTAGTTTAACAATTAATAATTTAATTATTTGTTTAACAGTATGACATTAATAAATATTGGATATTTAATTGAAATGAAATACGACCAATCAGAATCGCTTTCAGAAAGACTGAAATAATTTGATCACTGAGTAAAATAAAGTAAAAAAAAAAAAATAATAATTAGTTCACTATTTGGTAAAGTAAAAACCATTACTCTTTCTTTTTTTTTTCTTCATTTATGAAAAGATGCATTAAATATACTTTTAAGGGGACGAAATACTCTTACAAAGGAACCTATACACAATTTTTACACCAATCTTTTTATTCAGCATTTTTGAATGTAACTGTCAATAACAAATAACGTATATATTATATAATATATATATATATATATATATAATGTTCATATAACGGAATTAATGTAGTAAAATTAACGTACAATATTTTTGTATTTAGCTCATTCTTTATTCGCAGTCACCTATAAAGAAACGTCTCAGATGGAAAATTAATGGGTGCACACAAGATATTAGCAAATTAGCAATGTTTTTTTCTCCTGACATATTCAAATCTTCGAATAAGAAAATTTTCTTAATCTCTTCAAAATGTTGATACCTGGTTTAGTAAACAGTGACGTGCCTTTCAGACTCAACATCCTGGTGCTGGGCGGTCCGGTGGGATTTGTGGAGCTGTACGCATACGGCCTTTATAAGATTGCTACTCTGACAGGAGTAAGATAACCCTTATCTTCACACTCTTTATCTTTACCTGAACACGGTGAATGTTATCATTACGTATCAGATTTCAGGGACGTGCCGGAGCCTCGGACTGTCCAGTGACCTCAAGTCTCTCTCGGTGATCACAGAAAGAGCATGTGGAGCGGGAAACAGCGAGATCCATTACGCGCAGGTAGAGTCTGTCATTCTTTGTCTATCAAAATGTAGTTTAAGTAGGTAAGATCCAGTCTATCAATAGGCTGAAGGAGATTTTTGGCAACTGTTTTGCAGCTGGACACTGGTTTGCTCTCCTCGTGTCTGCCGGAGCTGACCAAGATGGCGCGCAAATTCACACACATATCTACACTTTTGCAGGTGATTCAGTTCAAATAAGGCCTGTAATAAACTTTGAAATCTGTGTGTGTTGTGTCTGTCTGTCTATCTGTATATGTCTGTGTGTTTGTGTGTGGTTTGCCCATCTGTGTGTCTGTCTGTCTGTCTAGTCTACCTGGTCTGTATGTCTGTTTGTCTATCTGTATGCCTGATTGTCTATCTGTATATATCTGACCTGTCTGTGTTCCTCTGTCTGTATCTATGTCTCTCTATCCGTATCTGCATGTCTGTCTGTTTCTGTCTGTCTAGTCTATCTTGTCTACTATAAATGTCTGTCTCTCTATATATCTTTATCTGGCTTGTCTGTGTATCCTTCCATCCATCCATCCATCCATCCATTCAGTCTCCATGTGTATGTCTGTATGTCCATTTTTCTGTTAGTCTATCTATCTATCTGTCTAACTTTTCTGATAGTCTCTCCAGTTATATGTCTGTCTGTGTATCTATTCTAATTTATCTTTTCTGTTTGTCTCTCCATCTATATGTCTGTTTGTCTGTCTTTCTAATCTATCTTTTCTATTTGTCTCGCCATCTATATGTCTGTCTGTCTTATATATCTTTCTAATCTATCTTTTCTGTTTGTCTCTCCATCTATATGTCTGTCTGTCTATTCTAATATAATCTAATTTCTGCTTGTCTCGCACTCATTTTCTCTGTCTATCTTTTGTTGTCTATCTTTTCTGCTTGTCTTTCATTCTTTTTATATGTCTACGTTTTGTTGTCTATTTGGTCTGTCTATCCATCCATAACAGAATCGTATTGTTTCTTTCTATCAGTATCTGCGACTGTCTCTCACGTGTATGTGTGAAGCTTGGGAAGACATCCTGACGCAGATGGATCTCCGTCTCACTAAGTTTGTTCAGGTCTGACTTGTGGAATTGAGATTATAATCATTGTTCTTTTTTTTAACTTTTGCTTTGCATTACTCGCTAACACAACGATTTGTGTTGATGTCTTGTAGGAAAAGAACACAAGCACTCAAGTTCAAGATGAATTCCTAGAGTTACTGCTGTGGGGCCAGGCAAGGCACGTTTAAAAAAACACAACATGATTTTATTTATTTTCACATTTTACATATTCACATACCTGTGAAATGTCGTAAAACAATTATTTTTCATTACATTGTAATAATAGTATAATAACTTTTTTAAAATTAATAATAATGTTTGGTCGGTGTTAATCAGCCTTTAATTCGTTTTAGGTTATTACAATTACATTTTCTTATAAACCCCTATAAACTGGAAAGTGGAATAACAAACATTTTTATAAAAGGTTGATTTGTAAAATTAATATTTCTAACAAAGTACAAAAAATGTGCTCTCAATTAAAAAAATGTTTGTTCTGGGTGATTTACATTAAATAAATAATGTGTGCTTTAAATAAACGTGTGCATTAAATGTCCACAAGAGGGCAGAACTTCACTTTATAAACCTTCATTCGGGCCTAAAATTGATTTTACTTGATCTCTATTTCCCATTTAGCCCTGAATTACAAGCTCTTCTCATGAATCAGCTGACTGTCAAAGTAAGACTTTTTATTCAGTTGTTTGTATGATGTACTTGTTACGCTCTGTGGTTCCAAAATGATGATGTGACTGGTCCATTAACTCAGGGGTTGAAGATGCTGGGCCAGTCTATTGATTCTTCATACTCCAGCATTCAGAAGCTTGTCATCAGCCATCTGCAGAGGTACACGCCTCATCATTCTCTGAAGCACAGCAGCACGTGTATTTCATTCTTGCTGTCCTCACAGTGGCTCCGAGGCTCTGCTGTATCATTTAAGCGAGGTCAAGGGAATGGCGCTTTGGAAACACCGCTTTCAGCCTCTTGGTTTGGACCCTGCGGCCATCGAGGGTAAAATCTTTTGACGCGTTGACCACTTTAGAGCTCTAGATGTTTGATTTAAAAAGAGTAACATTGTTTTGTCCACTAAACTAAGCGGAACTGTTTGGTGGATCACAGTGGAAATAAACGCAATACGAATATACATTGTACGTGACGTTATTACGGGACATGACCTAAAAATGAAATACACCCTTGAATGAGTTTGTGAGTGCGTGCGTGCGTGTCTGTGTGGTGTGCAGAAATCAGACTAGGAATTGGTATTGGATTAGATTAAATAATGTATTTTCATATATTATTAATTGCATTAAATTTTTTTTATAAATTAGAATTATAATAATTATTAAAATGCATTATTGTTTTGTTTATAAAAATGTCATATATCAATTTAATATTGATTAATTATATATAATGAAACATTTTTTTACTTGATTGTTTCACTTACCGTATATTTAACGAATTATATTTTTTTAACGAACTATCACAATTAAGTCAGTTTTCTTTTTAAACTTATGTATTGTTTTTTTAGATGCCATCACTGCCGTCGGATCCTTCACCTTGAAAACCAGCGAACTTCTGCAGTGAGTCCACATTTCTCTCGCCGTTAGATTTTAGAACCATTTCAGTCTGGTTTTATCTTCCCTCCAGAGTCATTGACAAGAGCATGAAGAACTTTAAAGCCTTTTTCCGGTGGCTTTACGTCGGTAAGTCGCGGGAAAGGTTTTGGCTGTTTCACCTCTGGTCAGCTTGAAATGAAGACATGAATCTGGATCTTTCCAGCAATGCTGCGGATGTCAGACGATCACGTTCCTCTTGAGCTCAACAAGGTGAGAACAGACGTCTGCGGGACTGTGTTTGTGCTGGGGACTGAGAAGCTTGTGTCTTTCAGATGACTCACAAGGATCTGGCGTTTGTGGCCGACTTCCTGTCTGAGCACTTCAGCGCCGTGAGTGAATCCAACGCTTTTCCCGATAGACTGCATGTTTCACGCTCTTGGTGGTCTCGGAGCAATTGGTGATCTTAGAGAATAAAAAATAAAAAAACGACCCTGTTCATGTCACTTTATATTCTGCTAATACTTAGTTTTCTATATAATTTATATTCTAACTATATTAAATATTACATTTAATTATAAATATTTTAACTTGGTCATTATTTTGTAAGAGGTTAAACTTAAGTAGTTCACAGAGAGATTGGAAATTTCAGATTTCTTATATTTCTCATATTACAATTTGATATTTATTTAGAAAGTAATTGATTAAAAATCATGTTTTGAAGCATAGAGGAGGCAGTAAACTGTTATGCTATACATCCAAAGAAGCTTCGAAATGCCCATTTTATTCGCTCACTAATTTGCGACATGAAGAATTCTGCAAATATGTTTCAAGTGACGTTGTTCTTTCAGTATAGTTTTAATATAGTTATGATCATGTGGATTTCCTCCGGGTCTCCAGTTTTTAAACCTCCAGGAGAATTGTCATCTTCAAAATTGTCTATAGGACCAATAAATAATAAAAGTTGCTCAGAAAGTAAATGAATACATACAGTACATCCACAGTTTCCAGTAAATTTTATAGCCGTTATAATGTACTGAAAAAATGTAAGTCGCTCGACAACATCTGAAGTTTGAAGCAGTTAGAAAATTAGCAGTTGCTTACACCCCCCCCCCCTCCTGTTCAGAACGAGGAGCTTTTTGATCGGAAAGGAAAGTATTTCAGCGTTGAGCAGGTCGGACAGGTGAGTACATACATACGCTGCTCTTGTAGAGTTACTGTTTCATCTTTTACTCGGATTCTCTTTCTTTTAGTACTTAAAGGATGAAGATGAAGAATTGATGTCTCCGCCCAACATGGAGGGCAACCAATGGGTGACGTTCGTTAAGCAGAGCTCTCATCTTAAAGGTACAGAGGCCACATTCTGTCACTACAAACTATATTTGGGTGTTACATGATAATAATTAGTGGTTTTTTGTCTTTTCCGCAGACAGTCCCCTCCTCTTCCCCACCTACCCACAAAAGTCGCTGCACTTTGTCAAAAGACTGATGGAAAGCTCAATTGATCTGTGCTTACAAAAACCAGCCGTGAGTCTCTACCACGGCCTTCCGACATTAGAAATGCTCATTCGCATCATTCATAAAGCGCTTTAGAGTCCCAAAACTGTCTTTACTAATATAACACTGCCGTTTATTTTTTTCCGAGGACCACATGAAAATATTGTGGTGGTCCGAACAAAAAGGCAAAGCTCAATTCTGCTGGAGATTCAAGTTTATTTACGTATATAGCGCTTTTCTCAGTTCGAGACAAACACAAAGTCGCTATGCGAATTAGGGAAAAAATAGTCTGTAAAGGAGAATATTGTCCATTATTTGTCTGTGTTCAAAAATTTGGAAAAAAAAAAGAAATGCGCATTGTTCATCTGTGTTCAGATTATGTTCTGTGACCATTACTCGTATTTTTGTACCGAGAACATTGAATGTCATTGATATTTCATTGATTATTCACGTAAATAGAAAAAAAAAACAAGTTGTAAACAATAATAAGCCATTGCCTGTTTAGTCTATGGTCAATTGAAATATACGTATATTAATGTTGTCATTTTACCAGATGGAGTCAACTAAAATACTGTATAATGGTATGATAATAAGATAATTTCAACATTTGTGTGACACGTACAAATCATATTTAAAATAATGTTATATATACACCACAAAACTACTTTTTGAACATTATGGTGCTCTGGAACATTCTTACGTTGTACGTGTGTGTATATTTATATATTATTTAAGGAAAATATTTAAGGAAAAAGTCAGATTTGACTGACTTTTTGCTTTACTTTTCTACAGGAAAAATTCATCTGGAATACATTTTAGGCATCTTTGTAGCTTTAATTGTGTTTTCTATATTTAAACACTTCTCTTCCTACGAACACGATCCGTTCTTTATCATGTTCTTATGTTCATAGTTTAATTATTTAGTTACAGCACCATGTGCTGCTTTATCTCAAGTGTTGCTTCTTTTCTTTTCCTCACCACACGTGTGTCTGACTCCTGACTCTTTTTCAGGAAGTGATCGGCCTTTCAGTGAAACAATCGTCGTGTTTTCAGCTCTACACGGTCCCTGAGAGGTATTCTGTGCTCATCACACTCTGGTAGAACATGGTAGATCTTGTCACTTGGATCTTGTGATTTATACAGTTCTTTCTTTCTAATTCATGTCTTGTTTTTGTACATGTGAACGTGTTTCTAGCTCAGAAAAAGCGCCAAGGCTGTTCGAGCTGCCAGCACTGTAAGTGTGTATTGTACATTAATTCATACTTATATTGTTAGTGTCTTTGAAGCGTGTGTAATGCTTTAACGCAGGTGGAACGATAAGAAGGCTGCTGTGCATTATGTGGTGTTCTGTATGGCAGAAGTCTCACCGTCTAAAATCTACGTTCTGAGGAGACCGACAGACCCCAACAGGTATTAACCTCACAGAATGTACGGAAAACAGGACTGATCTAAACAATCTACCTACTGTAAAATGCAAAACATATATTTGTTCATAAATGTGTTTTTTTTTTCTCAAAATTGCGACAAGTCATACATAGAAAACACATAATCAACATTCAGCACAAAGCAGTGAGTTTTAAAACTAAAGTTAAGAACCAGCTATTCTGAAAGATAAATGACAAATGTGCTGTGAGGCCACAAAATATCATAAATAAATGAATAATAAATAGTATGAATAAATGTAAGAAAATGGTAAAAAAGACAGAAAATCTGCGTTCTGAGGAGACCAACAGAGCCTCAACAAGTATTAACGTAAGGTACGGAAAACTGAACTGATCTAAACATTCTACATACTCTAAAATGAAAAACATATATTTAGTTTATAAATATAAACAGTTCTTTTTGAGCAAAATTGTGACAAATTATACATAAAAAGCACAAAATAGACAAAGAATCAGCATATCGCAGCATATGAGTGTTAAAAGCAAAGATAAGCAGCTTTTCTGAAAGGTAAATGACAAATATGCTGTGACAGGCCAAAAAATATCATAAATAAACTATTAACAAATAGTATGTATTTTAATAACTAGAGTTTTTTTATTTATTCTGTATAGTATACGTGTGTTCATGGGTCTCCCGTGACCTCATCAACCCAAATTGTGTAATCATGTTTAGTTTTTATTTTTTATCTGTGCCTTATGTCTGATAATTCCGTGGCTAATTGTGAGGAATAAACATTGCCGTTGGGTAAACTGGGATTTTATTTCAGTTCTCTCAGCTCGACTTCAGAGTAAAGTCTGTGTTGTAGACGTAATGAACAATCCAAACAATCCGCTCAACATTTCCATTCGTTGGAACAATGGTGTTTACTGACAGATGAGACAAAAGATGCTATTCAAAAAACAATAATAATGGAAGGTTTCTTTATCGCTTTATTCTCATTTGCACTTCTTTACCCGTTTTCTTGAGTTTAGGAGGAAAAAAATGAAGTTTAAACACACACCTTACAAGCTAGATGGAGTTTTTGGTGCAGTGGTTTGTGTGGGTGGTGCCCCACGTCAGAAAAGATCTGATTGGCTGCTCAGTGTGTCAATCAGAAGACACCTTTCACAGTGAGGAAAGATGATTGGCTGACATCAATTTTTTTTACCCACATTTACGTCACGTTCAATCAATATCATGCATCCTTGGCCTACAGTGTGATTTTTTTTTTCCCCTATGAGTGTGTGATAAACTCTTCATTTGTGTGTTTTAGGTCCTTGTCTAATGCTCTGGTGGCACTGAACCTCACAGCTTCACCCAGCGCTGGTATAGATGATGAAGCCGAAGCATCTGATCCATCGTGAGTTCATCAAAGAAGCAACCAAATAATTTACTTTGTGAATAATTGCCATCAGACTTAAAGAAAACTGTTTGTCAATCAGCTTGTACAGTTGCCTGGATGCCCGGTTCTACGATGACGAGACCCTGACGGTGATTTTGAAAAATCTGGAGGATGAGAACAACACGCGATTGCTGGCTCAGCTTCCTTTAAGCTCCGTTCTGGCTGGGGAGGAAGACTTTTCCTGGGACTTTAAGCTCAGGTATTGCTCTTCTCTGATTTCAGTGGTCCGTTATCATTGATCAACCGTCTTTCCTTCTCTGGTGTGTCAGTTTGGAGCAGCAGGCCAGCGGCATCCCGAGCCGAGATCTTTCCTGGGGACAGCAGAGCAGAGAGCTGGAGAACATCAACGCTCAGTTTGTGGCTGTCAATGGCTTCCGGAAACTGGCCTGCCTGGTAAAAATGTCGTTTCTGCATCCATGTCAATTTGTCAATTGTTCACATATGACAGCTGGACAATAGTCCTGTATATGTGTCTTACAGTACGTAACTGTGTTTGTCCCTTTAGCTGAGCTCCAATCTGCGACATGTACGCATCTTTGAGATGGACGCGGAGGAAGAAGAGGAGGATGAAGAACGGGCTGATGAATCACAAGAAATGAGCTCGGACCAGGAAAGAATTGAGGAATCGCTAGCCAATCAGAGTGATGCTGGAGAAACTGCTCATGTGACAGGTCAAGGGTCAGGAGACATTCTTGATGTAACTGCAGGATCGGATACACTTTGAACCCTGACTTTCTGTGTGTGTGTGTGTGTGTGCGTGTGCGTGTGCGTGCGCGTGCGCGTGCGTGTGTGTGTGTGTGTGTGTGTGTGTGTGTGTGAGAAAGAGAAAAAGAAAAGCCCTCAATTACAGTTAACTATTAATCAAAATGGAAACTGTTATTTGTAAATAAAGCCATTTTTGCTATGTTTGAAATTTGCAAGTCTCTTTTAAGAGCAACGTTTTAACTAAAAGTTTTATTTTTCTCAATACAAGGATTTTTTTTTTTTAACAAAACGATGTGACACACTGCATGAACACATGTAGCAGGTGTCAAGAAGAGCAAATGCTGTACGTTTACGTATTTATATTTTTATTATTAGTTCGAAATCTTGGGAAAGAATAAAAATGGAATGTCGCAATGCTAATCGCAGATTTTAAGTTTGATATTCAAATATATTTTTAACAAGGTTTGACATTTATTTATTTTTTTTACATACACTTTATTATAAAATATAATAATTTTCAATAGATTATAGTCGCGCGTCTACTAATTTTCGAGTATATATAATTCTTCGCTGTTTATTAACATAGACGCACAGGCGCGCCTTCATTGTCGCGGCGGTGTCGTCCGAGTTAAAGTGCGCGTTCACGGAAAGGGTCGCTCCCAAAACGTGCTCGTCCCCGTCGAGGCACGTGATGACGTCTCTGTGTAGCTTCTCAAAGATTTCCCAGTCAGCGACTGGCGGACAGTAAAGATGGCGACGGGGCATACGGTGTGTTCTCTTGGCCGGATAAGATGACGACGATAAGACTTGTAGCGTTGGTGGCGCGACGTTGACAGTGCCCCGGTGAGAGGCTTTCGGACAGTCTTGGGCGAACTTGTCGACTTTGGAGGTAGTTTAACGAAGACGGACTGCGGACTCGCTGCTGCTTCTGCCATGGAGGATATCAACTCGAACATCAACGCGGACTTGGAGGTGCGGAAGCTCCAGGATCTCGTGAAGAAACTCGAGCAACAGAACGAGCAGCTCCGAAGCCGATCGACTCTTCTCTCCTCGCCCGCGGGCGGCAACAACAGACCGCTGAGCGCCGGTTATGAGTCCCCGGGAGCCGCCGGGTTCGCTGGGGTGGGGTTCGGCAATTCGAGGCTTTTCGGGGGCTTGATGGACCCCCGCCTGAGCCCCAGACGGTCCTACCACGGTGGCACTTACGCGGCAGGGTATGACAGCGACAGCGCTACCTGCCCCACCTCGAACACGTCTTATTTCAGCGATTGCTCACATTTGATGGAGGACGGGGAAACTTCTGTGTTGGATGAGGTGGAGATCCTGGATCTGGAGGACATGGACTGCGTGTACGAGGAGGAAGACAGCTGGTGAGTAAAGTTGCGTCCGATCATGTGTTTGACAGGCGCGCGCAGCTGTGCGTGGACGCAGGTGACGCCTGTTCGGAGGAATGTGCTCGATGCGATCTTTTCTTCTTCTTCTTCTTTTTCTTCTTCACTCGTGGCCGTTATTGTATTGTTCGGTTTTCTCGTTTGCCTAATCTACGGAGATTAGTGTCGAATCATTACAGATCCGGTACGCAGCCTGTTTACCTTGTCACGCATGCGCGCACGCGCGCGCGTCGGGCTCGTGCAACAGTTTGCTGACCCGCTTTATCGGTTTGGGGTCACTGCGTATGCATTTTGTTCAATTGAACAGCTTTTAATGTAACTCTAATTGTTTAAAGTATTTGGTGGGAAAAGCAGACATGAGCTGTTGGAATGCCAGTTATGATGCACAATGAGCAAGGTTTGTTATTTACGTCACAGAGATTTTTGTTTTCCTAGCCATTGTTTCCTATTTACTTGCTCACTGCTCAGTCATGGTTAAATTATTGTCGTAATTCTGTTACAGCCGCATTGCTTTGAGAGAAACCTGAACATCAACTTTACCTTAATCACATATAAGAAACACATTTATTATGACATCTTATTTATTCACAATTTGTTGTTTAGTGTCCCGACTTAATGACAGTTTGTAACGGTGCTTTTATGATAATTGCTAAAATGTGATTCGGCATAAACAACCCGTGCAACTTTTGTTAATCTGTAATATAAATTACGATAGCAGGTTAATAATATTGGCTTTAGTATTAAAATATGAGCAGGAAAATATAATATTTACTCTCTTGTTGTTTACAATATCAACAAGATTTTTTCTTCAGTAAAATTTCCATATAAAAATGTATTAAAGCAGTATTAAAAATCTTATTCTGGTGATACTTGTATTCTATTGATTTATAAAAGTTCTTGTCAATCCGGTATTGTGATCTTTTGAGGGAAGCTCAGCTGTTGTTTGTCGGCTTATGTGTGTTTATGTCAGTGTGACCGATCATTTGTGTTTGCTTTGATCAGTGTCCGTGTGTTTAAGTCCGTTTACACACAATCTGATGTAATCCAGACTTTCAATCCTGTTTGGTTGGATGCTTAATCCCCGCAACATCTGTAGCTCGGCACATTGACTGGCTTGAATTTATCTGCTCGTTTAGACACCATTGCCTAAATATGATTTTTTTTTTTTAAAGATTTTAAATAAATATTTTTGAACTACTGACATCTTTGAAATATTTTGGATTTATATATTCACATGTACAGTATATAAAAAATAAAATGTGAGAAATATTTATATGGTGTAAATGTAATTATGAATTATTGTGTGTGTGTGTGTGTGTGTGTGTGTGTGTGTGTGTTCCACAACAGATGTGTTCTTGAGCAAGACACTGAACCTGATCTGTTCGTTCCCTAAATCACTTTGGATAAAAATGTCTGCCAAATAATGTTCAGTATTAATAGCAATAAAATGTTCTCATGTACTTCTTGTGAGTCTCTGTAGTATTCCAGCCCCTCAAAAACTTTTATGGTGTTTATAGCTGACTTCCAGTAAGCCAGTGTGACTCCTCAAAGCTGGTATTTTGACCTTATACGACCCCTTGTTCACCACATAGTACCGTGTTATTCAGACTATAAGCACACTGCATTATAAGGCGCAGCTTTGATCAAGATTTATTTCCTTTTTTTTTCTTTTTACATATAAGGCACACATTATGTTCGGATTCTATGGCACACATAAAACTTATAAACATTTTTTTAGAATTTTAAGCATACGTTGTAGTCGATAAATACAGTAAATAAACCCAGCTGAAAAAACACTTTGCCCCAGACTTTTGACATTTAATCATTAGGACAATATCATGAAACAAAATCTTTGAGGGTTTTTTATGTATAGTCTCTATGCTGATTTGGACTTCTTGAGACACTATTTTGAAAGTTGTATTTGTGAAGACAAGTCTTTTCTGTCATGTGACCTGACTGGTCTGTGTTTTATTCTTTCAGGTTATATGAGGCAAAATTGAACAGTCCTTTGCAGAAAGCCTTGAGTCCCGTGGTGTGGTGCAGACAGGCTCTGGACAACCCCAGTCCCGACATGGAGTCCGCCAAGCGCTCGCTCTTACACAGACTCGACCTCACCATGTCAGGTAGCGCACGTCCTGTTTAAATCAGGATTTATTCACAAACAAATTGTCAAATTCACTCACTTTTTTCTTCTTCTTTTTTGTATTTATTGACACATACCGGGAATATTCAGGAAACGTGGAGTCATTATCACGAATCACGAATTTCTCGAATATCACAAATTTTTATAAAAAAAAAAACCCATAAAATAAATTCAGATTTTATTATTTTGTCTAGATTTCAGTTGGATTTTGCCCCTTTTTTCTCTTTTGGCTTGTCTAATGCTTCTCTATATTGTAGCTGTGATCAACCTTTTACGGAGCAGATTTTTTCCACGTGCCGACTCGCTTTTAATTTAAAGTCATACTTTTTTGCATGCACTTTTGATTTGTGTTGGTCTGTCTTTTGTAGTTTTAGACGGAGCAGAGTTTTGACAGTTTCCTTTGAGTGCTAAGCCTTTATTTAGTCAAGTACTCTCACGTGACGTGCCAGAAATTGTCCGGCTCTTTATAGAACGGCACAGACTGTCCATCTCCGTCCCGCTGACCTGCAAGTGGAAATCAGATCAGATCAAATATAAAAAAATTGTCACATGCATAATCATACACAAAATTATATAGTTTAAATAATTTATACAATAGTTGTACATGAAATAAGTGCATGAAATAAGAACAAGGTATGGCATGAGATAACTTTGATTGATAACATTTAAATTACCGTAGTTATATTCGGTGGGCAGTTGAGTTGGACTTGACCAAAAGGTTGTAGGTTTGATTCCCAGACTGTTTATTTCCAGAACGGAAGTGTTGCTTATCACCTACTCATCCAGATCTGCTCATCTTCTAAGTCACTTTTGACAAAAGAAAGTGCAATAAAAAGCTTTCCACTATTAGACAAACTTGTTTTTTAATGATTTTTTTTTTTTTTTTGCAAATAACTGTAAATTTGAACCTTTGACAAAATTGTAATCACAGAATAGCAAAATGTCTACTTGAAAAGGGTACTAGTTCACCTATAAACAGGATTTGTATGTGTATTATTGACTAGTTCATCCTCTAACCAGGATTGCACTTGTAATATTGACTAGTTCATCCTTAAACCCGGATTGCACTTGTAAAATTTACTAGTTCGTCCTTAAATCATGGTTTGTACTTGTGCCATTGACTAGTTCACGTGTAAATCGATTTTTGTTCAAATGAGTTGAGTGCTCAAGTAAACAAGATTTCTTCTTGTAAAATATTGTACTTTTATTCTTTTATATATTCATTTATATTTCTATACTTTTATATTTTACAATCTTTTGTAAAATATTGTACTTTACAAAATTGTGATCCCAAATGTACAAATGAAAGTACAAATCTGGTTTACATGTGCGCAATTATAATTTAAATCCAGAAATTGTAGTTCAAGTCTGTTCTGGATCTACACATTTACCTGGCCATAATCTGACTAGTAAGACAGTTAATGTTAATTAAACGTAATTGGTTTCTTTTATGTTACTGAAATATTTTTTAAAGTAACACATAATCAAGATCCGTTTAATGTTGAAATGATTTGCATGAGACGATGATCACACATTGACTTGAGCGTGATGTCACTGGTTAACGTCGTTAAATAGTGATATTTAAAAGAACCGATTTTGACTTTTCTCTTTGAGTCAGATAAAAATACTTTCACTGTTAAGTACTTTTCGCCCTCAAAGTCTGTTATTTTCTTTAAAGGTTATTAAAATGACTCAGTCTTTTTAAAACATGCTCAGTAATAAAGACAGATAATTTTCTCAGACTAATTGAAGCTTTTCAAGTTTCACAGACAATAAAACTCACTCGTTCCTCAGCTCGACTCATTAAACGGCTTTTGATTGGTCGGTTGAGACGGCAGGGTGTGTATTGTTGTTTTCAGGTTACCAAAGGCATCACTAATTCCCCAGACTTATTACCAGCACAGCGAAGAGACGAGTAAATGTGTGTGATCTCCACCCTGCTTTACAACCACTTTACTCACACTTCTCTTTTTCACTGGTCTTATGATCCTTTGATTATATTTGTTCTAGAAGGAAATGTGTTAGCTCAACCTTTGCCTGTCATTCATTTTTATACCGTTTATTCCATTTCTTGGTCATGAGGAGATGGATTCAATTTTGTGGTCGACCAATCACAGAGTGGAACACAAATTGCTTTGGTGGCCAACCAATCACAG
This sequence comes from Paedocypris micromegethes, assembly GCA_028031935.1. NCBI lineage: Eukaryota > Metazoa > Chordata > Actinopteri > Cypriniformes > Paedocypris > Paedocypris micromegethes. Next base: position 3,346,778 of record CM051505.1, on the reverse strand, counting down.
AAAGAGACATACATTGCTTTGGTGGCCAGACAATCATAGAGCAGGACGCACACTTGATTGGTGGCCAACCAATCACAGAGTAGAACATACATTGGATTTGTGGTCAACCAATCACGGTGCAAGACACACACTAGATTTGTGGCCAACCCATCACTGAGCAGGACACACACTAGATTTGTGGTCAACCAATCACGGAGCAGGACACACACTGGATTTGTGGTCAACCAATCACGGAGCAGGACACACACTGGATTTGTGGTCAACCAATCACGGAGCAGGACACACACTGGATTTGTGGTCAACCAAGCACAAAATGAGACATACATTGCTTTGGTGGCCAACAATAACAGAGCGACACACACACACACACACACACACACACACATTTATGCTCTCACTGACACTGGCAATTGTAAAGGAAACCATGGTGAATGTTTTGTTGGAGAAGGTGTAAAGCAAGTAGACAGCTGAGATTTACCAGCGCGGTGTGTTTGTCTAGTCATGGCAACCCATTCCAAGACTTCACACCACAGAAATGCTAACAATCGGTCAGTTGTGTGGTCCGTACACTCCCTGAGATTCTTCTCGCTGCCATAGTTCCACAACGTCGGCAGAGAGACTATTATTACACATCAATATTTGGACAAGTTGACTCACTTTTTTGGTTTTGGTTAGGTTAGGATCTAAACTTGCTTGTGAAGACAATTTGTGGCTGTTTTGTTTTTTTGTTTTTTTTTTACTTATATTTGTACTTTTTTGTCTTTTCTTTTTGGCTTGTGGGATTTCCTCTTCTATAATAAGCATCCCTTTCTCATTCATTTCTCATTCCCATTCATTTTCTCGTGTGCTTTGCGAGTCATTGTTAAATCATGCCGAGCCATCTTTGTTTGTTTTAATCCACCGAGTCACGTTCAGTGCCACTTCAATTCGAGAAGACTCTTTCACTTCCACTTTTCTATTCTTCCAAAGCGGCTTATAAAAAGTTTGAGGCATGGCAGGAAACAGGTCTGTGGACATTTGAGTCCAGATTTCTGGTTCTGAAACGCATGTTGATTCAGCTGCAGAAATGTAAAGAGCAGCTTAGTGTAACATCATTGCAACGCCTAGGGTTGTGTAGTATTTAAAGAGCAGATTCTTCTCAAAATGCCGAGGAAAAATACACTAATGGACTGAATAACAATTGCCTTGTGATTGGTTTTATTTGGCTATAATAATGGATTGTTATTACGTAATGCGTAAATGGCAAACATGGTGGAGGGTTAGGGTTGGGGTTAGGTTTTGTTTATTTTTAACCCAGTTAGTTCATAGGTATAATTGGAGGCTGAAGCAGAAAGACATTGACATTGGTATTTGTAGTTTTCCAGGGTTTTGGGTTCCATTCCCAGGGAAGCATTACTTTGGCGTTTACTTATTTGTGTTTACATTTCTGTCTATATTTTTTGTTTACATTCTTTATACTAAAATATTTTTAAGTCTTTATACTCAATTTGTATAAATATTTATATCAAGTTTTTGATTTGTCCTCAAGATCTTTTGTGTGTGTACTGTGAACATATATACCTATATATACTGCATGTATGCAATTTATTACCGATATATGCGCATGCATTTGTATTTATGAACATACAATGTATATGTGTGCAATACAGTATATACACATATATAGTAAATGTACACTAATATACATATATATTTTTATACACACATAAGTTGTATGGAACAAATCAGATTGGATAACTGTTGCATTTCTTAAACATTTAGTCCATTAGCTTGTTTCAAATTACATGCTTTCATCCCATGTTCTTTCTAACTCGGGCTTGTGTTGGGTCCACGTGTGAGCAGTTGTGTTGATTCGGATGTGTTGTTGACGCTTGATGTTAAACGTGGTTGATGGTAATGCCGTGAATCGTGGTGTTAGTGGCTTACAGTGTCAATCCTAATAACTTATAACTCGCGCTGAAGGACGGACCTCACCATCGGCTTCTTCTTTACACGCATACACGGATGCTGACCTCACAACAAAGGCCGTTTCCTGTAGTGGACCGATGCTTTATCTGTGCATTAGCTACTTTTATGATGACCAGGCATTTACAGCCGCGCAGACGGCCATTGTGTCCACACCACAGGCCACTGGCTTCATGCAGATGGATGTTGTTGTCTTCTCGGATTTAATGCGCAGGAAGTAATTGTGGAAGGAAGGACGGGATGGATTCGATGGATGATGGAAAAAAGAAACGGACAGGAGGTCTGAGGAAATGTGATTTAATGACTGACTGTACAAATAAAGCCGCTGTGTTGGGGGATGAAAGACTTTTATCTTTGTGTTGAGATTTGTGTTTACAGACAATGGAAGGCATCCTGACAGTTTACTGTATATCATTATATTTCAAGAAAATATTAAATATTAGAAAAAAATAGTCAAGTACATTATTCATTCATTCATTTAAAACTCTTTCGTTGTTTGATATCTTTATTTTAGATATTTTTTGTTAAAAAAAAAAAAAAGATTTTTTTTAAATAAATACAAAAAATATACTTGTTTATATTATATGATTATTATTTACGTATATTGTTTATATTTTGTCCCAAAGAAAAACATGTGTTTTCTACATACTATTTTAATCAATTTTTTTTTCCTATTGAGGTGGGTTTATACTTTTTTTTTTCCCATAGAGGCAACGTGAGAAAAAAATATTGAGAATTTTTAATTGTATAAAAAAAATGCAACATACATTTTTGTAAAAATCTCTTATATAATATAAAATCTCAAGATAATATAAAATCTAAAATGTTTTATTTTATATAAAATATATACAAATCTTACAGTTCATTTTGTCATTTCAATGAACTTTACACTGGCTGGTTAAAGTCAACAAAGGGTCTTGTGTGGCCCCGGGGCCCGACATTGGCCAGGCTTGATCTAAAATGACTAACATTGCGCAACCTTGCAGTTTTCTGGGAATTGAACCCATGACCATGAAGTTGTGAACATCGACCAATTACCAAATAAATGACGAGTGATTGTATACACACATGAAAAAAGTGAAAGGAATTTTAAGATAATATATATAATATAATAGATAGATTCTAAAATATTTTTGTAAAGCACATGTTTCAAACTCAAGGCCCGGGGACCAGGTGTGGCCCGCCATTTAATTTTATGTGGCCTGCTAGAGCTTAAAAGTTTTGAGTGTCTAAAAATAATATATAAATAAAATAATAAATGTATAAATAAAATAATAAATGTATAAATAAAATAATACCAAAAAAATAAATTACGAGTGTGCGTTGACCAAAAACAACATTTCCCACAATGCCTTTCAATTACGGGAGCCACAGCAGTATTTCCACAGTTTCATGTTATTTTTCTTTAGTTTGATCCTTATTTAATGGAGTTAAGTGTGTTTTCATAAGCTATAATTTTTTTTTAAGATTTATTTTAGTGCAACAAGCAAACATGGGTTTTCCACGGAACTGTAGTTGTCACATGATTAAGGTATGATAAATAATGAGTTGTGTGAGACACCTGGCCATTTCAGGACCAGGGACAGTGATCAAATGCTCCAGGATGGCCAGGTGTCTCACAGTTGTTTAACAATAATGAGTAGTTACATTTATTTTACATTACATTTGATTACATTTAGTTACATTTATAAGTTACATTCGGCCCTTTGAGGACAGACGTTATGCTGATGTGGCCCTCGTGAAAATGAGTTTGACATCCCTGTTGTGTTGAGGCCGTGGGTGCTGCCGTCAGCTGAACAGACATCCACCGTATGACTGATCCACACAACCGTGTTCTGATGATGCTTTCTGGCCTCACAATGGCCGCTTTGAGCGACTGCGTGTGTGTCTTTGTGCGCTCGCTGTGAAAGGGAAACATTGTGAGCGATGAACCGCACTCCTCTGTCCGACACTCTATTAGACTCCATGTGCACTTCCACTCTTCTCATCCTCCTCTCACTCCTCGAGCTCAATCTGAGGTCTGAATCCAGGAAGCCTTTCAGTCAAATCACTTATGCCTAAGTCGTTCTTGAATAGAATTATTAGGGCCTGACGGTATTACATATTACATAATATTATTCACTGGTAAAAACATATTTTAAAAGTTTACAAATTTAGATTTTGGGTGTGTCTGTATATACAGTATATATATATATATATATATATATATATATATATATATATATATATATGTGTG
>CM051505.1:3325177-3342569 GCA_028031935.1 Paedocypris micromegethes | reverse complement strand
TATATATATATATATATATATATATATATATATATATAGTATTTACATCGATATAAGCACCACCCTGATTTTTCAGGCGCATAATAAAAATGAAACAAAAAATGTTCAAAATTCTTTTTTTTTTTGAATATTTGAAATCGGCAATTTTAAGCACCCCGCACGTTTTTGAGCCGTCAAAATTGAAATAAAGCGGTTGCTTATATTGGCTTACATATAGTATAAACATATTTTCTTATATAGTATTTTTATAATTACTAGTATATACTGTTTTTTTGTGTGTGTGCGTATATAATATTAACAGTCTATACAGGGATTTTGAAACAAGTATGAAGTAATTTGTTGTTTCGTTTAGTGGATATGGCAAAATGCTGAATGAAGCAATATACCGAACATTTGAAATTGTGTTTGCAATTGCTTTTCACCACAAAAATTAAACACATAAGAAATTTGTCACAGCAATTTGAAATATATTGCGAATTTTATTAGCGTTTGCAATTTGTTTGCTTCTGTGACCTGAATACAATCGGGAATATTGTTCCAAAATATTATTATTTATTTATTTTTTATTTTTTTATTGTTTTCCCCTAAAATGTATCATTTTCTACATCGTCCAGATTTTTTATTTTTATGGTGTTCTAATATTTTTGTGTTGTTACGCTGGGGTCACCAAAGGTCAAATTTGTTCTGAAAAGAGCTTAGTCTCTTTTTGGTTGTTTGTGTTCAGCAAACAAGCGTCGGAGTCTGTACAACAGCCCCTACAGCCCCTACAGCACCAACACGGCCAACAGCCCCTACAGCAGCGGCTTCAACTCCCCGTCCTCCACCCCGTCACGAGTGCCTATCGTCAAACAGCTGGTTCTGCCCGGCAGCGCAGGTCCGATCTCACACACTCACCACCACAAGCTCCAGATGTTCCATCATCAATTATCATAGTCATGCATTGTGCGTAGGTTTTTGCAATGTTATGATTGCTACACCTAGAAACACACTTACATTTAGAGATTAGAAATTGGAATAAACATTAGTTTTGTGTATACATTTAACGTTCAATTTCAATTCAATTTTAATTTTATTGTTTGGCTATTGTATTGTAACAAGTAGTATTGTATGTTATGCCATACTATGCGCGTATATTGTATATACGGTGTGATGTGTGAACAAATACAAAAAACATATATATAATGTATTAATTGTTTTCAAAGTAATTTATTAAAACATAAATATGTATATATTTTATGTATGCATGTATTTATATTTGCATACATGTGTACACACTGGTATACTGCATACAGTACATTTGTGTTAAATACCAAGTTGCTTAATCAACCTATTTATATATCGATAAGTAATAACATTTTTTATGTAAATGTTTGTCTGTGTATGTGTAAATAATAGTAATAATTGTTGACTTTTTCAAAAACAGAATCAATGTTTAATATACTGTATCGTACCGTACTCCGTGTCAAGATCTGTAACTAATACATATTCACCTTTATTGTTTACACTATAATAATAATTATGGACTGTAGTATAATTTCCATTCTTCTTCTTCTTCTTCTCTTCCTCTTGTTCTGTGTTTGTGTAGGTCACCCGCGTGCATCAGCTGACAGGAACGGACAGGCCGTGAGTCCTCAGTCCTCCGTCGACAGTGAGCTAAGCACATCAGAGATGGACGAAGATTCTGTCGGTTCATCAACCACGTATAAACTCAACGACGTCACTGATGTTCAGATACTCGCCCGCATGCAGGAAGAGAGTGAGTGGCAGACATTCATCACCCAGCGGCGTGAAAGCCCAACACTAGACGAAGCCTCACACTTACTGGACGTGTTTTAACACACAGAAGTATTACCTGCTTTAGAACCAATGATCAAATGGGTTTGAAAACACTTGTACACGAATCATGTTATTCACATTTTACCGCTCGCTCACCATCCTTTATCTTAAACACAGATAGTATACATTTACATATACTGTATTGGCATTTTTATAATCGTCAGAAATGCATAAATATACAGTATGCACACTTGTACTTTTACTGTGTTATTGTGCACAGAAAGTGTCTTACACTCGTGCTTTTTAATCGTTTTACAGTATGTCCCTGTTTATTGTGGGAGTGACATTCCAAATATTAATTTTTTTGTGTGATGTACGGAAAACCCCGCTTTTATTGATTCATTGTTTTACATTTCAAGCCTTTTAAACTCACTAAGCACACACAGAAGCAACTGTCCACGTAAGAATGTATAGTGTATTTTATTGTTGAACTCTAAGAAATAAGCAAAATATGCTACTGACATTACTAATGTTCTAAATTGAAAATTTGCGATAATGAAAAGTGACAAAAAATACTCCATTTCATTACACGTGAAGCATACAGTTTACTTTTACGCTAGCTGCGCAATTAAAGGCTTTTTCAATAAAAAAAATTAAATATCTGTCTAGTGTAGCCTGCTAACCACACACAAGGTGGTGCTGTTGCTTAAAAAAGGGCTTTGTTTAAAAAAAAAAAAAAAACGTGGTCTTTGCTAAGTTGCCGAATTGAAGAGAATCAGCTTTGTGATGTTTCGTCCTCAGGTTTACGGCAAGAATACGCCGCCACCGCATCCCGCCGCAGCTCCGGCTCGTCCTGTCAGTCACTGAGACGCGGGACACTGAGTGACCAGGAGCTGGACGCACAGAGTCTGGACGATGACGAGGAGGCCGTCCATCATCCTTACCATTCGCCAGCCAGCCGCTTCAGCCCCTCCCCCCGCCACTCCCCCCGGGTCTCACCCAGGAACTCGCCCCGCTCCCGCTCGCCCACCCGCGGATCCCCTCAGCCCGTCATCAGCCGCCTTCAGCAGCCGCGACACTCGCTCCAGGCCCACGACACTCACACCAACGCTTTAAAGAACGAAGGTAGCTCGGACCTCAGTGTGGGTTAGGAGTAGGGATGCACGATATATCGGAAAAATTTCGTCATCGCGATAATAGGATGCGCAATATCGCAAAATTATCGCAAAGTTAATTGACCTAGCGGATCAATGCAAAAGTGGTTTATTTGCAATAAACAAACATGGCTGGATATGTTTAAAAATACCCGACATAAAACTGTTTTGTGTTATTTATTTTATTTAGAAAAAAAGACTAGGCAAGAGCATATTTAGTTTAAAAGATGATAATTTTAAGACAGTCTTGGTGATTGTACGGTTTTAAGGCCTGAACTCTTTGTTCAATAATATTTTACATTTATTTAGAATTTTAGTATTTAAAAGCAGGAAAGGCAAGGACACATTTTGTTTAAAAGATGCTCATGTTGATCTTGATGATTGTATGTTTATACTGTATGTGAATATAATGTAATGTTTGAGAGCAATGTATTTTATCTTTGCAAGTCTATTGGTAATAATCATAAATCAATATATCTGCTGAGGTTTTTAGTCTTAATGTTTGCCTCCTACTAGACCGTTTTTAGCCCAAACTAAGCTATATTTGATTAAAAACATATTGCCTGTTTATTTTAGTATCATTTTAGTCATCAGTAGTTTTACTTTTTAGATGTTTTGTTTATATGGGAATGTTATATCGCAAGCAATATCGTTAACGCAATATTCTACAGCAATATTGCATATTTTTTCAATATCGTGCAGGCCTATTTAGGAGGCTTTTGACACGTTTAGTGTTTCTATATGCAGAGAAGTTAAGGCGCAGTCTGCCCAACCTCACACGCTCCGGGTCTGGACCAGCAGCCGAGCCGGTGAAGAACAGCAGGAGCTGCGAGTCAAACCTGCAGGTGCCCAACGGAGGCTCTCCTAGACACCAGAGTCCGTCTGCACGTAAGTCACACGCGCACACACACACACACACACACACACACACACACACTTCCTGCGCTTCTCATCCACCCTGAGCTTTCTGTTTTCTGATCTATTCCATTCACGTTTTGCTCATCTACTGTTCTGGATATGTTTGGAAGGAGTGAGACACTTGGAGAATGAAATGGCTCTGATAATATTTTTTATTTTCCTATTTTTATTGAAAATTTCAGAATTTTATTGTAATTTATCTATAAGACTTCCATAAAGCTGAACATTCTTAAGAAATAAGTATTTATTAAGCGGAACATTTTGTTTATATTGCTGCATTTTTTATGTTTTTGAACATTTTAACTGGAATATTTACAGGTTATTTTTCACTGGTTTGATCTTTGTAAAGTTTCCTACAGAAATAAATACATGAATTATCATTTTAGTTCAGCAGATGCTTTCAAAAATAGACAGATAGATGAATAGATGGATGGAGAAAGAAAGAGACGGACAGACAGACGGACGGACGGACGGACGGACGGACGGACTGACGGACGGACTGACGGACGGACTGACGGACGGACGGACGGACGGACGGATGGATGGATGGATGGATGGATAGATAGATAGATAGATAGCTTTTATTAATCCCACTATGGGAAATTTTCAGAAGTTTTACAGCAGCAAAAACAAAAGAAAGCAGTTAAAACAAGGACATTAAATACCACAGAAAAATCACCAACAGAATGACACGGATGAAATGTAAAAAAAATTTATTTCAACTTTCTGAACACTAAAATCAAAAGCCGTGTTTCCCAATTTACATCTCAACCTAAATGTCTCTTTGTGGATAGCACTTTCTTGCATAGCAACTTAAATTAATACACAGTTTCTTCTCTTATTCATTCGGGAACAAGTTGTTACTGGCCTTTCGACCCAGCATGCACTGCTTCTCTCTTTGCTTGTGGCTGTGGTTCTCCACGTCTAATTCACCTCCATCTTTGCTTGGCGTTCGGCCTGTTCTTCTCACGGTCTGGATTGTGTTGGTTGTGGCGCCCTCTGGTGGTCAGGACAGCACTAGCTTCCAGCGCATGCTCTGAATGACACTTATTAAATCCCACCTTTCCTGCTGAGACTTCCCCTCACACTGATGTGGTGCTGATGCTGATTCTGGATCAGCTCTGGTGGAGATGGAGCGCGAGTGAACTGTTGTTTCTCTCACCTCAGCGTCTCAGCAAAGGCTCAGTGCTCCTGTCCACTCGTCCCCAAAACCCAAAGAGAGACTGCAGAGCCCCGCGTCATTACGAGGTAAAGCACCAAGTGATGAGATGCTGAAGGTTTGCAGATCTCGTCTGGATCAGTACTATCTTCACCATAACGGTGGTCTTGATTCATCCACCGTATGGAGATGTAGAGACTGCCGATCTTTAGTGTTGACCTCCGGACTTCTCTCCCTGTGAGATCTTCTATAATCTTGAACCGTTCATTCGCTGGACTTTTAGTCTTCATGGTTCTGGTTTGACAACCATATATTCATTTTCTTCCGCTTGCTCCATTTTTCTGTTTGGGAGCTCTGAGGCTGACACACTCTGCACAGACAGAGTGCCACACACACACACACACACACACGTTCACACACACCTACGGTCAATTTTCCAATGTTTTTTAAAGTGGAGACGCAGAGGAAACGCATGAGAAGAACATGCACTTGTACTGAGTATCAAAAAAAATAACATGATAATATTACATGATACCATGTTATATTATATTACAATATAGCATGATAAATAGTATGATACTCTCTACATGATTACTTTTTTAATTGAGTATCATTCTGTACGCTCTACTCCACTACATTTTAATGGACACTTATCGTTACTTGTCACATTGTGATTGTGCGCGACAAGTCGGCATCTTTTTCTACCGCGGTTCATTTTTTGGGTGGACGAGGTGATATGGCCATCTGCAGGATGCTGAAGGTACTGGATGCTGTTTATCAGCTAAATCACGTTAATGTGAATTAGTGGTTGCACTTTTTTGCACATTTAAGTTTGACTTAGTTCTTTTTTATCTTTTTTGTTCTGCCATTTTTAAACATTCAGGTGTTACATTTCATTTCTATGTTTAGAAATAAAACCTCATAAATAGTTTCTCTGGAAATGTTTTTCACTTTTTTTTTTATGTATTTGAGCCTAAAATACACTACAAGTAAATACTTGTTCTTTTTAAATTGGATACTTAACGACTTTTACTCAAGTCTGTTTGGAATTGGTGACTTTACCGCAAGATACTAGTATTTAAAAAAAATATATTATTTTATTCTGGTACTCTTTACACCTCTGCCAACTAGGCTATGTATTTAAAGCAAATCAGCTGTGTGAAGGTCTTCCTAGGACTTTTATTCTATAGACATATCATGATGGTTCCTGTCGTGATCCACACTCGTCTTAGAGCAGAAACCCAATCTCTCTTTTCCATTTTTCACCCAGTTCCGCTCGCGTGTTGCTTTGGGGAGGAAGCAGATTTCAGTGAGTATACACTGATGGCTCTTCTGGTAGTTTCTGTGTGGTTTTTTTTTTTTTTACTTTTGCATTGTGATATTCGATTTTATTTATTTTTTTTGTCTGTTCCACTGAGCTACTGAACCAAGTCCTGGTTTTAGACCCGTTCTAACCCTTCCATTCCCAGTCCGAGTTTCTGTTGAATGCCGTCAGAGTGTTTCTGCTGTTGTGTTCTGTAGACGTGGTGCTTCATAGTTGTGTGTTTAAAGATTCTTTCTGAGCCATGTTATACGTTAATTAACATGGAAACGGTGAGAATCGAGGGACTTTTAGTTTGAAATGTAACTGCACCGGTTCAATTATCAGAGTTACATCCTGATTTTCGGTGACCAGATATTTCTCATCAAAAGAACAAACATGAGGGGGAAAATGGTGTGAAATTGTTGCATTATAATTTTACATTAGTTTAAAAAGATCTATTAATTTATATCTCTTTAATTTATAAAATGAAAAACCCACAGAATAAAGGCAATTGCAGATTATGGGAGTTAGAATGTTCTTTAGAATGTAAAATGAAAAGTTTTTTTTTCTCGTTCGAAGATCACAGGAAGATCTCTGGACTTTGTGGGGACGCTGGTTAATGGGGACATAAACTGGTAACTGGTTAATGGGCATTATGACTGGTTCATTTCTATCTGTACATGTTTAATAGGGACTGTTACTTGTTGATGGGGACAATCCTTGATTTATAATGCACATGTTTAATGTTGACTATACCTGGTTAATTGGGACTGTTCATGGTTAATGAGAACCGTCCTTAATTGATGGCCACATGTTTGTTTAATGGGTTCATACCTTACTATTACACAGTTGATAGGACTGTACCTGATAAATAGGCAGTGTGTCTTGTTTTTTTGGGTTATACCTGTTTATGGGGACCATTTTTGTCTGGTTTATGGGGACATAGACTAGTAATAGGGATTGTGGCTAATGGGGACCGTCTCTGGTTAATGAATACCTGGTTAATTGAAGCGTACTAGGTTAATATAAACCTAAAGGAACATCTGGTCACCGTATTTAATTCAGTTTTTATTTTATTAATCAACCTGTTCCTACTAACTCATAACCGTGATCCCTGTATTTACATTTGCCATATTGTTGAAAATACTGTAACAGTGGTGACAAGTTGTTTGCATTTTCTTTTCCCAAAGTTGAATTTCGTCAAAAGTTGGTGGTTTCACTCTCATTTGATGTCTTCTCTGTGTCCCTTCAGTCCCTTCTTCCAGTAAGTTACGGACCCCCAACGCTCCATCTCCCCTGGCCCTGCGGCAGCCCGTGAAGGTGGTGTCCAATAGCAGCTCGGGCACGGCCACGCCCACGCGCTCCATGGCTCCGCCCCGCAGCGGACTGCCCCGCCCCAGCGCTGGATCTGGGGTCGGTTTACCAGTGCCACGGAGTAAACTGGTCCAGCCTGTCCGAAGGTGCTCCATGGCTTCACACACATCTCACTCACGTAAGCAGATGATGGACGAGCTCCTCTCAGTTCCCTGCTTGTGCTCCACAGGTCTCTACAAGCCCCACGGACGTACAGCGGGATCCGAGACGAGAGCTGGAGAGAAGGCTGCTACTGAGCACGCTCACAACTATCACTTCAACCCTGGCACTTTATCGAGATGAACGTTTTACAAACTCTTATCAATCAATGATGAAAAGCGAAACCGATTGATTGACATTTCAGGCGGCACCTGAGATCTTTCATCCAAGCAGGTTTGTTTTGGACGGCAGGCTGGACATAATGCAATGCCAAAGAACAGGATTCGACCACAAGGGGGCGCCGTTTCTTACCAGACGACTCCTGTCATTCATAAGATTGTGTTGCAATCCCATTTTGTGTGTGTGTGTGTGTGTGTGTGTGTGTGTGTGTGTGTGTTTGTGTCACGATAATCCACTTGTGTCTTTTCATATCACTCAGACCTTATTTATTGGAAATGATTATTTAAAACTTCTTTTCTAAAAAGAGTATCCAGTCAGTATTTGGTCTTTGAATTCCGTGTGTGTGTGTTTTTTTTTATTGTTGTTTGTTTATTCCTCATCATATCAACTATCAAAGCTCCTCCTCAAATGCAGAGCTACTTTTCCAAAGCATTTTCAGCGTCTCGAGGATGTAGATCAAACGTAGATGTAAAAATATTTCAACCCGCAATTTTGTTTATCCTCCAAAAAAAGTACAAAAATGGTCCGAATAGACAAATCAGATCAGAAGTGTCAGTGTGTGTGTGTGTGTGTGTGTGTGTGTGTGTGTGTCTTCCCTGGACATAGTGAAGTGTGTGTTGTCGGTTCACACTGGTCCATGTGTTATGCTTCATCACGCTTTCTTGCTTTAAAAAAAGCCGTAATACGTGTCATTCCCAGAATGAAATTACACACAACCAAGAAACAACATGGCTTCCCCAGTGACAAAGCACAAGCGTCACGCGAGCAATACAGCGCCGCACACGCTTCTGTTAAGGCGAGTTTGTTCTAAATCGAGTGCCTATAATTTATTCAGTTGTAAGTACTGAAAATATTAAGTTTGGTTTGTTCTTTCTTATTTTGATTATTTTGTGCCAAATGCTTGGTTTTGCCAACATCACCTTCAGGTTTTTGTTGCGGTTTTTGCTTTCGCTCGACTGTTTTTCTAATTACTTTGATAATGTTTCGATTTGCTTTATTTTGTAACAAGATTATTAGAATAGCTCTTTGATATTTATGTCTCAAGCTAGGATTATTTATGAAGCGCGTGACGCTGCGGTGACGTATAGAGGCAGGACAAAACTTTGCCAGTTTTTGGTTTTGCTTTTGGAAAATCCTTTTATATCTGCAAACGTGATGATCAGATTATCTATGGATTGAGTCATTTCATAAAATAAAATATGTCCAAAAATGTCTGTCTGTTTGCCTGTGCTTCAAGATTGAGTGTTATTCACCTGTTTGTGAGTTTTAAGGAACATATGACTTGCAAAAACATAAAATAAGCTTCGAAATGTTTTGAAATTGTTTGGAATAAAATGAAGATGCTCTGAATGTGCTTTACAATTGCATATAGCATTAATGTCGAAAATACTATAATTGAACTTTTTTGTTAATAAACTATAATCACATACGTACAGTTGTACATTGATGAAACAACTCATGTAATTTACTTTGTAAATCGTAAACGTTTTTCGAGTAAAACCTGCTGGGAGTTTTTCTTTTCCAATTATAGAAAAAAGTGGCACACTAATTTTGATCTATTATTATAATTTGTTTTATTACTTAATGATTTTATGAGTTGTTTTATCCCATACATTTATTTTGTAAAGATATTTATCTTTTTTTTCACTCTTGAAGACCCAGTTCGGTGCGAGTCAGTGATGCGATGTCTCGATGAGTCAAGCTCTCAGGAGACAGACACTTGGGTTCGGACTGTAGCGACTCCATGGTCAGTTTCCTCCACAGATACTCTATCTTGGCGTCGCAGTTCCAAGGGTTAAAGGTCAAACCCACCCAGCTGGTGCTGATGTCCAGTGTGCCCGGGGTCAGAAACTGCAGTCTGTTATCACTGAGGTCCACAAACTCCAAGAGCTGGAGACCCTTAAACACTGAGCTGGGAAGACTTTCCAGTTTGTTCTTCTGTAGGAAGATCTGCGTCAGGTTAGCGCAGCGGCCAAAGACGTCGCCATCCACGGAACGGATCTTGTTCTTCTCCAGATGCAGATGCTCCAGAGCCGGGTGAGCGTCCAGACTTCCGGCCGACAGCGTCTCCAGCTTGTTTTGCGAGAGGTGCAGAACCTTCAGCTGAGCCAGACGCTGGAGTTGGACCACTGGGAATTCCAGCAGACGGTTTCCCGACAGGTCCAGCCATGTCAGATTACTGGAGCTGGGCAGCCAGTCGGGGTGAATGCTGGAGATGCGGTTGTCCTTCAGAACCAGGGTGAGAAGTGGAGCGTGATGGAAAACATCAGCCGGAAGTTGCTGGAGCTCATTATCTAGAGTTGAGAGGAAGCTGGTGAGATGAGAAAGCCACACACACTGGTTCTCACGTCACACTGACCTGTGAGATCGATGGTGTGTAGGTGAGCCAGACCCTGCAGCAGCTCTCCTGGTAAAGCGCTCAGTTTGTTCCCGGGGAGGTGCAGCTCCTGGAGGAACGGGATGGTGCTGAGGTCCTGCTGGTGCAGCTGGCTGAGGTTGGTGTACTGGATGGTTAAGGAGGTGGTGCTGCTGGGGAGGCCGTCTCGAGGGAAGAGCGAGAGTCCCGCGTCAGGACACACCACCTCGCTGGCTTTGGAGCTGAAGTGGCACGTGCAGCGTTTCGGACACGAGAGGGAGTCATGGCAACAGAAGACCAGCATCACCACCAGCGACTTCAGCAAGAGCGACCGCATGTTCACTAGCTGAAAGAAAAAATGTGTATACACATGGAAAAGGTGAGATAGTACGTTTCTCTTATATATGTATGTCCATTGTTGTTTCTTTCTTTTTTTTTTTTTCTTTGCTGTTTGCATTTTTGCCTCACTGTTGTTTTTAAGTTCGTATTTCTGTCCTTGTTCGTATTTCTGGTAAAAACTCTTTGCTGCTGTACACAAAAATGTCCCCTAGTGGGATTAATAAAGTCTTATCTTATATTATTAAAATGTTTTTTTTTTCTTTTGTAATAATACCCAATTTAACCAAACTACCACATGATTGTGTAAGTTATTGTGTTATTTTTTGATATATTTAAGGAATCTTGTAACCAAATGCTATCACAATAGATTATTGCATTGAAAATACGTACTGTATTGATTTGCTAGAATACAGTAGCATTTATTAGGTATGTTTGTAGACAGTATTTATATGCGTGGTGTGTGTGTGTGTGTGTGTGTGTGTGTGTGTGTGTGTGTGTGTGTGTGTGTGTGTGTGTGTGTGTGTGTGTTTGTTTGTGTGCGTGCATATAATCCATTTATTTACATTTATTAATAACAACCCTTCAATAACTTCCTTTCAGTTAAACACGTACAAAGGTGAATTAAATTATACTTTACCGTCAGTTTTGAGTTTCTGATGTCCAGTTATCGCAATATTATGTTCATTCCCCTCGTCGCTGTGACTCCAGAACTTTCCAAGCGCAGTTCAGTTCAGATCAGTAATGTAAACAGCGAAAGCGACGTCAGGTCGAAAGTGCGGCGCGACGCCACCAGAGAAATCCAACCGCGCGCGCGCTAACGCGCAGAGGTTACAGGCATCGCACGGTCAACTTAAAACCTTAATAACGAACTACTCAACTTCAACTTCATTCCAATACTTAATAATATAGATAAACACACGTTTAAACCAAACGCGGAGGCTGATCGATACAGGTAAATGATTGATCAAGCCGAGTCGCTCTTGCGTAATGCGCGTTGGGCCAACAGTCTAAATAACAAAAATGACTTAAAGAATGCGTATTATAGTTGGTACTTAATGCACACGTGTATTGGTTCAGGTGTGTGGGGGGGTTTGTCGTGAGAGCGCGGCCCGCAGGGGGTCTCGGGGACGCGCGCCACTCCCGGTGCCACCGCGCGCGCCGCGCTAAAAGGCCAGTGTCCCCAGTGCCAGCACACACACACACACACACGCACACGCACACGCGCACACGCACACGCGACGCTCCAGCGCCGCTAGAGGACTCACATCCTCAAGCCAGGAGGGGACCGAGCGATGGAGACCCCCGGAGTGCCCAGCGAGGACGCGTATCCAGCCAGACTTTACAGCTCCGCTAACCTGTCCGAGATGCCCTCCATGGACGAAGCGGTCAGCAGCATCGCCCTGCCACCGGCGGCTCTCCTGGGGGCTCCGCTCGCGCCCTCCGGGTCCACTCCTCTTATAGTGGCGTTCTGGGACTCTCCGCTCAGCCACGGGATTAACGTGTTCGTGGGCTTCGTGCTGTGCTTCACCATGCTGGGACTGGGCTGCACGGTGGAGGTCAGTCAGCTGGGCGAACACATCCGCAGACCCATAGGCGTCCTGTTGGCACTGGTGTGCCAGTTCATCATCATGCCGTTGATCGCTTTCCTCCTGGCACTGGCCTTTTCCCTCAGCGACGTGGCGGCTATGGCGGTGCTGCTGTGCGGCTGCTGCCCGGGAGGAAACCTCTCCAACATCATGTCCCTGCTGGTCAACGGCGAGATGAACCTCAGGTAGATGCTGCACGCGCTTCTGCTCACATTAATAAAGTGCGGGAAAACTTACCGAACTAATTCACGGCTGGTAATTAAGTGGTGATTATGGATTTATGATATTTTATGTATTTCATGTTTCTGTGTTAATGTTGATTGCTTTAAAACTGAATAGTTGATGTTGGTATGTGAATAAAAAAAACTACAAATGGACAAAGAACCAACAAAGAACTTTAAAGTTGTAAAAAACGTTAAAAATAACTTTATGACCACATAACCTCCAAACTTTCTATTTTAGGAAAACATTTGCCCTTCAGTTTTATCATTTCTCAAAGCGTCATGCTGAGTAATTTATTTAGTGTTTATGAACTAGACACACATTTTTATTAATGTAAAACTGTAATAGGTACACATATTATACACAATATATTATTAGTACTAAATTGCCAGTATTGACTTGCAGACTCTCTAGATTAAGAAAACATTTTTTGCCCTTCAGTTTTACAATTTCTCAAAGCGTCACGCTGAGTACGTTATTCATTGTTTTATTAAATGGAACATAGACACTTTTCTATTTATGTAAGACTGAAATGCTGTAATATATATTGCACAACTTATATATCAATACAGAAGATACATACAGTATATACAGTACATAAATTACAGTAATAACTTCCAGACTTTCTATATTAAGAAACCATTTTTTGACCGTCAGTTTTATAATAATCTCAAAGTAACGCTGAGTAAATTATTTATTGTTTTATTAAATACACATATTTTTATCTATGCAAAGCTTAAATATATACACATACAGTATTATGTACAAAATATTATACTGTATTACATGACCAGTGAATATGTTAACTAAAGTAAGATTGTTTTCTTCTTCCAGCATCATCATGACCATCTCGTCCACCGTCCTTGCGCTGGTGCTGATGCCGCTGTGTCTGTGGATGTACAGCCGTGCGTGGATCAACACTCCGGTGGTCAACCTGCTGCCCTTCGGCACCATCATCCTCACGCTGTGCAGCACGCTCATCCCCATCGGCCTGGGCATCTGGCTCAGACATCGATACCCCCGAGCCGCCGACGTCAACCTTAAGGTGAGAAACAACATTATAAAATACACAAAATTACAAAATAAAAGTCTTATTGTGGAAGTGCACAATACAGGATTACTTCACCCAACTTCACCTTCACCCAATTCTGAACCGCTTTTCCATTTCTGGGTTATGGGGAGCCGGCATCTGTTTAGTGTAATGGAGGATTCCGGTCACTGGTGTGGGTGGGGGTGGGGGTGGGGGTGAAGTGCCCAGGGCAGTGCCACGTGTGCGCATGGGTTCCTCCTTTCAGTTGAGCTTATCTGAGAACAGTTTGGTGCAGCCACAGTGGAGACGGTAAGATAGAGAAAGACAGGAGGGTGGGGGGGTGAGGATGGCTTGTGTTGTGTGTTGTCTTGTTGTTTGTGTTGTGGTGTTTTTGTTTTGTTTTTGTGTTTGTGTGTGTGTTTGAGTGTTTGTGGTGTGTAAAGGTGGTGGGTGGTTTGTGTGTGTTGTGTGTGTGTGTGTGTGTGCGCGTGTGTGCGTGCGCGCGTGCATGTATAGGGAATTAAGTGCAATGGATAAAAGTTGTTCTGTGTTGTCACTGCTGGCTTGCACTATTCTCCTCATTAGTATCATTGTGTGTGTGTGTGTTGTGTGTTGGGTGTGTGTGTGTGTGTGTGTGTGTGTGTGTGTGTGTGTGTGTGTGTGTGTGTGTGTGGCTCTCTTCCAGAAAGCTTCCCCCCGGTCATAAAGGACTAATATGCCCCATCAATTTTCCAAGTCACTTCATAATGAAATCGCATTCCAGTGGATTGTTGGGGACACAAACACACACACACACACACACACACACACACTGTCAATTGAGGAAATCTATCGATCCATCCATCTATCTATCTATTCATCCATCCATATATAGATAGATCATATATCTATTTATCCATCCATCCATCTATTCATCTATCTATCCATTTTTATATCTATCTATCTATCTATCTATCTATCTATCTATCTATCTATCTATCTATCTATCTATCTATCTATCTATCTATCTATCTATCCATCCATCCATCCATCCATCCATCCATCCATCCATCCATCCATCCATCCATCCATCCATCCATCCATCCGTCTATCATCTGACTATCGTGTGATTGTTCCTGTGCAGGTGTCTCTATGGTCTCTCCTGGTGACTCTGGTGATGCTCTTCATCATGACAGCGACCATGCTGGGCCCGGAGCTTCTGGCCACCATCCCGGCCTCCGTCTACCTGGTGGCGGTGCTGATGCCCGCGGCGGGCTACGCGGCGGGATACGGCCTGGCCACACTCTTCGATCTCCCACCCAACAGACGAAGAACTGTGTCTCTGGAGACCGGCTGCCAGAACGTGCAGCTCTGCACCGCCATCCTGAAACTGGCTTTCCCGCCGCAGCTGATGGGCGGCATGTACATGTTCCCGCTGCTCTACGCCTTGTTTCAGGCCGCGGAGGCGGGGCTCTTCATTCTGGCGTACCGCATGTACAGAAGGGAAGTGCTGCAGAAGCCGGACCCTCTGGAGGACGAGGACGATTCAAACATCTCCTACAGAAGAATGAAGGAGGACGACGTGTGGGACGCCACCTACGGAGCGGTGACCATCAGCGAGGCTAATGCGGTGGCGCTGGAGCCGCAGGGTGGGCAGGCTAGCCCCACGCCGCTGTGACCCCTCGCCGCTGTGACGCTCTACTGTGTATTATTACACTTTTAATGTGCCAAACATGATCGCGGGACTGTAAAACTGAAGCTAATGCTGACATAACAACACTAAAGCCTACATACATTCACTCGAACCCTTTAAATCACACTCACACACACATCACACATTTATACATATGTACATACATACATGCATATGCAGCACTGCAAACATATTATTTGTTACATGTATGTAACAATATTACATACATGGTCACATTCACACACACACACACACACACACACACACACACACACACACACACACACACACACACACAAACACGCCATTAAAAACATAAACACACACGCTGATACATACATACATACAAACACACACAGACTGATGTACATATGTACAGACATACACACACACTTTTGGACACATACATTGTAACATACACACTTGCTTTTAGATTCGTTTTTACTCTCAGGATATTCACTCGGACCGAAGCTGCCTGACTGGTTCCTCATCATCCAGACTGATTCATACCTTCATCTGCATCATTGAGCTTCTCAGAAGAGAGATTTATTTATTCAAAGGCTTTCTGAGCATGAAGAGATTCATTGCATTTGTGAAAATGAGTTATTTCATTTGAGATGTTAATATATTGTATAATAGAAATGATGGACAGTATATGATAATTCTATGAGGAATACCTACAGCAAAAATCTAAATAAACTTGTTTACAGCAACACCGTCTTCAGCCGTCTTTGTTTTACGTCTTCAGAATATAATCTCAGCGAGTCTCCTGTGAAATATATACAGTGTGACACAACCTCTTTATTGATTTAATTTACCTTCAACTCTAAAACTGGCCGTGTGGCGACCTTGTTCCGTCAGTTAGTCTACTCATAAACCATTTTTTATTGTTTTCCAATTATTTAATTAGTGTGTAAATATGTATGTGTGTGTGTATACTAGTGTATACACCAAAGTTGTATATGATTTGGAATTGAACGAATGTTTGAAAACAGGTAAAATTGGGAATTAATTAAGAGTAAAATGACAGACACACACAAACACTGTAAAACAAACAAGTAAACAACGTAGCTGAGCCGAAATTTACGTTTTAATTAATGATTTAGTCGTCTTAATTAGAAGAAACGGCGGCACCTGCGTCTCTGCATCTACTTAACCTGCCTCGGTCACGCGCATTAATTGGCTAAGCGAAAAAAAAAATGGCTACGTATGGAAACGAGACAGTGGACAACTATCTTTACTCTTCTTACAACCCGTATTCTTACAAATATCCCCGGTTCAAGAGCTGGAGACAGAAGGCGTACTACGCCAACTACGCGGCCGGGGAGACGTACTTCGACAACTACCACCGAGCGCAGCTGAAGTCCATCTTGTCCCAGATCAACCCGAACCTCACGCCGCGTCTGCGGAAAGCCAACACCAAAGACGTCGGGGTGCAGGTCAACCCGAAGACCGACGTGTCGATCCAGTGCTCCCTGGGGCCGCGGACGCTTCTGGCCCAGAAGCGCGATGCCCTGCGCCGGCGACGGCAGGAGCTCCAGCCGCCCGGGAGCCCGATCAGCGGCAGCGGCGGCGTCCGGTTCCCCCGAACTCAAGCCGTGTACAGTCCGGTGGCGTCCCGCAGACTCGTGTCCCTGCTGAAGGAGGATGAGGAGGAGGAGGAGGAGGGAGACGAGGAAGGGCCGGAAGAGCGGGCCGCCGCTAAGAACCTGACGAGTGCGGAGACCCCGAAGAGATCCAAGAAGCCGCCCGGCCCCGAGAAGGAAGACGCCAAAGCGGCCGAGGCGAGTGAGGAAGCCCAGCTCGGACTGGACGAGGAGCGGGTGAAGGCTCGTGTGCGCTTCCAGGTGAGGGTCACTCACGCGCACCGGCCGCGGACTGACTGACCGACTGATCGATTATCTGTTTGGAGCAGTTTTTGGAGCAGAAGTACGGCTACTATCACTGCAAAGACTGCAACCTTCGCTGGGAAAGCGCGTATGTGTGGTGCGTCCAAGGCACAAACAAGGTGTGACTGTGTTAAAGCACTTTATTAACTCTTTAAACACGAGTCTCTCTCTCCCTCTGCTCTTCTGGGCTAGTTTGTCAGTTTCTGACTACTTGTGAGTCTCGTTCTACCTTTCTGTCTAACAGCTTGCCTAACTGGGCATCATTCGTTTTTTTTTTTTTTTTTTTTTTTTTTTTT
>CM051505.1:3295925-3319759 GCA_028031935.1 Paedocypris micromegethes | reverse complement strand
GAAAATTATGTCTTAGTATAGCCTTAGGAAAAATTATGTCTTAGTATAGCCTTGTGAAAAATGATGTCTTAGTATAGCCTTATGAAAAATTACGTCTTAGTATAGCCTTGTGAAAAATTATGTCCTAGTATAGCCTTATGAAACATTGTATTAGTATAGCCTCGTGAAAAAGTATGTCATAGCATAGCCTTGTAAAAAATGATGTTATAGTATAGACTTATAAAAAATTATGTCTTAGTATAGCCTTGTGAAAAATTATGTCTTAGTATAGCTTTCTGAAAAATTACGTCTTAGTATAGCCTTGTGAAAAATTGTCTTATTATAGCCTTATGAAAAAAATTATAATTATGTCTTAGTATAGCCTTGTGAAAAATTACGTCTTAGTATAGCCTTATGAAAAATTATGTCTTAGTATAGCCTTATGGAAAAAAAACATCTTGGTATATATAGCCTTGTGAAAAATTATGTCTTAGTATAGCCTTATGAAAAATGTCTTAGTATAGCCTTATAAAAATTGATGTCTTAGTATAGCCTAGTGAAAAATGATGTCTTTGTATAGCCTTGTGAAAAATGATGTCTTAGTATAGCCTTATGGGAAAAAAAACTATGTCTTAGTATAGCCTTGTGAAAAATTACGTCTTAGTATAGCCGTATGAAAAATTGTCTTAGTATAGCCTTATGAAAAATGATGTCTTTAGTATAGCCTTGTGAAAAATGATGTCTTAGTATAGCCTTATGGAAAAAAATTGTCTTAGTAAAGCTTTGTGAAAAATTATGTCTTATTATAGCCTTATGAAAAAATAAATAATTAAGTCTTAGTATAGCCTTATGAAAAATTATGTCTTGGTATAGCCTTATAAAACATTGTCTTAGTATAGCCTTATGAAAAATTGTCTTAGTATAGCCTTATGAAAAATTACGTCTCAGTATAGCCTTGTGGAAAAATTATGTCTTATTATAGCCTTGTGAAAAAAAAAATAGTTAAGTCTTAGTATAGCCTTATGAAAAATTACGTCTTAGTATAGCCTTGTGAAAAATTATGTAATAGTATAGCCTTATGAAAAATTACGTCTTAGTATAGCCTTATGAAAAATTATGTCTATTTCCTTATGAAAAATGATGTCTTAGTATAGCCTTATGAAACATTGTGTTAGTATAGCCTTATGAAAAATGATGTCTTAGTATAGCCTTATGGAAAAAAATGTCTTAGTATAGCCTTGCGAAAAATGATGTCTTAGTATAGCCTTATGAAAATTGATGTCTTAGTATAGCCTTATGAAACATTGTGTTAGTATAGCCTTATGAAAAATGATGTCTTAGTATAGCCTTATGAAAATTGATGTCTTAGTATAGCCTAGTGAAAAATTGTCTTAGTATAGCCTTGTCAAAAATGATGTCTTAGTATAGCCTTGTGAAAAATTATGTCTTAGTATAGCCTTATAAAACATTGTCTTAGTATAGCCTTATAAAACATTGTCTTAGTATAGCCTTATGAAAAATTGTCTTAGTATAGCCTTGTGAAAAAAAAAAATAGTTAAGTCTTAGTATAGCCTTGTGAAAAATGATGTCTTAGTATAGCCTTGTTATACTAATGATGTCTTAATATAGCCTTATGAAAAATTACGTCTTAGTATAGCCTTGTGAAAAATTACGTCTTAGTATAACCTTATGAAAAATTATGTCTTAGTATAGCCTTATGAAAAATTATGTCTTATTATAGCCTTTTGGAAAAAAAGGCCTTAGTATAACTTTTAGGAAAAAATATGTCTTAGTATAGCCTTGTGAAAAATTATGTAATAGTATAGTCTTATGAAAAAAAACTATGTCTTAGTATACCCTTATGAAAAATTATGTCTTAGTATAGCCTTATGAAACATTGTATTAGTATAGCCTTGTGAAAAATGATGTCTTAGTATAGCCTTATAAAAAATTATGTCTTAGTATAGCCTTATCAAAATTGATGTCTTAGTATAGCCTTGTGAAAAATTATGCCTTATGAAAAATTATGTCTTAGTATAGCTTTCTGAAAAATTACGTCTTAGTATAGCCTTGTGAAAAATTATGTCTTATTATAGCCTTATGAAAAAAAATAATAATGTCTTAGTATAGCCTTATGAAAAATAATGTTTCATAAGGATATACTAAGACAATGTTTCATAAGGTTATACTAAGACATCGTCTTAGTATAGCCTTATGGAAAATGGAGTCTTAGGTAAATGATGATAGAAAAAAAATTAATGAAAAAAAAATGATAGCCTTGTGAAAAATTATTTTTTAGTTCTAGCCTCTTGGAAACAAATTGTCTTCGTTTATTATAATTTGAGTATTTAGAGGCAAAAGAACACACAAAACAAATAATATAATGATCTTTTTATTGAACAGTACAGGGAAAAGCAGAGAAATCAAGGACAAACCCCAGTGAGACGCGAGAAGTAAAGCAACAAATGCACCTCTAGATAAAAACTCTACTTTTTCAAAGTAAATAATTTCTCCGTTAAATAATTAAGAACAGCACTCGAAACATCCCAAACAAACAAGCCAGCGGAATGAATACAGTGACTCTTATTTTGTAATGTGCCGGGACAGATTCTTCAGCACTGGAGTCGGAAGCAACGCCAGCAGCCCACAAACCCTCAGTGCAGCCCTGAGTCTAGAGTTAAGACCACACGCACCTCACAGTGGCCATCTAGGAATGCATATGGCTGACCTTTGACCTCTGACCTCGCTGGTGAGGAAACATCCGGAAAGCTACGCAACCCGCCATGTGATATATATCTGAGGTTTTCTTTTTTTGCATTAGTTTAGGTCTCTACTGAGCTGATTGGACAGTGCATTACACAAATGTACAAGGAAAAATACTGCTTTTACGCTATACACGTCTAAAATATATACAGAGTAAAATAAGTTATTGATATTTCCAACAGCCGCAGCCAGTTTGTGGTATTGTTAGCGTGCGCGAGTGAGCGGAACGTGTGCAAATCTCAGTGTGGGACACACTCGCCTGCGCGGCTACTGCGCGGATTTGGTTATAGAGTAATGCTTTCCTACGAGCGGCAAAGCTAAACAGATAAACCTCTCTTTACACACGAGATCCGCACATTTACAACCCTGACAGTTAAAAAATACATTTCTCAAAAAAATATGCTGCAGGTCTCTCTCTCTCTCTCTCTCAAAAGCATGCGCTGGAAACATCGTATTTTGTTTTGGCGGCGACCTCGACAAACAGATGGATTCAGCACATTCTGATGCCCAGAGGTCATAGGTCATTCCTCAAATTCAGCATCATTATTGCCCAGAGTCTCTCCTAAGCAGGATGTCCGCACTATTTAGCGTGGCGTTGGAGAGGATTGAGGTTAGCTACGCTCACACGTTCTTTAGCCCTTTGTGATGAGGTGAGCGGGGGTGTCATCACAGGCCGGTGCTGAGGAGCGTGTCGGCGTGTGTCTGACACAGAGCTTCACGGATCTGGAGGTTGAGCTCCATGAGGCGGGCGCTGGCCTGAGAAAGGTCCCGGCTCGGCCCCACCACCGCCACACAGCCCGTCTGACCCAGAGTCTGCTGCCGGAAGTAGATGTGCAGCAGCGTCTGGACCGCCTCGTCCTTCTCGCTGCCGAATATGTTGTTCGGCCAAAGCAGCCTGATGAGAGGAGAGAGTGAATGAGAGCAAGTTAATCAGTGAAAAGAAAAGAGAGTGATGGAAATAAAAGAGTTAAGAGTAAAATAAGGTAAATAGTAGAGTGAATAAATGAGGGAGAGAGAGTGAATGATATAAAAGGGAAGTGTGAGTGAATGACAGAGAGCGAATAAGTGAGTACGATAAAAAGAATAATAGTGAATAAGTGAACAATGGAAAGAGTGAATAATACACACAGTTCTGATCATTTGTAAGGCGCTTATCACAGTTTTAACGGTCTCAAAGCACACGTGTGAATTTGGAATGACAATGACACTGAACTATATGCACTTAACATAATTCTCAGGTCCCTGTCTAAAGCACTTTACTTGACACGCTCTGATGCTGCTACAACTGTACTACGTGTTTTGTTATGACGACATTATTTACCTCTGTGAAAGAATGGATGCTCCAAACGCAATTTTGTTGTCCTTGTGACAATGACAATAAATACATGAATTGAAAATTGTAAGAGAATTGTTGCTTTTTATTCGTTTGATCATCTGGTTGTTGGTGTTTAAGTAAATGGCTGTGATTATCACTAAGACAAAGACCAGTGAGCAAGCACGTATGCGACAGTGGCCAGGTAAAAAAAAACCTCTTTATCGAGGGAAAAAACGTGGAAAAAACCCTGGACAATGAATGACTTAGTGACTGAGTGAGAGTGAATAATAGAGTTAGGGTAAAATAAAAAAGAATTATTGATGGAATAAGAGAGTGGGTGAACAACGGAGAGTGAAGATTACAATAACTGAGTGATTTAGAGTGAACAAGAGTAAGACAAAAAAAAAAAAAATGTGTGAATAATGGAGAGAGTGAACGAGTGAATAAGATAAAAAGTGAGAGTGAATAAGAGTAAGATAAAAAGAATGATAGACTGATTGAGTGAACAACAGAGAGAACAACTCATTCACACAATGAATGAGAGAGAGAGAATGAATGAATAAGAGTAAGATAAAAAGAAAGATAGAGTGTGAACAACGGAGAGAGTGAGAGTGAATAAGAGTATGATAAAAGAATGATAGAATGAGTGTGTGAACAATGGAGAGAGTGAATAATAGGACGAGTGAGTGAGTGAGAGTGAATGCATGAATAAGAATAAAATAAAAAGAATGATAAGAGTGAGTGCGTGAACAATACAATGAATATGCAAATGAGAGTAGGATGAACAAAGTGAATGGGCGATCGTGAGGAACAGCAAGAGAGAGAGAGAGAGAGTGAGGGCGTGGCACCTGAAGGCTTTGACTTGACCGAGGGCGGCGCTCAGCTCGTGAGCTCGGAGATTCTCGATGAGCGAGTGAATGGCTGACTCTGTGTCGGAATGATCCACCTCCAGCTCTTCTCCATCAGTGAAGGCCTCGGCCTGCTTCAGGCAGCTCTCCAGCACAGACAGCTCTTCTGACATGTTGGTCACCTGGAAACAGCCACATAAACAATAGCCAACTCAAAAGGTTGGTTTTATTGATTAACTCTCCTGTTATGTTCGTTTCAGAGGAACATTAATAATGTTTGGGAGTCCATTTGACTCAGGGGCCTTTTATTATGCATAGTTTTTTGGAACATTTTGGTTTCTGACACTTTTGTGTGTGTGTGTGTGTGTGTGTGTGTGTGTGTGAGAGAGAGAGAGAGAGAGAGTGTGTGAGTCTGAGACAGTGGTGTATTCTGTCTCATTGTTGCAAAGAAACAGTAAGAAATAGTATTTGATCTTTCGGACTGGTTTTAGCTTCCATTTTGTCTGAAGGGTCAAATTGATCCGAGCACTATCTTTGTAACAAAAACATGTAGCACGTGTTACAAATATGTAAACTGAATCTTTAGATCTTTAATGAGACGAGCAGAAGTTTCAAAGTGAAAAAAATACTTTAAGAATTCTCTTTTATTTTTAAACTTTTAACATGGGTCACAAACACAATCTTCGTGCCAAAAACATGTAGCATGGTGTTACAAATATGTGACCTGCATCATTATATTATTTATATGATGAATACACCAAATAAGCCAAGCAGTAGAGGTTTCAAAGTGAAACAATACTTTTAAGTATTTTATAAAATATTTTTAAACTTTGAAAACAGGTCAATTTGACCCAAACACAATAGGAGGGTTAAAGAATCATTTTTATTTTATTAATTATTCGATTTTAGGGCAGCACAGAAGCTTTGACACTCTAGTTCGAGGCCCGGTCTGGTTCATTCTGGTTTTAAGATTTTGCATCATGTTTGTGTGTGTTTCTTCCGGGTCTCTGCTTTACTCCCACAGTTACATACTTTAGCTCAGAAAAAGCATTTATTTAAAATCTTAAAATTTCTAATATGTATAAATGAAATCTCTAATATTTATAAAAAAAAAAGAATAATAAAATCCCAAAATAATAAGAATATTAAATATAAAAAAAATTAAATATGAAATTCTCGCCTCACACGTTAAATCCATATTTGTACATGGAAAGTGTATTTTTGGGAAATGTTTTTCAGGTTTTTAGCTAGAATCGTGAATCCTTTGGTTGCTGGCGGGTGGAGTTTAACACTCTGTGGTGGGGTTCAGTTTAAAGCCTGTGCTTTACTCTTATAAAGCGTAAGTGAGTTAGCATTGATGACGGTCTTCGCTCAGAGCGCTTAATGAAGTTACTCCGCACTGAGAGGATCTATACGCTTCCAACATTAGTGCAAAGGGAAAGGAAAAAAAAAAGGTTGTGAAGATCCACCCCTGCAGGACGGTACTAACCTCGGCCTCTCGTTTGATGGTGTCCACCCTGCTGATGAGCTTGCAGTACGCCTGGAACAGCAGCAACAGCTGGAAATGGAGCTTATACAACCTTCTGCACAACTCCAGCTCCTGGAGAAACAAGAGAGAAACTCAAGGTCAGGAACGTGAGGATGAGCATCATGATCAGATGAACGGATGAGGGGACAGATGGATGTCCTTGGCTTTGAGAAGAGAGGAGGAGTTGGAGGGAGACACTGACACACTGGTGCTTATTGTTTGTGATCTGATCAGTAACAGAGATGGATAATTCATACATTTAAGTATTTACTGGCTACATAACCATATTTGCATTAATTATTTTTTACTTTACAAATGAAGTAAAATTTGAAGAAAACTGTACTTGTGCAGAAAAGTAAGTTAATTGTAATTCAGTTTGATTGCTTGATTATTTGAATTATTCGTCTTTGAATATTTTTTATTTACAATTACTGAATAATTAAAATATTTTTTATTACTTTTTAATTACTACAATAAGAAACAAGAGTGCCATGTCTCGTCTTTCTTTACTTTTTAATGGTTACGTCATTTCTTACCTTTGATTAAATTTTAAGTGCTATATAATTATCATGTACTATTTAATTACCAATTATATAATTACATTTTCACGTCATTATTTAATTACTTGGGTTGGACTACTTTTTAATTACTTTCATAATTGCTAGGTAATAACATGGCTTTAATTTCTTTTTAATTCTAAAACTAAACTCATATTAGTCGGGAGGAGGATCTGGTCAATTTTAGCGATGGAGAGGACAATACCAGCAACAAAGGAAATGTTTTCTTCCTCGTCCTCTGCTCTGGGGTCCATGGACACATCCAATCACACACTAACTTCATGATATGCGCCATCAAACCTTTAAAACGTCTCTGCTAATCACCCATTAGCAAATTAGATTTAGATAGGCAGGTTACAAATATGCAGAACACATTTCAGCCATTAATGAAGCGTATGAATGATGGTGGACACTGCCTCTAGTCGTGTTAAGACATGAGAACTGAGCTCTGATTGGTTTAGCGTGACTGATTGGAGGAATCAGTGGGATTGATGGTGAATGTGCATGTCTGATTCGAATGGACTGCGACAGGCTCTGAAGTATGATAAACCACTTACTGCTAGCATTTCCATTTGCTAAGCAAGAGGGACAGCAGGTCACAAAAAGAGGAAACAGGAAATGAAAGAAAGACCAAAAATTAGTCAGCTCATCACAGTCAAAGGCCATCACAAGAGAGGTGGAGGAAGAAACACAGCCGTCCAATGACAATTATCCGTGAAGATACGTGCAGTACGCTCTTGGATTAAGGGATTCAAAATAATAGAGTATTTTCTGAATGATTAACACTAACGCTCTAAAGCGAATAAAAAAACAAACAAAAACAAAACATTGTCCGACTTCAAGTCAGAAACGGTTGGGTGTGACGCTGGTTATTTGGGACAATTACAGTTGTTTAGTTTGCTTATTTGGGACAAAAAAAACGTGAGAAAGAGAGAAGAAGATGCAGCACAAGTTGCATGTAAAAAGTCAGTGAACATGGAGCGGATTTGTCCATTTCTTTGCTATACGTTGTAATGGCCAGAACTGTGTATGTATGCATACTTTAAGACACCGCTTATTTTATTTTCTGTTACTTATGTCATATTGTCACGCATTTATCAAATACTATTAACCAAAGCATCTTTACAAATTTGTGTGTGTGCGTTTTTAGGGAATCAAACATAGGCAGAACCAGTGCGTTTAACCCTACTATGGTGAGGGCAGAGTTATATTTGCTGGGCATTTGACTTCATACGGTTTATATTTGCTCTTTATTAATGTGTGACGCCATTGTGAGAGGACCACGACGCCTGAGATAACCACCTTAATAAATTTGTGCTAACCACAGACTCCTTATCTGAGTTTCCTACAATTGTGTCCCAATTAACCAAAGTCCACCGCATTCTTAGTAAATATGGACAAATTAAACCCTTTTTAGGGACGAAAACTAACGTTACGAATCTGTATTTCCAGACACATTTAGAAGCGACTGGGTCACACCTGAGCTTGGGTGTTGGGAGGCTGGTTGTCGTCTTTATCACCAAAGGTCTTTCTGCAATTATCCAGCCACTGCGGAGGAAAAACACAAGAGTTAAACAATAAACACACAATGTCCGAATGTTAAAAAGCAAGTTCATTTAAAGTGGGTCTGTTTGAGCGTGAGTGGTTCAGGATGTAAGACTCTAGAGGCCTTTGTCTCATCCAATTATCACGTGGCTCTTTTCCTGCAGCTCGTCCGTCCAGCTAAATGATTCAGAGCCGTTATGAAGCTATTCTTAGTGCTTGTGGATGGAGTAAATCTGGTTGCGTCAGACTCTAGATAAGATTTCACCGCCAGCAAGGCCAGCAGAGACGTTCAGGGCCTTCAGCTTGTCCTCCTCACGCTTGTGGAAAACCTCCATGTTTGTGTTCAACTCACCTGTTCGGCGGCTTCTCTCTTGCTGTTGTAGGTGTCCAGATGTTCTTGTAGCTCCAGCACGCTAAACTTGAGCGTTTCCAAAAGTCCACAGGAGACCAGCTGAAACGTACAGAAAAAGATTTCATGTGACTACTGACGCTTTCAGGTACTCACGTTCTCCAGTGTGACTTTCTACTCACGGTTTCAGCGTCCAGTAGCACAGTGGGACACTGTGAGCAGGAGGTCATGACCTCTAGCGAGCTCAGGAACTGGTTTCCCATTCGCTGGAGTCCTTCCCCAAGGAAGTGCACAGACGCGTGGGTAATCGAGGCAAACTTCCTCTGAATATGCTGAACAGAGGAAACCTCATCAGAATTACAGACATTCAAACGATTGTTTAAAATGAAGTAATTTTTGCATTGAAAAATTTTGCATTGAAAACTTTAATCAGTCACGTTTTTCTAAATAAATGTTTTTCATCTCTGTTTTTGTAGATTTATCTTGTTTGCAGTGTATTTCTAGGCCGCTTCTTGCCATGATGAGATTTTCTAAGCTGTAAAACAGTTTTACACTACAAAGCAAATATGATTGTTTTTTTCTCTCAGAGGTAGTTAGATCAGTGATGCCAAATATTTTACAACAAGCGACCAAACGTGATTCTGCTGAGAATTCCTTGGGCAACAGTGGTACCCCGACTTACAAAAATAATCAGAGGCGAGAGTAGTTTCATTCGTTCGGAAAAATTCTGTTTCATTTTACATGTAATGCATCTAATCCGTACCATGACTTTATACATTTA
The DNA here is from genome assembly GCA_028031935.1 of Paedocypris micromegethes. Classification (NCBI taxonomy): domain Eukaryota; kingdom Metazoa; phylum Chordata; class Actinopteri; order Cypriniformes; genus Paedocypris; species Paedocypris micromegethes. The sequence goes on along the minus strand of CM051505.1, from coordinate 3,310,094 downwards.
GATGAACATTTTTGATAAATGATAAAATATTGATAATAAATGTAATTAAAACGCCCTACATAGCAGTTGCTTAGTTTGCCCTCTGGCAGATGTTTATAAAGGTACAGTAACAAATCATATATGAACAATCTCACATGAACGGTTACCGCCATCTTGAAATTATACTTTATGGCGGCTCTACGGGTAAAAAAAAAAAAAAAAAAAGAAACCACATTGCCATTCTGGGAGAATACAGGCTTGTTTTATATTTTAGAAGCAAGATCTCTGAAATGAACTAGTGTCTTTGTTGGTTTTTGTTCATCTGACGTGCAAAGAACATTACACAATGGTTTTATATACTGTTTGTCTGGACTCCCATCTCCCTGTATGCTAGCGATAAGAAAAAGACGCTTGCTGCATGCCAAAGTACTTCCTGCAAACTAGCGGCTCCTTTCGTATAGTGAAAATATTTTCGTAACTCGGGACAGACATTTTCGCGGCGACGCATTTTATTACTCTGGATTTTCGTCCAGAAAATTCGTAAATCGGGGTACCACTGTAATTAAAATTAGTCTACAAAAATATATAACATCACTCATTTGATGCTTATTTTTAGTTGTTTTTTAGGAGCAACATCTGTAGTTGTTTTCACGTTTTTCTCATTGATGGTCAAACACTGATAAAGATTTGTATTTTAAATCTGTCCTTCAGTGACCAGGCCTAAAGGTCGTCTGTGATTTAGCTTTATTCTAATATAAGTGTTCAGTCTTTACCCCTTTATCCACTACAAAAATCATTAAAAACGTAAATAAAGAAACAAAAAGAGAAGATCAAAAGTGCCGAATAAGACCAGCGAGCCTTATGTTCAATATCACGATGCAAAAAAAACTAAAAAAAAAAATTTTTTTAATTTTTTTTTTACCTTAAAGAGCCGTGAAAACACGTGGAAAGTGTAAACAGCCGAAGATCCGTCCGAGTCCGACAACATCTGGTTGACATGGCAACGCCAGGCATCCTCTTCATCGTCACAGGTGACGGGTTGAAAGGCAGCTAAAATCGCGGAGAGGAACGGTGATGGTGGAGGAGAGGCCTGGAGCTCAGGGAAACCGTCTGCATCGCCCTCGTCCTGACTGCCAACAGAGAAAGAGAGGCCGCGTTACCACCACACACGCAGGTGCCATCACAAGCATTACATCATCCGCGGAAAACGTAAACAAAGACACGCTGTTCCCGCGCTGCAGTGGAACACAACACACACTTACAGGCCTGTAGGACCGAAGAGCTTGATGAAGCACACGGAGTAGAAGAATCTAAGACCAGAGCTGCTGTCAGATGTGGAGGACATGGCCTTCCTCTTCATCCTCGCTCGCTCTGAGCTCTTCCTCTCACGTGCTAGCCTAAATTCTCCCGCTGCGTCCGTGACGCGCACCCTCCCCCACCCGCTTCAAAGCTTTGCGCAGACGACTGCAGGCTCTTCCCGTCCAATGGATCTGCGAGAACATGAGCTGCCTGGAAGAGCACGGAAAGGCCTTCGCTGTCCCATGTAAAGCGCAGGGATACAAATGCATTCTATTGCGGAATTACCAGGTAACGTGTGATCGAGAGCGAGAGAGCACAGAATGATTTACGATGACATTGTCCAGTTTATCTGTGTTGTGGCCAAAAGCCAAAATGTTCAGTATTAAAATGAATTTAAACCAGGATTGAATTAGTCAATATTGAGATACTTGTGCAAAGGAATAATTGTTCAAGATTGCATTTAAAAAGCCAGAGTATGTCCTTTTATTCCAGAAGTCACCTGAAAAGAAACTGCTTTAGAAATGAAATAGGAACATTTTTTCAATATTTGAAAAAAAAACTGAAATATTTTTACATTCTTTTTATTAAATTAGAATAGGATTTTAACAGATGCCAATGGATTTCATTTGTTAAAATGTAAAGCAAGCAAAACAATAAGAAGCCATCAAATAAGTGAAATCTTCAAATTACTCATGGTCACACCAAGTTCATAATTATGTAAGATGCTAATTTTTACGGATTTTATATTAGTTCCTTTTTCTCAAATTATCAAAAAAAAAAAAAAAACGTCAATGATGTTGATTGGTATGTTTTAATTGTAATTACATTTTCCCTTTAAACAGGTCAGTAGTGTCGTTTTCCCATTCATGTGCGCCGTTTTCCTGCTTTCCTGTGTGAACGGAAATGTAATTTATTGTTCAAACTGAATGTAAAAGATTTTAATTTTATAAAAAAAAAAAAATATGGGCATTAGGGAAATAAATAGGGAAATATTTTGATTAAATACACACAGAGAGAGAGAGAGGGCCCCGGATGGTTCTAGAACACGCACCAAACGCTCACAGAAACCAACCTGGACATGCCAGAAAAATCGGCCTCTTCTTCCTCGCAGCGCTCGTCCAGCTCCTTCAGAACCAGGTTGACGTCGTCCTCACACACGTAATCGTGCAGAGCCGTCTCTTCCTCACACAGCGAGCCCACGGCCGAGTCTATGATGGGGGGCGGCAGCATGGACTCGTCCTCAAAGAGCGACCCGGGTGGGCTGTCCACTGCGGGCGGAGGAGGGGGGGCGGGGTCCAGGTCGTCTGTGGGGTCCTGACACTCGTGCAGGTCACACAAGTCAGGGTGGTCAGATGGCAAGGGCGGGGCACTGCCAAACCCGGTGTCCTCGCTCACGCTGCTGCTCAGCTCGTCTGCTGCCATCACACTGGCATCCTGCAAAACAGCAGCCCGACCAAAAAACAAAAACAACTCAAGTTTATGCAGATTGGTCAATAAAACATTCAAGCTTACTTTCAAAAACATTCAAACTCAACACGGAACTTTGAAAAACAGCCTCTTATGAAAACATCTGAACATATTGAAAAAAAATAAGAAATGGAAATCAATAGAACATTTTTTCATCACCGACTTATGATGCGAACGCAGAAGACTTGCAGATGTCACACTGGAGAACCATTTTCAGCAGACCACTATATTCCCACTCATAAATCACATGGAAGTATGGAGCTAAATGGCAATTGGCTATAAAATCAGTCTTATGTGGAAAGACATTAATGCATCATGTGTTCCACAACTGCCAATCGCTCAGAGTAAAAGTCCAAGCGCTCTTCAGTATTCCAGTATTCAACCGTAGTCTACTTAATACCAGAAGCCATAACTGTGATTAACAGAATATGAAACTCTTGACCTCCGCAGAGTGCCAACGGTGCAAATTCTGCCCGTCTGACAGGGAAACAAACAAGCGGTGGTGAGGAGTCCCTGAGAACAAACTGTTCCATCGTCGAGCTCATGTTTTATTCAGAGCCTCTTCAACGTCTCAAAAGAAAGATGCTGTCAAAGACGCGGGGTGGAATTTATCGCCGTTACAGCTAAATAGGTAAAAATGTGTGTAAAAAAAATTGTGAAATGCAGAATGTAAAAATGCATTTAAATTACCGCAGTAAGATTAAACCAGTCATTAGACTATTGGATGATTATGCAAATTAGTAAACGCTCATTCATATGACAAATAAAATTCATCTTTAAATGGAAAATTCCAATTTCGAAAATGGAAATTACAAAATTCCACACACATCCACATAAATAAATATTTCTAAATATGGCTACAAAATTCATAAATATGCATTTAGAAAATAATATATATTTCTGAAAAACCGGTCTAATCCCATTTACCGTGTTTTTCCAGACAATATGGTGCATCTAAAATCCTGAAAGGAAAGTTAGATTGACTGTATGCCTTATATGTGGGAAAAAAAGATCGGGAAATTTTAGTCAATGTCAAAGTTTTTCAGATTGTAAGGCGCGTTAATAGTTTAGAATAGATTTTAAATGAATGTAGTAATATGTAATAAAAAAATGCATCACACAGAAAATCTTGAAGCAATGTGATAATCCTCCATCGCAACGACGTAATAGAAACAAAAAAAAAATAAAAGTTTTCTTCCGAGCTTGTTGGGGACTCTAGCGGAAGAGAAGCAGCACATCTAATTAAACAGTTTCTTCTTTTGCTCCTGTATTTATGAGCTAATGCAGGCAGAGTGGCGTGGAGCCAGAGCAGAGACGACATTACTGAAAAGCTTTTAGAGATTCTTGGCTGTGGTGGCCGAGCAGATGAGTAAGACTATCGATGGTTTTATCTGGACTCATTATACTAAGAGCAGGGGAATGACGGAGCTGATGTCCTTGGGTTGATATTGGGCTATGACTGGACTGAACTGGTTTTGGCTGGAGGGTGGAAAGAAAAAGAAAATCGATCAAAAGTTGTTCGTTCATTGACAAACAGGAAGGGAATTGTGGTTTGGTGACGAAGATTTTCTGTAAAATACTGGCCTGTAGAAAAAGTGTCAATTACAATTAACATGGACTGACCCAAAGCAGGTTAGTACTAGTTAGTGACATGGTTAGGAGTTGGTTTCCATCATGTTGTTGTGTCAGTCAGGCTGTGCATCCCAAAATGGGAAACTTTCTGTGGCCCGATCAGTAGAGCTGGTGTTTGCAACACTAAGGTCAAGGGTTCGATTCTTCGGGAAATCTATTTTATTTAACTTTCCTTTGTTTATTTTTGTATTGTATGATCTTTCATTTACATTTCTACATTTTATATTCTTCACAATTTACGCTTTACATGTCATACTTTTTGTATTTATTTGGTTAAATATTTCATTTTACATTCTCTCTTGTATTATTTTACATTATCCATAATTTAATTCAATCTAATGTATTCTAAATATATAATTGTTATAATCTCATTTTAACTTGTTTTTTTATTTTATTCCCAGTTGTTGTTGTACAAAACATTTCACCTGTGTGTGTTCTGTGTGTGTGTGAGAAGAATAAAAATTCTAAAATATCTGCTTTCCATGTTCATTGGTGCAGTGGAATTGTTCACTAGGTGCTTTTATTTCTACACGTTTGGATTTAAATGGCAAAAATCAATGAACAGATGTTTTTTTTGTAATCCGACTTGAAAAGACTTAAAGCAAAGAAATAAAGATTTTGGCTGACCCCCTAAAAAGGCCAAATCTACGTTATGTTAAAGCACCAAAAGTCACGTTTAAAGTCGTCACGTGACCTAAAACGGCTGACGCAAATCGAAATAAAACAAACAAAACCACGTTTGTCGCCCTAGTTTTTGAGGATATTGGATGAATGTACTAATACTCACACTCAGATGGCGGGTCCGGGGGTAGTAAGGGGTCTCCAGCCTACAGCATGATAGCATCGGTTGCTTTTAATCATATCTGATCCGAATTTGATGGAATTTTAGCACAGCAGGCCTGAGGTGTACGGTGGTCTATGATTAGATTCCCACCACAAATCAACACAATCACGCATGCATGCAACCCCTCACCGCGGCCTAATGTCATTAATGGCAAGTGTCCCACAAAGCAACCCGGTTTCAAGTAAAGTGAAGCGCACAACCCTTCGCACGTGCCAAAGTTCGGTCGCGTGAAGCGATCAGAGCCGCGCCGGATGCAATCGCGGCACTCAATCAAAAGGCCTGATAAGCATTCCGGGCACAAAGCGCCGCTGCAGAATTAGAGGAATTAAAAGAAGGCGAGAACAGCAGGGCTCACTCCGCAGAGACAAGCCATCTAAAAAGCTCCCGCGCACCACAACTGATTGAATCGGCTGATTGGGCCCACCTCAGGCAGCTGGCTGCTAGTGCTGTCGGGGCGGGCGGGGGGCTCGGGGGTGGGGCTGTCGTGGCTGGGCAGGGCTGGAATGGAGACCGCCTCTTCGGTCAGGACGCTGCTGGTTGACTCTTGTGATTGCTGGAGCGAGTCCATGTGGTTGGAAATGGCGTCATCGGTGGCGGAGTCGCTGTTTAGCTGCACAGAGGAACCATAAATATATGTTATTTCGATGAAACGCTTGACATTTCCGCACTGAAATATTGAGCCTCGATGACGCAATAGTGGAACTTTTACAGGTAATAATCTTCAATTGAGACACAGAAAAGGAACCTGGTGAAAACACTCGCACTGAACTCACCGAGAATGAACATTGTGAATTAAAATGGTATTAATATGACTATTTTAAAGATCAGTTTGTTTAGTTCTGCTCCATAGCAAAGCAGCGTAGCAAGCAAAAAGCGAACCATTTACAGAGTTAATAGAGAAATTAATATAAACATGCAAACATATGGTTTTTAACAGTGTGTTACATAATGTACATAGAATCCACAAGCTGTTTTTCCACTGCCCACTCTCCCACAAAGTCATTGTAAAATTATATAATTACTTCAATGTGAGTGAGTTTAGAGAAAACACATTTTTCCTATTCTCCTGGAAATCAAGACATGCCACCAGGAGTGTTAGTGCAAGAATCTTTTCACCCCGTTATTTAATTATTTATTAGAACAGGGCGAAACACAAATCAGAATAAATGTGTGGATTGGTCACCAGCACGATACTTACCCAAACCAAACAGACTAGTTTTAGTAACACTTATCCTAAATATCTATGGCATCGTGTCTCTTTCGATCTTTGTCAAGCCACGACTTATTTAATTGAGGAAGTCATCTCTGATAACGCAAGTGTGTGATGCTCTCAAAGTAATTTCAGAATTTGGTTCGACTGAGATCAAAATCAGGACAAAAATAAAAGATATTAAGAGAACTAAAACTGAGCGACTTCGCCTGGTCGGCGTGGAGGAAGGCAACGAGCACCCAGCTAAAGCCGGTGGAAGTGCGGGTTATGAGCAGTAAGCAAGCGTTGAACCCGTCTAGGTGGACGCGGAAGCTCGTAAGCCCAATTTGGCGCACAGAGAAGCCATGCCGCTGAGCCTGTGGGTCTATAGTGGAGGGACTTACGAGACTGGAGCGGGTGAGAATCTGGCTAGCGCTCAGTACCTCCTCCTCTGATGACTCATCCGTGTCCTCTGGCTGGATGAGGCTGGGTGTGCTGCCAGAATACTGGCAGTCCTGCAGGGACGGGGTGTCACCTTTGTCGATGCTGTCCAGAGAACGCCGCCGCACGCCCCAGTTGAAGTTATCCATGCTCTCCCCCTGCAGGATGGAGAGAAAAAAAAAACACCATTCGTGAGCAGATCAACAATACGTGAAGGAACGAGTGGAAATATTGCACGATGGGATCAAGACATGGAGGACGAGCACAAAATCCACGTGAAAAAAACAAGACAACAAAAACCTAAATAGATTTAAAAAATTAAAAAATCAAGTAAAATTATCTGCCAGAGGGGTGAGAAAATGTTACTTGGTTTAATGGCTAGAAAAAAAAAAAAGTCTAATTTTCTCGAAACAAGCTAATTGTTTAGAGCTAATTCTGAGCTAGAATAATTATCTTGTAAGAAACAAAAACAATTTCTAATTTTGAGATTTTTTGGCTTTTCAACTAATTAATTTTTGCAGTGAATTTCACAAACACAGAATTATGGGACGGAATTGATCATGTATCACAATTGACTTTCAGCTCAGACCAAGAACATGCCAAAGCTCAATAATCTACCACCGACATCCTGTGATACTCCTTTTACCATTTGGGTTTATAATAATAATAATAATAGTAATAATAATAATAATAATAATAATAATAATAATAATGAGTATTTGTAAGGCGCTTTTCACAGTTTTAACTGTCTCAAAGCGCACATGTAAATATGTAAACATCAACTACCATAAACTTACCTGAAGCTCCTGAACGCAAGAAGAGAAAAACACAACAGGAGTGTTAGAGAGGGTGAAAACACTCGTATTGTGAAGAGACAGACAGCAAAGAACTACACAGAGCATCAGCGCTCACCTCCGCATCCTCCAACTCAACATCCAGGAAGTCAAAGTCCTTAAAGACTCCAAACTGCTGCTCACTTCCAGCATCTTCTGCTTGCACTTCCTCCTCCCGGGTCACTTCCTCAACAGTTGGGATTAGACTAGTCTGTTGGTCGCCTGCATCCAGATCTTCATTTGAAGAGAACACCACCTATAAGAACGATTCATAAAAAAATATTAGACGCAGCTAATAAAAAGACAATTAGGATTTCCTAAACAGGAAGGAACCTACGGAGGGGTTTTTAGGTAGACCAGACTCTGGGCCGCACAGAGACAGGACGTTCATCAGTTTCTCTCTCGTTCGTCTCTGCAGAAGAAAAGGCACAAAACTTATTCGAAAACATTTTATTTTTCATTCAGAGGATATCTGACAAGTGAAAAAGCAGGAAGTTCAACAGAATGGAGAGATTCATACAAGAAACAAGTTCTTTCTTTTTGCAGGGTTCCCACAGTTTCTGAAAGTTAAATTCAAGCACTTTCACGATACATGTTTAAACTTTTCCAGCACCATACAGTTATTTCAAAATATATATTTAATGGTCTGCCTAAATACAACAAAAATGAAACATTTGGTTGTGAATGTCATTTGAATCACATTCAAAGAGATATTATGCGAAAACAAAAAATAAATTGCAATGGTACAAGTCTAATTGACTGTGAATTTTGGTTTCTTTACAGTCGATATAAAACAAATGAACTAAATGAACCAAATGTTAATGAACCAAATGCATGAATGACTTTAAATGATTCGTTCACTTTATTGATCAAGAGTTTTTTAAGCTTTTTAAATTTTAGGCCCCCCGACATACTTCTATTCCTTCTTCTCTAAAGGAAATCTAGTCAGTCATATAGTCAAGCAGTTTCAAGCACTTCAATTAAAACATTTTTAAGGCCTTGAAAAGTGCCCGTAGGAACCCTGTTTTTGACGTGACACTGCACAGTTGTATAACTTCTAGCTTGAGTTTTGGACTTGAATTTCAGTATATTGGTTGGACGGAAATCTGTTTCCGACTGCGATTGAACTGCACATATATAACGTGTATGATATTTCACTCTGGCTTCAAGTCAATCCAGCTCTTTTCCACTGCAAACAGTAAATACCTGCGAGAGCTGTGGTCTTTTCCAGCTGACCGGCACCAGCCCGTTTGAGTTTGACCCAGAGGATGTAGAAGAGGTGCTTCTGGTCACAGCGATGACCTGTGGCTTTCCATTGCGTCCTGCTGCGGTTCGTTGATCACCATACTTATGTCCTATGATAGGCGTCTATAGTACAAGTAGAAGTGAAGTTATAACATTAACTAAGAGTGTAAGTTCTAGCGTCTTAAAATGTGAATAGTACCTCTGAGATGTCAAAGTGAAAGTCCAGTGTTTTTCCTGGCAGCTCTTTAGATGAATTGTTGAAGATGCGAGTAAAAGCGATCTCAGGCGTGCTGGTTGAATCCGTGCTGAAGGAGCGCTGAACTTCATCAGGAACCACCAGACTTGCCGAGCGAGACACCACCAGCTTCAGAATGTTCTGGGCTTCTTTCCAATACGGACTCTGTTACACACAAAAAGCATTTATTACTTTCTTATTCCTTTGTGTGTGGGCCTAACGTTATACTCAAGTCATACTCAAGTATAAAGTCACACTGATGCAACATTGTAACATTTGACTCAATATTTTGCTTAAAATCAAGTCTGCGTCGCTTTTGTGACAGCATATACAATTGTTTTCTAGTCAATCTAATAAAGTTTTGGATCTTGGAAGAAATTTACAATTGAGAATCATTCCATGAGCAACACCATCAAACGGAACAGTTGGGACAGAAGAAGAGATGGAGCAGGTGACCATGTCAAAAGTCAGGTAACCATTCACGAGATTTAGCTCATAAATATCATCCAGTACCTTCAGCAGCCTGCAGATGGCAATACTGCCTCATCAAAAAAATACTTAAAAGTTATTTACTCAAGTGCTTTCCACCACTATCTTATAAAGTGTTGCAAAGTACTTACTGATCAAAGTTCTGCCTAACAAAAATGTGAAGATTGCAAACTAAAATAATAAAAAACTAAACAAAAATGTGTATCATTTCAGTTCATTTTTCCCCCCAATACATTACGTTAGATATTTTTGGCACCAATCTGATTTCATACTTCGGGTGGCCCAGTACCATTTCATCCATGGATCGGTGGTTGGGCACCATGGCTTTAAAGTACTTTTGTCAAAGTACTTTACTTATTTGTGCGCAACCAATCAGAAAGCAGATAATTGATTTAAATGATTTAAAATACAATCTTTGTTAAATAATGTTAAATGATTTAAAAAACAATCTTTTGGAAAATGACTAGCAGAAAATGTGTCCTTATTTTGCAAAAATAAAAAAAGTTATAAAACCCAGACCGAAGACTTACTTCGGTTGCAAAGACTTGGTTTGTAAAGACTTCTGATGTAAAGACTTCTGATGTAAAGACTTCTGATGTAAAGACTTCTGATTGGTAAAGACCTGGTTGCAAAGACTTACCTGAACATATTTGCCAATGATCTTCATGATCTCCAGGTTGAACTGTTTGACTGGTGCAGCTGAGAGGTCAATGTGACTCAGCAGACTGTAGATGATCTGAAGTAAAGACTGCTGCATGCTGTTTAGCCCCTTATCCAGCAGCTACAACACACAAATAAAGTCGAGTTACTCTAATTCTGACAAATTCAAGCTAAAACATTATTTGTTCTTACAAGATAAATGAATACAATAAATACATCTTAGAATTTAGAGTGACTTGAATTTTATTGCCTAGAAAAAAAAATGCTAATTTTGATAATATTTTACACTGAATTGAGACATTTTTCAAAGTAGACATTATGCTTTAACACCCAAGTTCTTGTACCAAGAAATGTCAAGTTAATGTTTCTTATTTTAAGAACACAATGTCCCTCAATTTAAGAAACAACAACTTTTTTATATTAAAGCCAATCAGAACAAGAACAGATATGCATAAACTAATCAAGGTTTTGTTTTGTCTTGTTTTAAGCTCTTTTATCTAGTAAAATGTTTACCCCACTGGCTGATAATTTTACATGATTTTTTTTTTCCTCGCATTTAGTGTTTTATTTTCTTATTTTTTCATGTGGATATTTTGCAGTGCATCAGAACATCAGCAGTGTTCATCTCACCTCGGCCAAATATGTGACCAGGTTGAGGGTGATGTCGGAGAAGGAATCGTGCAGGTAGCGGCACACCACGTTGATCCAGTTGGTGCTGTCTCGTGAGTAGCTGTGCGTGGAGTACAGGCTCATCATGTGTGCCAGGTTGGCTAAGGTGGCAGACTTTTCCTCGGCGCAAACTTTGGCGATTCGATCCGCCGTCTCTTTACAAAACCCTGTGGGGTTGTCAAAGTGCTGGACCAGATGTGGCAGGAGGCAGAGGATGTTTAGCGGAAAACCTAAGCGGAGGAAAAGAGTTTCAAAAACATGGTTTAGGTTCTATTGTAGCAAACATAAATAACTAGCAACAAATAGGGCTGCACAGGAAAAATATAGCTGCAAGCTGCAATGTTTAAGTCGTTTTTTATTTTGAAAATCAAAAGGTTATTTCAGTCCTATTTTTCATTTTTTAAATGATTTCACTCGTGTTTCTTGAGTTTGTGTTTCTCTGATTGGTATAGTATACTAATATATTTTTATATATTACGATCTCTACTGTAAAGAAATAAATGTACATGTTTCATAAAATGTGCAAATTTAACTCAAACAATCCAAGGGAAAATGAAGACAAATATTACAGGTTCAACAAAAAACGCTGTGACTTTGATTCCGAATGCAACTTTTGAATGAGACGGAGCGTTCTTGTTTTCCTATCCATTGTTGCATCTGTTGCTTGCTCATTGTGGTCTTAATACCAATGAACAATGGACATAATGCAACAATCGTCTTTTATACTTTCACACAGTGGCTTTGAGACCGTCTGTATCTGCGAAAAGTGCTTTCATCCCCTTTACTCTGACTCTGCCCATTACAACAACAAAAAAAAAAGTGTAATGAACTTAGTTTATTCCTTTATCTCTACAAAGTTATAGAATAACTGAAAAGCCAGCCTGCAATGAGCGCGCATATATCGTTTTTGTGATAGAAATGTAAAAAAAATATATATACAGTATAATAATAAATAAAAAAACAGCGTGGATCCCTAGTGTGGGTTTGTAAAAAGCACCTGCTAGTTGTGATGGGTCCACGAGCGTGTGGCGAGACACAGTGATGAGTTTGCTGAGAAGGTGAATGGTGAGTTCCTGCGTGGCTGCTGAAGTGAAGCCCTTGAGGAAGAGTGTCAGCAGACCGGGAAAGTTGTACCACTTCAGTTTCGTCTGCACTCGCTCCAGCTTCTCCCGGCTGTCCGCCTTCTCCAAAGGCATCTGGGCCAGGAGGCGATTCAACAGCCTGAGCGCCAACAAGTATTCAAACTCGTAATCGGACTCGAGGAGCGACGCTGCGATCCAGAACACGGTGGCCAACAGGTTGGTGGGATCAGCTGGTGGAACCATGTCGCTCGACCCTCCCCCAGCTCCACTTGCTCCTCCTCCATCGCCACAAACTCCGCCTTCTCGCAGTGACGATAAGCTCCTTGTGCGGGCCAGGTTGCCATGACTCCCACCCAAACGGTCGGCAATGTCGAGAGTGTTGCTCCGTCTACGGTCACCCACGCGTCCACCCATGAGACTGGCCCGGAGTGAGTTGCTGCGGGTGTAGCTGTAATGCCCGTGCAGAAAGCCTCCGCTGCCGAGATTCAGCTGTCCAGTGCTTTTCCTATTATTGGCAAACTTGGTCCCATGAAGGGGATCATGGGAGGACCTGCAAAAAACACATCAGCAGGTTCAGAAAAACACTACTTACATAACTTGAACATCATGCGCAAATGTTTTGCGTCGTACTGTGCTATTGCAGTGAGCAGGTCGTAGTTCTTCATGGTTTCTGCCAGAGTGTCTATACCAGCCTCTAGTGTCAACAGCAGCTCGATCACAAAGCCCTGCAAGACAACAAATTACTTTAGCTCTGCATTTTCAGTTTTATTAACATTTGAAGTGAACTACATTAGCTACTTGGTGTACCTGGGCTTCTTCTCCTGGGTCACCCACAGTCTCCACCAGACGAGACAGGATGTCTGACAGCGTGGAGGCCGTGAGCGGCTGTTTCAGAGCCCTGAAGATCTGGAAAGAGCGGCCTGCGTAGTGGCGTGATGAGCAGGACAGAGCGGTCTGCAGCGCAACCTCACTCAGCTCCTGCTCCAGACGATAACCTGGAGAAAAAACACATTTACGATAATGTTACTATGAGAAAAGATTCCAGATTTTTCCTTGTAACTGTACTAATACAGAGTATTAAGTGCAGATAAATTAACAGTAATGTGGTGTAGAACAATATACAAAGACATTGTCATATACAAAAAAAAAGATAAATAAAAAAATGATAAGAAGAACAAGACGTTGTGGACCTCACAAATCTCCGTTTACATTCCAAATTCTTCATCAGTATATATATATATATATATATATATATATATATATATATATATATATATATATATATATATATAAATATAAATATAAATTCTAAAAATCTAAAGTGAACCTCAGTTCATAAAGAAATCTGGGCTTAAGTTTCCGGGAATAAGTTTCCTTCAGCTTGGTTTATTAAGGGTTATTGATGTTTCAAGTTTTAGTGGCAGAACATTTTTATTTATGGAAAAAAAAGTAAATATATCCAAAAAAATGGATCTGGATTCGAGACCACTCAATATTTTAATTAAGTTTGTTAATTAGAAATGTTACTGTACTTTTATATATTTTCCTCAACCAAAAATGCTTATTGTTTAAAAAAAAAAAAAATCAAAACAAAGAATCAAAATGCTTAACTGCTTAACTTAAAAAAAAAATTTGTTTGATGAATACAGCCATGTTTGTTTCCTTACCAGACTCTGTTTGTTTAAAGACATTCACCACGTGACGGAGGAAGACGGTGAGATGATCAGCGCTCTTGATGTTAGGGTTTTTAGGCGAGACGTCTTCATGGTTCCACAGTGGACCCCGCTTCCTGTCGGCCAAACAAACAGTGTTAGAGAGGGAGATGATATTAACGATGGAATTGTAAAAAACATAGACAATGTGTGATCAAAATCCATGAAAATCAACAACAAAACATTAAACAGTATGAAAACACTCTGAATCAGCCTGAAACACACAGAGATTGAACACACACACACACACACACACACACACACATGCAAAGCAACAATACCCTCGTGTTAGACATGGCTGCAGGCGAAGGGAAAAAATACAATAACTCATTTAAAAAACAAAAACAAAACAAAGCTAAAGTAATTAAAAAAAAAAACACAGTATAAAATGAA
>CM051505.1:3268375-3295918 GCA_028031935.1 Paedocypris micromegethes | reverse complement strand
CCCCCCCCCCCCCAAAAAAAAAACACACAAAAAGTGCAATAATCCAAATGGATTTTTGCAATGCAATGTAATAAAAATTTAAATATTAAAATCAAGTTAGTGACAAAATATAATTGCTCTCTGAAAAAGAAGCTGGCGACGTGTGATCACCGAGCTTCTCACCTTGAACTGATGAACTCGATGAGGTTTTTGACTCTCTCGTCTTGCTCTGCAGTCAGATCGACCTCATTGAGGAGGGTCGGAGGAAGATGAGGAAGAGCTGAGCCTCCTAAACTGATACTAGAGGACGTGGAGCTGGAGCTTAGGCCCGAGTCTGTCATTGGAGACGACTGGTAGTCTGGAATCAGTTCAGTGACACCTAAAGGACCAACAAAACAGTCAAACAATCATAAACCTGAAATATAGCTTTGAGGAGCAATTGAGCTGTGAGGGTTACAGCCTCTCTATTGAGAAATAGTTATGTTAAACACTACATATCAACACAACAGTGCCCCGTGTGGTTGACTGATGTAATCAATTTCATTGGCATGTAGTTTCGAAAAATTTGGCCTATCGTACAGTGAAATAATTTCTCAGAGACGATATTTTCTCGACGACACCCTTTGTAAAGTGAAATTTTCGTTAACTGAGTCGTTCGTAAAGTGAGGTATCACTGTGTATATTTAACAATTTAAATTGTTTCATGGCAGTGCAGTCGAGCTACGAAATCTCACAAATCTTCTCTAAGGTCCAAATACACTACAATAATGGCACTCAACGTCAAACTATTTATATGTGAGAGTGCAATGATTTTATCTGTTGAAGGGAAACATAAGGTGAGGAAAGGGAGGTGTGTTGTCTTCTAAGGCCGTACCTGTGAGGTTGAACTCCTGAGGAATGGGTTTGATGGTCAGAACCCTGGGCTCATTCAGCTCACGGTTCCGGAGCAGCACTGAAGCCAGCGACTGAATGCTGCTGTTGGTTCCCTGCACGACCAGCAGGTGGAGAAGCAAACGCTTGCAGTGCTCATAGACCTCTGGGTGCTGGTGGTCAAACCCTGCACACACAACAACATTTTCAGGTATGGAACCTTTTCAGAATTACAGAAGCGTGTGTGTGTGCGTCACCTATGAAGACAGCATGTAAAAGCAGATGAAGGTATGTGCTCCACTCCACTTTGACCCCGTGATCCACAATGAGGTCAGTCAGCAGGATGACAGCAATGTTACACCTGTGAAGGTCACAAAAGGTCACACGCCAAGCTCAAATTAAAGTAACAATACAGACATTTATCATGGAGCACCATCTGATATCAAAACCTAAACTGATTTTTTTTTAATATACAAAAATATACAGAACCTTATATATAGCATTTTTATATGCAAAACAATCTGACACATTTGCTTATTTAAAATTCTTTAAAAATAAAAAATACAAAAATGACCGTGTGTCTTGTAATTCAGAAACCAATTGTGCCTTATATGTGGGGGAAAAAGGAAATGTATACATATATATGTATTAATGGTAAATTCAGGAGCACCTTATTAGTACGAGAAATACAGTATTTCTGTCTAATGCCGTTGAAATCTTAATTTTAAATCACTTTCCTAATGCAAGGTGAAAGAACTGGAACTGGTACCAAATTGTTTCTGATCTGTCCAAACATGATGCTTCAGTCTTTCTGTTTGATATCAATTTACTGTCTAAGATTAATCAAGATAAGCAAAATCTGATTTGGCAAAACCGGACGAGCTCTGGTTTCCCGATAAAGAGAAAAATGTGATGACTGTGATCAACCAAACAGTGAGATGACCATCATCGCAGAATCCAGAATGGGACGTTCCTACTTAATTCCAACAATTACTCGTTAAGAATCTCCATCTCACCTGTGCAAGGAAACTCCAGCTGTGTTGGTCTCGGGCAGGTAATCAACCAGAGGAGACCAGCAACCACCAGTGGGAGGAAAGGGGAGGGGCTCCGGCCGGTTATGATCCATCACTTTCAGACGCCAATTAGCATAAACGGGCATTGAGTCGCCTGCGTAAAACACAAAAATATAGCAAAAAAAATTACAATTTACTTTTTCATCATCATCATCAACAAAAAAAAAAAAATCAGTTAAATCAATAAAAAAAGCTCACTAAGGCTTATGTGTTTGATTCCCAGGAGCAGTCAAAGTGATGTCAAATACAAGGCAAATGCCTGAATGTGTTGTGAATGCACTCACTCTTTTCCTCCTCGTAAGATCCTCCAGAGCTACTGCTGTACCGTGACTCCAGGCGGTGGTGCTGTCTGTTGAGATTACTGTTCAGACCGCTGTAGATGTCCAAATGTGCGTAACTGCGGAAAAAAAAAAAAGATTAGAACAGAAAAATCCAGACGTGTTCACTGAGATTCTGATCATGATTAACACTTACCTGTCGTCCATGTTGGGATCTTTAAGTTTCTGGTCATGGTGTCCGTCAGGCCCAGGAACCATCGTGTTACTGCTGGACGCGGTACCTGAAGGATGACAAAGAAACTTTGCATGAGTGATTTCTTGATATCTACAGCTTACAATATTTAGGTGATATATTCAAGTGATCGACCCCAAATACTTTGAAGAGAATGAATGAAACAAGACTTAAAACGATCACTAGGGTTAATTGTAGCCTAAAGATACAGAGTTTAACGTGCAACGAAAAAACTCCAGGTCCAATTCTTGACAGGAACCACAATTAAATTGTCCGTGAACAAGACACCGACCCTGATCTGCTGGTGGGTTGTGTGTATGTGTGTGTGTGTGTGTGTGTGTATTTACAGTTTACAGATCACTGCAATTGTATGTATCCATTGTGGCACAATTTACAAGGATTTATCGTTAAAGTGTGTTTTTAGATATCGACAGGTAGATATAAAGCCTGCATGAAATTATTGAATAAAATAAACCTTGCTTAGAAAAAAAAAGAAATAAACTAAGAAACCGCACAGTTAGATAAGAAGATAAGAAAGTTCTTAGTTCATCCCACAATGGGGAAAATTCTTTGCTACAGCTGCAGTACAGTAATAAAATAAAAAAATAAAAACACAAGCAGCATTAACAAGTATAAACAGCTTAAAACAAATTACAGTTCAATTAGGAAAAAGATAAAAATAAAATAAAGTTAGTGACCAGGCAAACATACCCGACGTAACAGACGGGATCTTATAGGAGGAAGTGATGCGGTAGTACGGCGGATTATCCATGTGCGTGACAGCCGAGGACACGGGTTCCGTTAACTCCAGCTCGTACATCAACTCCTCGAGGAGCTGCATGGTTTTATCTCTGCCCAGATAGACCACCACACGCTTCACCTGCCGAACATCAGGGCAAGAGTGTGTCACCATCACGCCATCGGTGAACCCTGGTGCAGTCACTTACGTATGGCAGGAGGCTCGGCTCGCTGTTGACACCGGACATACTGATGAGAAAATGTAAGATGATCTTCAGGTTTTTGGGCCAGCTGTCAGCAAGAGTGGTCCAGACGTTCTCAATCTCCGACCAGGCAAACTCATCGCCATACTGTAAAAACACATGGTTGAGAAAATGCGCAGAGGAAAGTATGGCAAGCCAAAATAACACTTAACCACCCCACTAATCTGAACGAGTCAAGGCTAGTCACTATTACTAGTTGACAATCTGGCATAAAACACTAAAAGCATCAATAGAAATGTTACATGAAGAGCTGGTGCAGTTTAAATGTTAATTTGGCTTGCCATAGATTATAATCCACATAGCCGTCTTTATTCCGCATCTCACCAATACTGTAAATCGAATTTGAAGCAGCTTCTGAGATTATATTGGTGGTTTATCCTAAAGAACTACTCAATATTATTTTAATTTCTCGAGTTATTAAGTGGTTTAAAGTTTTATTGCAAGACAATAAAATAAGACAATATAATATTGGAAAACAGAAGGCAAACATTCTCGAAGAAAGATTTAATTGATTTGTGAAAGTGTTTTGTCTGTTTTTGTTGTTTTTGAGTTAGTACGATAGAGTTTAATAAAGTTGGTTTTCTAAAGTGTCATTCCACTTATGCGTCTTATGTGTGAAAGAAAAAAAGTTTAGAACTTCTAAGCCTTCTATTCTGGGGCCTTTTAAAACAAATAGGTTCGAATTTGCATGGTCAAATAAACAACAGTGATGGACATGATGCAGTTTGTGATGCGCTTTACCTTTGCCGTCATGAACATGAGATTGTTGAGGATCATGGTGGTGGCGTGCAGCGACCCCCAGCCTTCTCCTTTCAGCCAGCGACGACTGTTCACCATTATTTCTCTGTCTTGAGCGTCTTCTTCATCCTCAGCAGATGAAGGTTCCTCTTGTTTTCGTGCTGAAGGCTTAAAGTCCACCAGCTCTACATTGTTCATCCAGGGCAGAAGGTAATGCAGCATCACCTGTCGGCCACCAGGGTGCGCTGTTTGAATCCTCTGACTAATCTCTAAAAAACAAGTTAAAACATGTGTCATTGTCATAAACTACCTTGTGTCCTTAATATAATAGTCTTCAATTTTATTTATACATTATAAATCAAATATTTATAATAATAATCCGGTAACATAAATGTGCAGCGTACCCGAGAAGATGGGAATGGTGAGTTCTGGGTATGTCCGAGCGAGTTCTTCACTCAGCTGGTAGTAAGACACGGAGTAGAGGTGAGGAAGAGGAGAAGCTGGAGACAACACTCCATCAGGACGCTGGATTTCCAGTTTGTGAGCGTAACGAAACAATTTTGGCTCCAATATCTGTGATGGGAAAAAAAAAAACAGATTTTGCACGATCCGCGCATGAAAAACAAGATTTTAACAGCTCAAAAAACTTAGTTTAAATAATTATTGAAAAAAATCGAACTTTTCCCAAACAAAGCTACAAAAAAGTTTTCTGGCTTTTCAGATTTAAAACTAGAGCTGCGCAATTTCTATTTTTTAGATAAAATGTGCATTAAATGTACTTTTAATTGCATTCATTGTTTTATTATTAAAACATATATTTATTTATCATATTTGTTTACACTATTTGTGCAATTGCCATAGTTTAAGTATTTTTTTTGGAAGGAAATCATAAGGTTCTAAAAATGCTGCAAAATCATTCATTTATTTAAAGTCAATGCATGAAATTGTAAAAAACTATAAATTGAACTGTGGTAGAAACTATGAAATTATTAAAATAATGCTTTGATGAGCAAAATTACTATTAATATACTTTTTAAAAATATACTGGAGTGTAGACCACTGACTTCATTCGCTCTGTTTTTTATGTTTAGGACAGATAACTCGGTTACAGGAAAATTGTCATGTGTTGTTTCTGGCCTGCTAGAGATAACAGGACTCGGCGCAATTAAAGATAGCTGCACACAACTCCAACTCCATGTTCTGCCTCATACAACCATGAGAAAATGTGAATTAAAGTAAAGATTAAAGTGGAGTGAAGAGTACACATACTCAATCACAAATGTAGCCAAGAAGTTGCTTATATTTTTTGATACTCAGTACACAGCACCCCAAAAAACACTCAAGTAACAAAGTACTTGAGATATTTACTCAAGTACCCGCAGCCGCAGTGTGTCCCCATTAACAAGCACACACACTACAGTGATGGCCATATGATTTATTAACGCACAATGTTAATTCAGTATTCTTTATATACATTTTCTACAGGTACCCGATCAAATATGTACAGAGAATCTTCACTGACCTGCAGAAGCTGCATGGCGACCTCATAGATGTCTCTGGAAGAGTCTGCAGCCTTG
The DNA here is from genome assembly GCA_028031935.1 of Paedocypris micromegethes. Classification (NCBI taxonomy): domain Eukaryota; kingdom Metazoa; phylum Chordata; class Actinopteri; order Cypriniformes; genus Paedocypris; species Paedocypris micromegethes. The sequence continues at coordinate 3,290,170 of CM051505.1, read as the reverse complement.
AACAGGATGAGGTTTAGCAAAACCACAGAGTCAAACTGGTAATCCCTGAAAAAGACAGCAAACCTTTAGCCTGACACAAACTCAGATTGCATTTCCTGTGGACGCTGCAGCAACCTGTTGTGAAAAACATTAGCGATGGCTCGGAAGCAGCCCGCCGCGACCCTGCGTGACCCTGTGTAGCAGCGGTCCACCGCCCAGAACATCAGGTTGCTCTGATCCGGATTCAGCTCCAGTAGCAGCATCACTGCCTCACAGCCCAACTGATGCACCTTAGTGAAGCCACACAAACGCTGTCAGATACTCAACCAGCTCACATGAACCTGATGTGAGGTGACGTTACCTTTCGGTCTTGCGAGTCTAGAATGTTGTCCAGCCACTTGTACAGATAGCCGTCAGAGGACAGACCGACGTTATCAGCCACCGGACCGCAACACAAGACCGCAGACATGGCCTAGAAGAACCAAAACACAGAGTTCACTGAAAGATCTGCACATTTTATACTGCATATTCTTGAAAAAAGAAGTATCCTTTTTCAAAATGACTGATAGTTTGAGAGAGAGAGAGACGGTGGTTATAGAGATATAGAGAGATAAAAAGTTTGAGAGAGTGGGATGGATGGATGGAAAGATGTAAATATAGAGATGGGAGTAAACGAGTGCGATGGAGATACATAAATAGATAGATATAGACAGAAATAGAAAAAAGAAGAGAGAAAGAAAAAGACTAAGTGAAACTAGAAAGAGTGAGAAGAGAGAAAAGGAGAAGAGAGGTGGACGGATGATGGAAATATAGAGAAATAGAGCAAGAGCGTGATAGATCGATAGATAGAGAGAGAGAGAGAGAGAGAGAGAGAGAGAAGAGAGAGAGAGAAAGATAAATAAAAAAAGGAAGAGAGAAAGAAAGACAAAAAGAAATGCAAAAGAGAGTGAAAAAGAGAAGAGAGATGGATGGATGATGGAAATATGGAGAAATAGCAAGATTTCTCCATATTGAGCAAGAGCGCAGTAGATAGATAGATAGATAGATAGATAAATAAATAGAGAGAGAGAGAGAGAGTAATAGAAAAAAGGAAGAGAAAGAAAAAGACAAAAAAAAAGCAGCAAGAGAGAGAAAGAGAGAGAAAAAGAGAGGAGAGAAGGACGCATGACAGACAGACAGCTAATTGACCTTGAGAGCACAGTACTGATGCCTGTTGATCTGCATGTTCCGGTCACTGTAGCGGTCCAGTGGTGTGAACATGATGCTGAAGGGTCCGGCCCAGTGGCTGAAGAGCATGAACAGACTGTGTCGCAGTGACTGCTGAGGGAAGATGCTTCTCCTCTGATGCACTGCACAGACAAACTCCATCATCAGACCAAGTCGTGTTCTTTTCCCTCTCCATTCCATCTGTTTGTCCCTTACCCGGGACGTTTTGTATGATGTTGGCCACCAGGGCGCTGAAGTGAGAGCGGATGTCCCTCAGCGTGTCCGAGTCCTTGTCGTTCTCGGCCTCCAGAAGCTGTCGGGTGAGATCCACGTACTCCAGGAGAGTGCTGTTCAGAGAGTGAGACTCCCCATCCAGACCTCCGCTTGTTCTGCAGACAGTGGATCAACATGTCATGTTCTCGCCAAGTCATTCGCTGTGGTTTACCTACGTTTGACTGATGACACCAGAGTCGGCCAGTAGCTCAAAGATCCGGACCAGCTGGACTCGTAGAATGTCACGACGCCGGCGTCGCTTCATGTTCTAGGGGAACAAATGTAAATGTATTAGAAAATACAGCAGAGAGCGCGGGGTTCAAGACATACTTATATTGTCTTATATAATGTATCATTGATCAAACAAATTGAATAATAAATAGTTTTATGATGCCATTAGGTAGATACGCATTTTGTGTTTGAGTTACTATTTTCTCTCCCTTTGACTCACCTTCTCATTTAAAGAGTTTTCTTAATTGTCATGACTAAGAAAGCTGTAGATTTACATACGTAACAAAAACTTTACAGAAAAAAACTCTTCGAATGAGAAGGTGTGTTCAAACTTTTGGTCTGCACTGTATATAATATTAGATTATGACATCATATATCTTTCCCACCAAAAATAGGCAGAAAAGGAATATAAGAACAGATTAATAAACTCTACACACACACACACACACACACACACACACACACACACATTTATTATTATTTAAATATTTATGTTAAATATTGTTTGTTTAAATATACATTTTTAATTCTATTATTGCTTTTTCATGTTTGAGTCAGACCACATTTAATTCCTTGTTGTATGTACAAACTTGTTGATTCTGAGTCTAATAACAAAATCTTCAAAAAATAAAAGATATGAAGCAATGAACAAACGTTAAACCGAATGTTCAACGTTCTGTTAAAGATTGAATCCAAAAGTGTATGATGGGAAACCTCTGTATTTACCTCTGGCCTTCTCTCAAGTGCCTCTTTAATGATGGGGTTTAATTCCTCCAGAAGTTCTCTGCAAAATAAAGGTTTGGACCTAATTACATCCAGAAGTGGACACCAATGAAACGCAGTAGTCCGGAATCTCAGTAAATGGTGTTATTGGATCTCTTCACGAGTCTCCCAAATATTCCAAATGCCACTTTCACTAACGTCGTACTCACAAATTATGGATCTTACTGGGAGTCATAGTGGGACACTTATTCACAGCGTTGAGACTCATTGAGACGCTTCAACCAGTGATTTTCTTGAAGATCATAGTTAAATGGTTAAAAATAAAAAGAAGATCGACACACTGTTCTGTTGTGCTTGTGAAATGAATATGAAAAAGGATCGGATTGTAAAAGCCAAAAACCCGTTTTTTTGTTTGGTTTTTGGTTTATTTTTTGGTTTGTGGATCAGACTAAAAATGCGATTGCACAGAAAACCAGACTTGGTCAAACACGACTCTCAGGTTTGTGCAGTGTTAGATGGTGGTGAGGTTGTGCAGAGTTGAACAACTGGTATTGTACCGAAAAGCAACAGGGTTGGTCCGGCCAAGCCCCAGAACAAGAGACTCTGTGATGTCCATGCTCTCTGAACGCATCATGGGAACCACGTGCTTGAACAAAGATGAAGGGGACGGGATACTAATAATCTGCAAAAACACACAAACGTCAAACGCAAAGACTAAAAATATAGCATTAAATATAACATAGCAGTATTGGATATGACCTCTGACCTTTGAGTCATAGCTATAACCGCTGTCTGGCGTGGATGCCAATGTCTCCGGTGGGGAACAGCGGACAGAACCAGGAGCGGATGAGGAAGAGGATGAAGAGGAGGTGGTCGATGAAGAGTTTGCGGAACTGCAGCAGAGGATTAGGTAATTCCTCCATAGGCCCACGTATGAGTCACTGCTGCTCATGCTGTTGACTTTCTTGGCATTGATAGGACTGCTGCAAAGTCAAAGGTCACAGAAAAATGCATTTAACACTTTCGCATGATGTAATACACATGTGTAGACACACTAGATTCAAGGAAGAAACTGCTTAGCAAATGCAATTAAGAATAACAATATATTTTTTTATATATTTGATGTTTAAAATATAGAAATAGTTACATCAATTAAAATATAAAATTATTTTAATTTAAAATGAATATAAACCTGCGATAAGGCATTGTGGTTTTAGGCTTTTATTTCTCAAATAATTTGAGGTTAACAGCAATGAAAAGAAATGCCAATTAAATGAAGTCAAATAAAATGTATGTCATAATTTAAGTTAAATTAATTAAAATAACACTTTACTGAATTTGAATACAACTAGGCAATGTTTAATTTTAATAGAATATAATATTTTATATAAATATTATTAAATTTATTTTGAGAATATTAAATTTTTATCCAAATAAAACAGAAAAAAAAAAAAAATACAACTAATCCAAACAAACAAGGAGATTTAGCTATTCAGAAATGTATTGAAAAATCAAACAAATAGTGAAATAAATATAATAATAGGGCAGTACAGCGTAAACAATTTATAAAAGTTGTTAATAGGATAGGAAATTTGACATACTTTTCACAAAAGCACTAATGTAAACAGAACTCTGCATTCTATAACCACAAACGGCTGCTAGCATTATATATAAAACGCGTCTACACGCATTGAACACAAGTGGTACTGGAAAACCCACTTGATGTCGACTTGAGGTGAGAGAAGCTGAAGCCGTGTGGAGGCAAAGACCCAAGCGTAGCTCAGCGCACTGGGGCAATGTTTAGGAAGGTGCTCCTGCCGCAGGTAACTCGACAGGCTGATGACCCAGGGGTCCTGTCCTTGAGTCACATGGGCAAACACCCAAATGTGGGAGGGGCTTACAACATCAAACTGGTGGCTGATGGGAGAAGAACTCCACTCGGCCAGAGTCTGAAGATCGATTCCACTAGGACAGTACAGCAGATTAGTCTAGAAGAAAATGAAATGGTAATTAGTATAGAAATAACAGCGGTGTGTAAAATGAATAAACGCATACAGTAAAAAAAGTTATATATTTACGTAATTTAAGTGTCTCGATTTTGTTCTAATGCAAAAATCATCAGATTAGCATCAGATATAATAATTGCACTATGTTATCCTTGGCAAAATAAATAAAAAAAAATGAATGGAAATTGATAAATAAACCAAAATATAACAATTGATTTTTACATTTAATTTATTTTTTTGTGCTTTTGCACTTTGTAAAAGTATAATAATAATAATAATAATAATAATAATAATAATAATAATGTGTTGTCGTTTTTACGTTTTACCAATTATGCTTTTAATAAACAGTCAAGCAAACCAGACCTAAATTACAGTAGTTTGTTGTCAGAATACAACATTTTCAAAACACCAAGATTTCACTCCACATACAATTAACTATGTTATTCACTGTACTTCAGTTCAATTTGAAAGTTTTCTGAATGAGAAACGGCTATAATAAAGACCACGCACTCTAGATTGACACGGAAAAGTGAACCTGCTGCTATTTTCTACCTTGGAATGATTCAAACAACTTGAATCAGCACAAACCGTATTCCACATTTCTTTACCTGATCAGCCCCAGTAAGATGAATAAAGCTTTCGAGAATTGATGCGCTCAGTCTGTCCATCACATCAATGGCCAGTTCCTCATCACCCTGAGACAGAAGAACTCATTAAAGGCTGTCTGATCATCACAACGGCAAGGGAAGCGTACCTTTGTGATGCCGAGGGCTGTGTGCAGTGATCGGATCTCTTTCAGGACATTCACAGCAAGTCTGCGAGTGGCAGGCCGACAACTGCATAGAACCACAAGAGCCAGACCCTCCACCACATGTAGGACCGACCAGAGTGGAGATCGCTCCAGCGGAAGAGACGGAGTCTACCAGAAGAAGAAAAAACAACAACAGAAAAACTTAAATAAATGAAAATCAAAGAAACCATTTTCATTTTAATTAACACAAATATAAAGAATGTGTTTCTGTAAACCATTTTAATATACTAATAAAAAAAACACATTTACAATTAACATCAAGCTAAAAATGTATGATATAAAACAAAAATATGTAAACCAAAAAAAAAAAAAAACATTGTTACAACACAGCATGCAAATCCACAACCTAACACAAGGTGGCGAGACTTTCTCTGCATGTGACGAGTAAAAATTCAGTATTAAACTTATTTATAGGCTTGAATAAGTCACTAGTTGTGAAGCTTTATGTACTCAGACAGGACGAGTGCATCTTAGACAGATTTAGTCTATTTTCATATATGTTTAATAATTTCTCGTCATCACATTCGACAAGACACATTTGAGTTTGAGAACTTGAGAGATCAAAATAAACCATCTGATTGGCTGGCCATTTGCAATTGGGAATACCATTTCGATTTCCAATTCGTCTGATTGGAAAGCATGTTGCACAAAAATCAAGACGTCTGAACACATAAATTCCGAGATGCAAACTGTGAGTTCAACCTGGTGTGAACGGACCAAAAAAAGAAAAATACGGACACAAACCTGTGAATCATGGCTGCGGTTGCTGCTCTGTACCGCTTGTCTCCACTGGATGATGAGCTGCAGAAGCATCTTCACAGCATTGTCCAGCAGCGTGGGGTGAACATCAGTCACCTCCCTCACAATGAAATACACAAAACCAGACAAGACATCTTCCCTCCAGTCTGGAAAGTCCACCATGAGAGCCTGAAGAGTGGTGAAGGCCAGTCCCCGCAACTCTTCATCCATATGGATTGTGAGTCTGAAAGTAATGGACAAGAAAGTTACAAATTAGCTGTTTTTTTTTCTTTTAAATTAGGGAATGTTCGCAAAAGAATTCCAAGTTGCTTTGGCCATATAGAGGCTGTAGAGAAGGTCAGAGGTCATTACTTAGCCAGTAACTCGATGAGATCCTGTCTGCTCATGCCGTCTGGGATTAGTCTGGGAATGGCAGCTACACATGTCCGGAACAGATCGATCTTCGGTTTACGCTCCCCACTAGCACACACACACATTCATTCACCTCAAATTCCATGGAAAACTTTATTTCTTTATATCCCACTAAACTCACGTGATCATGTCCTCTGGTTCTTTGTTGGACATCTGAACACTAGTCATGCTCATGGACCGTCCTACTTCTTTATCCAAGTGCCTGAGGATGTTATCCAGGGCCTTTCTAACCTGAGGGTAATATAGAGACATACCTGCACACACAAACACACATCGATTTAGTTCACACAAATTCGGAAAACTAAGTGAAAGTACAACAAGGACCTCCAATCAAAAGCATTTCCTCAAGCACTAAACAATGAGCCAGAATCATCTAAACAAATGTACAAGACAATGACATTTAGTTTTCTTAAAAAAAAAAAAAAAAACCAAACCTATGAAAAACATTTCAGAAGCAACCACCACTCCAGCTCCAACAGAACATAAAACATGACTCGTACCGATGACCTTGGCTTCCTCATCGGTCAGGGTGGTGTTGAGAAAGATCTTCTTGACCCGAAGAGTGTTGCCGGAGGGCAAGATGACGCCTGTGGTGGGCATTGGAGGTTCGCCGTCTTTCTGTTGGAGGCTGTCGGCTATTACCAGAAAAGCCCGGAGTCCAATATTCATCCTCTGTGAGAGAAACATCACAAAAAGTTTGTCTTTATCCACTAAAAATAAAAATGCTGCTTCAGTAGAGCAGTGCAATATGGACAAAAAAAAAGGATGGTTTTAAACAATTATTGCAATTAATTTGTCAATGACGTTAATGATCTAATGCTTTGTCACATGTAAGTGATTATCACTCATTTAAAAAAAAAATTCTGATTTAAATATACACGACAATTAAAAGTGACCGCTTTGTGTGAATTCGAAATTAGAAATGTTCCAATCAGTGTCATTTAATATTTAGAACAAACCGAATATGAACTTTGCTAAAAAAATTCATCTTTTGAAAAAAAAAATTCTCTAAAAAAGCACTCTCTAGCAAAAACTCACACACAAACGACTCAACACAATCAAAACACACATTAGACAATAGAAATACACACACACGGTAAACTACGTCGAGTCTATTGCATTGAAGATTCCCCCAAATATTGATATATTTTTTATGACATATTTTTATTATATAAAGGTATTTGCGTTCTTTCCCCTCACATTGCACAATTTGACCTTTTTAAAAATGCAAAATTAACTTTCGTGAACTTTTTGGTGAGCAAAATTCAGTTTCTGATTCCAATTATATAAAAATTGGGGCACCATTGCTTTACAACATCTGCCAAAATAGTTCCAATTTGCCAAAAGAAGCTATATTGGCTCTGATCCCGATACTGAGAATCAGAATAGGACATTTCTTTAAAAAAAAAATTGTAAAAGCTTGAAATGTGATTGCAATTTATTTGTTGTGTGTCTAACATACCTCTGGGTTTATGGTGAAGGTCTTGTGTGACTTGCCCACACACAGCAGGTCATAGATGATCTCTTTCATCGCAAAATCCAGTCTTTCCTTCAAATAGAAAGAAAAAAGGTTAAACACTTGATCCACCCAGCCGAACGACTCCATCTCGCCTTCCGTTTTACCTGAGCGATAAACTGTATGATCTTGACAAAGATGTTGAGTGGTGTGTCTCTGGGCACCACACTGCGAGAGCCCTTAGGGAAAAGTGCGGTGACAATACTGAGGAGACGACTGTGAAGGACAAAAACATTACGCTGTTAAACATGGACTGTAATCCACGCAAAGAAATAGAAATCAAATTTACTGTGAACTTTATTACTGAATAATAATAAAAATCTTCTAGGGAGAGAAGTCGTCTCTATGCAGCGGTGAGCATGTGCACTCTTTCCTCTTTTTTATTCTTTAAATAATAGTACCGGAAGCAGACATGCATAAAAGCTTATATTGGCTCAATCACAGAAATAAAGAAACATTAGCCACGTCGCAACAGAGACAAAATAACACTGGAGGAAGTAAGATTAAGCTAAACACAATGAGTAATATTTGAACAGACACACCATATTGCACCTAAATCCGTGCTAAAGGCTAACGGCTAACAGCTAGCAAATCCATAAGCACACGTCTGTGCAGAAAGAAAACAGTTGAAAACAAAGAACACTGGATTGAAACCCTTGAAAGGAATATAAATTAGACGAATATAAAAATTTTACACAAAGCATTTTACATGGAATTTCACCAACTCGTTTTATGAAGGCTTGGAAAGGTGGCTCACGTTTATAGAAATCATCCCGTTTCATGTTAAAAATCAGCAATTTGGAGAAAATGTCAATTTCAATTTGCACTGTATCCGCTGTATAAAATATGTCAACTTTACAAATACATCAAAATCTGTTTTTGGGGAGTTTTTTTTTTTTTATATATTAATCTACACTATACTAATACAACAAACTTTACCTCTGTGTGGTCGTGTTGCTTTCACACTTGATCCTGATGATGTAAACCCAAAGGAGCCGGTACAGAGACTCCAGTGCTACACGGGACATTTTTGGGTCTTTGTTCTAGAGAGAAACAAACAAAAAAAAAACTTTAGAAAACAGCAGGCCATAACATCAACGGTAAAATAAAGAGATCGATTTAGACACAAATGGATCAAATATGGAAATAGCCTTGAACTATTGATAAAAGTTCTGCTGCTTCACTCGCATCATAATGAGCAATCGATGTGTTACAGGAAGATAATGAGGAGAACAACACACTGGGCCACAACAGCCATAATTCGGACTTTAACTTGCATCGCTGCAGATACACGGTTCATAAATCAGCGTTTTAATGGAGGAAAAGAGATTCATAAAAATCTCTGCTAACCAATCTGAGGACCAATCATAGCAGCTTGTCCAAACCGAACCATTGGCTGTGCAGTCGCTCACACACGCAGGCACACAAACAAACACAAGGTGTAATAACCAGCACTCGCCACAGAGGGCGATCAACCAGACCGCGCGGTCTAAATGTTGCTACGGTGACGAGAAGCCACCTACAATGCTGCAGGACTAATCAGACGCCAATCATTCAGGAGGCCGGTCACATGACCTCTCAGGTAACGTTATGAACTCACCTGCAGGGTCTCAATCTGCTTACGGATGCTGTTGTTTGACGGCATCTGGAGCCAATAAATGTGCAGAAGGTAAAAAAAAATGAAATAAAATAAAGGATGACAAGGGACGTGAGGTGATGAATGGTGGAACATGCAGGTTAGAAAAAGACCAAAAGACAAACGTAAGAGCCAAACAAAGCTTTGTGCTACAACAACATGCACAATAAAGACGAGGGCATGTGGGCCAACACAAGTTTCACCGTCACGTGTTAAATAGGATTTATAATCTTATCATGTTTAAAAGAGTTTAAATGGACAGTAAAACCCCAAGATGATTGCAACCATAAGAGAATAAATGACAATTACAGATGATTATTGATGATCAGAAGGCATTCAGAAGTAAATGACTAGAAGAAGGTCATTTATATTTTCATGGGCAAAATGAAAATACATTTTTGTGGAACAAATATATTCAGTTGACCCCCTACAAATTCTAAGACCCCGAAATAGTCCTTTGTTTAAAAGCACTTTTAAAATGAGCTAAAAAAAAAAAACACAGCAGCTTTTTTTACACATTATAGTAAGTACATTTTACGTATATTTCTTGCGCTGCGCAATCCACATAATGCAATAAATCCAAGTGTTGAATGTATGTGATGCCCATATCAAATACACAAATGAATCAATAAACAAAACACTATTTACAACATTACTTGCCCCACAAAGCCTTATTTTCTTTTAAAACAAGCAGGTTTGGTGTAAAGTCCCGGGTTAAGTTAAGCCCGCAATCATGACAGACAGACAGAAGCGAGGTGAGCAGTAACGAAGAACATGGATCAACCCACAATTTAAATATCCACACGAACCCAAATGTATTAAACCAGACGACCGAGACAACTGTGCCTTCAGTAAAACGGTTCGAGTTTGGTGTGTGTAAGTGTGTTTTTCCTTAAATTTGTTGTCAATATCTTGTCGATCGCATACTATGATTCAGAGGCGAGTGGTATGTTTTTCGGTTGAAGATAGACTATTCAGTTAGTGGTGGACTAAAGGTCACAGGTTCCAATCCCTGACTGGAATGTTCGATGTGCGAAGTGACCTTGAGCAAGTAAAGCAGAATGGTGTAAAAAAAGAAAAAAAAAAGACACAAAATAACTCATTTACGTTACACTGCGTCTTATCAACCTAAACGGCTCATCATTTACACTAACCATGCCTCATTTACATAACAATGATCCTCATTTACATGATCCTGCTCATTTACACGAAGGTTGTAATTTCCAATTTATTACTGCAATTTTCTATGTGTTACTGTAATTTTTGTTATCGTCTTTATTGCACCTATTTTATTGTATTGCTGCAATTTTGTAGTATAGTTTTCAGTATACACTATATATACACTGTATATTTCAGTATACAGCACAGTGACCAGTAAGACCTTAAATTCTACTCCACCGGTGCAGTCGTCTTTGATTTTTTCTTAGTTAGTCTAAGTTTTAGTTTAATTTCTTAGATTCTCATAGTTAGTTTAATTCTTCGTTTCCTATTCAATTTCGCACTCATGAAGTCGAATAAATTCCCCTGACGTTTGAAAACATGACACTCGTGACAGAGGCAGATTAAGAAAAACATACATTAAATCATAAAGACTGCATTTACAGACAGATTATAATCCATCCATGATCTAGATTAAAGCAGCACTTAGCAGACGCTTTTATCAACAGCGACTTACATTGCGTAATCGTTTTTATAAATACCTGGGAATTGAACCTTTGACCTTGGCGTTCGACACACCATGAGGATTAAATTGATACCAAAGTGAGCACAGCCATTCATTCACGCAATCAACACTCAATCACTGAACGGAAAGATTGGGATTTCAAAAGGAAAAGCACAGGTTGAAAGGAAGGATGAATCATTTCAGAAGATCAAAACCAGGTAGTTAAACCAGTGACACTGAACATCAGTGCTCGATAAAAGCAGAAGGCCACAAATCACCCAGTGGCGAATGAGGATTAACAGCCACTTTTTGTTTCTAAATCTGATTTGAACGTTGTTGTCCTCTCACAGGATGTGCTCAACTTATGCTTAACAGATCGTTCTGTGAGGTTTGTGGAGAGAATACGCACCTTTAGGTGAGAAAGGCAGTTCTGAAGAAAGATGTGCCAGTTATTGAGAAAGAACTGCTTTTGACTAACACACAGCAGACACGTCACCAAGGGATACAAGGCCTGAAACACAGGAACACGACAGTAAATCAGACAGGAAACCGCTTGCCAGTAGTCATTCCTTATAGATTCATTTATCAATTTAAAATGTGGATATTAATACACAGCAGTTCAAAAGCTTGGGGTCACTTAGACAATTTTGTGTGTTCAATGAAAACTTTCTAATAACAATGATAGACTGTCGACTTTCACAAAGTTCTCCATTTTTGGCCATTTTGAACGCCACAAATGTGATGCTTCAGATTAAAGGTCAGTTTTAAAGCTTCTTTAACCAGCTAAACAGTTTCCAGCAGTGCTAACATGATCAAACAAGGCTTTTTCAATCATCCATTATCCTTAAAACACTGTAGAGACAGTTGCTGGAAACGGGCCTCTGATCTATACACTTATGTAGACACATTATGTATTGCACCAAAAACCAGACAGGCACAGCTAGAATAGTTATTTACCACATTTGCAATGTATAGAGTGTATTTCTGATTAGTCTAAAGTTATTTTCATTGGCAAAAACACTGCTAATTTAAAAAATAAGGACAATTAAGTGACCCCAAACTTTTGAACAGTAGTGTATATTTAATAAAAATGTTATTTACAATTATTTATCATTTTCATTTTATAATCTTTATAATAATACAACTTAATAAAGAGGGTTTAATGCATATTCAGTACACGCTCTCAAACAAGAATAGAAGCAAAACCCTGAATTTTTCATTCATCCATTTATTGAAGCACTTTTCAATTTCTGTGTCACGAGAAGCTGGAGTCAATCCCAGCGAATCTATGCTGGTGGCCAACCAATCACATAGCGGGACACATAAACATATTCACAAGCTGTGGATTCTGAAAAACTTGATTTTTATTAACACAATTTGGTTTCCGTCAAATATAAAAGCAAAATAAGTCAAATGTAACTGCAAAAGACCTTCTGAGAGCAAAGTTAGACTTCATTTCTAGATTTCAACGGTGAATCAGAAGGTACCGTACCAGTGAGTGCTTCTTTCTGGAGCTGAGGTCAAAGGTCGTCTGGTAAAGCATTTCCACAAAGTTCTTCAGGCAGGGCACATTCACTTCATTCTTCACCGCCTTTCAAAAACACAAAAGCAAAACATTCTCGAGCTGACCTGGCAAGACGAGCCTTTCTTTAGGGTGTGCGTTAAAACTAAACACAAGTATGTTAATGTGGCTGATGCCAGCTCCACCTCAAACCGTCTGTCACGTGTGCCGCCAAGAAAGATGAAGAAGAGTTTGTATTAGATGCAGGGAAAAATAATCACAGACCATTTAAATAGTTGTGTAGAGTTTGTTCAGCATCAGCTGCCAATACTGTACGCATTATATACAAAGATTAATACAAAAAATGCATACATTTAATACACACACACTTTGAATGCATGTGTGTATAGTATAGTATCAAATTATTACAAAATTAAATGAATGCAGAAATTAATTATATGCTCCGGTGAAAAATAAATAAAATACACATTTATAAAGAAACTTAAGAATTTAAGTAAAAGTGCATAGGAACTACATTTGTTTTTTGTTTGTCTATAATTTGATTATATTCTGGACATTTTTAAAAGTATATGCATTTATTTATTAAAATTCTGAATAATGTATATTAAAATACAAAAAAAAAATAGACAATAATGTAAATTTAGGTAAAAAATAAATCAACAACACAATTTAAACGCAGTCTGTTGATGCTGAATCAAGAGAGTCTGAGATGGAAATACAAAGCATCTCTTTGTTTTCGCTTGAACTAAAACCAATTTTTTAAATAGCCAGAGGTCAGACGGAACACCGTGATAATAAAGAGTGTGTAAAGTCCCTTGACCGGATGCTGTGGTACTCACAGCAGCTACAGGGATGAGGATCTCGACGAACAGGCCAGCCAGCGCATGCTTGATGTCTTTATCCTTCACCTCCAGGAAATACTGAGCACATTCCTGTCACAACAAAGCAGACAGTTCATCAATTACACGCCATTCTGTGCACAAAGCAATTGAGAAACTCAATTAGCTAGTCTAAAAAACAGACGAAAATGCCATATATTAAAAGCCTGGACACAGAAAGACGGGAAACGTAAAAGCCAAATTAAAATCCAGTGTTTCGAGTCTTCAGCCTAATAAAACATGTATTATGGTGCTGGTTGTATTGAGTGCCGCAGTTTACGGCCAATAACCTGCTTAATGTAAAGATATTGCTCAACGCAGTCATTCTCCACAAGACAAAGCCAACGTGGAAATAGTTTGTCAAGAGACTTTATGGGGGCAAGAATAAAAAGACTGCAAACAGAGAACACAGTCAGGCCGACGAAAAGAATTTTAGAATGTGATGTAAAATAACCAATATTCTGCCTTAGCTATTAGCTATTTTTAAGATAGCACTAGAACAGCTATTTTGAGCTCTTCGACTGAAAGTCACGTTTTCCTTGGAATCGTATTATTAAAAAAGCTTCCACGTGGCTCAATCAGTATGGGTTTGCAACACAAGATTGTGGGTTCGATTCCCAAAATCTCAGGACCTCAGGAACCATCTCATCTTAAATCGACATAAAACTGGGCAGCATGGAAGAAAGTGTGTGCCCTGACCTGCATGAACTGAAAGGAAGCCTCAAAATCCTCGACGGGGTACATTTTGACTCGGAAGAACTTCATCCCCATGATGAGACTGATGATGCTCTGCACCACGTGAGGACTTTGCTCCTTCATCCGGAGTTCCTTGAGTTCTGTGATGAACTTCTTCCGCACCGCCTGGAACCTGAGCGAGCAACACAAGCGGCGTTCAATCGTCTTTTCATCTCAGCGGTGCACAGAACATCAAACCCACTTCCTGTCTTTCCCCGAATTTAATCAAAGAACAGCCGTCTACTTAAAGGCCACAGTCGTAAAGCATCACGTTTTCATCATATTATGAAAAGCCGTCTCTTTGGACAAAGCGAGACACAGGAATTGATGGACTGGAGGGTTGAGCAGTGGTTAAACTCATTTCAGTGCCGAACTACAACAGCACCGGGCTGAATTGAATTACAGCTCAAAAAAATAATGTCACAAAACTGTAAAAGCGGTGTGAGAGCTGAGTGGAATATACAGTAACTTACAGTATAGCTACAGAGCTTTCAAAAATTGTTTATAAAAACAAAAATGAATCTAGAAAACCTAAAATCTTGTCTTTTTTATTTTTATTAATCCACTGTGTCCAAGTATATGACCAAAGCTCACTTAACAAGAAAAAAAAAATTGGACAACGAAATGTTTTTTAATTGAATGGGCAATAAAATGTAATGTTTTTTTTTTAACCATATTATCATCAACAACGGCTTTTTTTAATGGTCACCGATGAACAACGGACATTTTTCTTTTTTTAAAGAATATTTTTCCTAATTCCACACAGCGGCTTCGCTTTGGTCTGGGACTGAGAAAAGCGCTATATAAATAAACTTGAACTTAATGGCAATATAGTTATTGCTTTTATATCGCACAACATGTCTTCTAAATACAACTTAAATAAATACATGTAAAAATGACATAAAATCCTTCATATTGGCAATGAAAAAACAAAACTGCCTGGGTGTATGCAAATCTACGAGGAACTCACTTGGACTGAGCTAGAACTCCGATGACTTCAGCGAACAGGTCAGCAACAATGTGCACATTACCAGTGTTGGGGCCCGAGTACCTGTACGTCACATTAGAGAAATTATTCATCCATAATTATTCAATCATATATGTAAGAATGATTTTGTCGTGAGGAATCGATTTGCATATCTACAGCCAACTTGCAAAGAAGATGTATGTGTGCACTTGCCCCTCTTTGTGTTTAAAGTGCTTGAATGCCAGGTTAAGGACTTCTTGTACTAAGGCGTCTGGCACAGGATGAAGAGGAATCTGCAGAAACACATAAAGCAAGAAGCAACACTATTTCAGGAACCGCACTGTCAGCGTGTCAATGCACGTTTGGCCACATGACGCTGGGTTAGAAGGCGACACACCTAGTGTGAAGACACGCTGAGGAAGATCTCACCTGCTTCAAGACTTCCACCGAAACCAAACAAAACATGAAGTCTATGGCCAAGTCTCGTCGCTCCAGCAGATAGTCTTTATCCCGATGCTGCTCGTCTCTACACAGACAGAGATCGCCGTTAAGGAAATCATAAATAAAGACGGTTAACATATTTCAAATCGCTGTCTGGTCTCACCCTTTGGACTTGGTGCTGGCACGAGGTCTGTACTCGTAAGATTCGTCTTCTGTCCCGCTCTGTCTTCGGTACCAATCAAACAACGTCCGCAACAGCGAAGGCAAACAGTGTTCTGCTATAGAGCTCATAGAGCTTATTAACTGTAAAAAATAGACACAAGGTGTTCAGTTAGTCACAAAGCAGTAACCGTTTAAAGTAAAATTACGTATTGCATTAAAAAAAGATTAGTCTAAAAAGCTTAGTGGAAAGACTGGAGCTGTAGATATGTGTACATCTTAATCTAAAACCTAAAGACATAAATACTGATTTAGAGAAATACTTGCACAAATTTTAATTTGCATGCGTGTAAACAAACATTCAAGAATAGATGCATTTATATATCTATTATACATTTAATTTTTTAATTTTATGCCATCTTAGCACCAATGGCACTATATTAATGGCAATATGGTTCTTCTTTACATTTTTACATGTCAGAAAAATTCAAAACCAAAGAAACTTTAAATCAAAGACAAAGACAATGAATAGTAATAAGACACACAACATATCAATAGAAAATTAGATGCAATCTTCCATCTTGGATTCTGTTAAAAATTGTAAAATCCATTGTGAACATTCTTAAAAACATCAAATGTTAAAATATTTTCTGAATAAAACTTGGGTCTAATATCTACCAGTCTATCGCATTTAATTAAAATATGCTTCATTGACAATACATTCCAGAAGTGGTTTATCTGCATCCATTAATAAATATAAATGTGTGATTCAGGAGTGGCCAATTCGGCATCTCATAAAAATATTACAGTATAAAATGTTTAGTATTTATTCCAGCTTGTGGGTGTGTGAATGTAGAAACAGTGTTTATACATTACATATTTATAGTAAACTGTATCTGAAAAAACACACACATTTCACGTCTGTGTTATGGTTTGTTTGTGAAAAATATATTTTTTGTATAATTTGAATACATATGTATTAATGCGTGTATAACACATCATGCGTGATTAGATATACGCATGTGTATTAATGAGTGTATGCACAGGTGCGTGTACGTGTGTGTATACGTGTGTGTGTGCATCATCACGAGAGAATGTCCAAACCCTGAATAATTTGGTAATAAGTGAGTGGAATAAAGGCAGCACGGGGTATTGATCGCTGTAATAGTAAGGGAAGGATGAATGTAGGATGATATGTCCACGTCTCCTCCACCTCTCACTGCAGTAACCCAGCACCGGCTCCGGCACATTCCCTCGCAGTGTAGATGCTGATAAATGAGGCTGGCTGGAGCTGCGCGTCTCTCTGCAGGCACTGACTACGTCACCCACGGAACATGCAGTTCCTGACACTCCAGAGTGTGTGGAAGATGCGATCCCAACGCTTGCTAAATCTATCTGCACTCGTTTATACATTTCGGTGAAATAAAGTCTGTCCATCAGATTCTTCTACAACAAACGTAAATTACAAGAACCTTTTGAAATTGAACATCCTTTTATTAATTATTACTCCCACAGTTGGGAAATTGCATGACATGCAATTTTAGTAACTCCTGTGCTACTTATGTACGCGTGTAATTATCTATGCATATGTGTTTATGCATATGTTTGTGCATATATGTATATACACTGTATGTGTGTGTACGTTTAAATGTATAATGAATTAATAATTATAGTGTGGGATTCATGTATAAATATTAATGTGTAGTTACTTTTCACCCTGTAAGAATTTTTTGTACATCTGCATATAGTTTATCGTTACTTTTATATTTAGTGCTATTTTTATGTGTATTTGCTGCTATGACATCTTTGGGACAAATAAAGGATCCACCCGTCCATTCATCCATCCATTCGCCTTGTTGCAAGACATCTTTTTATTTCCTTGTAAATTATTTCACTAAAATCACGTGAATGTGTCTTTTGAAACAATTATTGAAGTACTAAAAATGCATCAATTACCAAACTAATAAATTATGGGAAAAATAACTAAAACTGCATCAATAATACATCCACAATATATCACAACAAAACCGTCACAAAATTCCACCAATCAATCGCCATAAACTACAAGCACCCTTTTAAGTGTTTAATTTAAAATTATAAACAATACTGATCAAATATATTTTGGGTTAAATCATTCGGACAGTATAATAGATAGTGCCAAAAAAAAAAAAAAAAAAAAGAGTTGTGTAACTGAACTACTGCTCCTTATGGAACATGGCAGACACACTAACCTGAGATAAGTTCATTCTCTCACTCACACACACACACACACACACAACACACTTCCATGGAGACGCAGTGTTTTAGTAACATCAGACAAACTCACACGCGCACACACACGTACGAATCACACACAGCACACACACAGCACACACACACAACACACACACACACACACACACACACACACACACACATTGTGTTACCTCTAAAGCAGAGAGACAGACACACATTGGTGTGGTTTTCTGCACAGTAAGCGCATTCTTCCTCACACACGCGGGCCTGATGCCACTAGCTGGGAACATTGCAGGATAATGTCTCATTTGCTTAGGTTTTTGCTAAACAAAGCATTTCGCTGCAGCTCTACTGTTAAAAAGTTCTGTGCTAATCACAACTGAGTGATGAGTGGTCAGAAATGAACGAGTGTGATTGAGAGAGGAATTAAAAAAAGGGTGGCGTGTGAGAGAATTTTGCTAAAGATGGCTAGAGAGGTCGAAAGAGAGAGGGGACGATAGATGGAAACAGCGAAGAGCGTGCTATAATGAGAGAAAGAGGCAAATAAAGCGAAGAGAGAGAGAAACGAGAGAAAAGAAAAGGCGAGAGAAGACAAGAAAGTGGGGGAAAAGAAAAATGAAAGAATAGAGACAAGGCAGAGAGAGACACACAGAGTGAGAGCAACTGAAGCAAAAAAGTGAAAAGGAAAAAGTGAGAGAAGACTAGAATCAGGAAGAATAGAAAAGAGAAGTGAGGAAAAAAAAGAAAAGAGAGAGAGAGAGCGAGAGAGAAAGCAGAGAGAGACAGAGAAAGATAGTGGTATAGAAAGAGGCAACTAAAGTGAAAAGAGAGAAAATAAAACACGAGGGAATACAATAAAAAAAGTGAAGAGAAAATATGAGAAGAGAAAAAAAGCAAGATATAAAGCAAAGAGATGGTGGTATCGACGAAAAGAGAGAGAAAGAGAGGGATAAAAAATATATATAAAAGATAAACTGACTTGATCAAATTGTGCATCTTCTCCTCTTTGCAACGAGCGGGACAGTAGTTTCTCCTAAAAAAACCATAAGAAGACATTTAGTGTACACAATACAACGCAATACTCTGTGTGTGTGTGTGTGTGTGTGTGTGTGTATGAACCAGTTAAATTCTTGGATTCTTCGAGCAGTTCTCTAAAAGCTGTGTGAGGAGCTATAACTCCTCTAGAGTAAACCCAGAGAAAGCTCCATCTACACCAAAGTAAACCCTCATCATCACGAGAAGTGTTTAAGAACATCCCAGAAAATCAAACACCACATTCCACATGTTCAGTGTTTTTTTTTTGCGCTCAATAAAACCCAGTAGAAGTGGATGGACATTGGCTGTAAAACTGCTTGGCATGAATAGGTATTTCACTGCAATATAGCAATAGTCATCCTATTTATAACTTCCTATTTCGAAAACTACAAAACAGTTATAACTAACTAAACTTTTAAGAATATATTAACTATTATAGATATTTATTAGTATATAAAAAGTGCTGAAAATGCATCGATGACCAAACAAAGATTAGAATATAAATAAAAACATTTGAAAAGTATTGAACAAGCATTAATTATGAAAAAAAAAATACTAATAATTTAAGAAAGCATATTGAAAAGAACAAATTACAAGCTTCAATTATTGAAAAAGCATAAATTACTGAAAAGCATCAAACAAAATGAGGACTGAAAAAAGCATAAAATACTGAAAGCATAAGTATAAGTAAAAAAAAATTCATTAGTGGAAAAAATACTGAAAAAGCATAATTGACAGAGAGTGAACAAATAAAAGCATGCTTTCAATTCCTAAAAAGTTGTACTGCATTTATATTAGAGTTAATTATTAAGTTTCCAGCCTAATCCAGATCACTACATAAAGAGAAATTTGCATTTTCACCAAAAGCAAACTCTCCATCATAGGACAGTCATGAACACGTGGCTAAAAGGTCACAGATTCAAACTCAACCTCGATCTGAGACCACAATTGATTGGGAAACTCTATTAAGGTGAAAATTCTAGAAAGACACTCATCATGTCTCCATATTTCCTGGAGGCAACAACATTAAATTTCACAAAATAAGTTCGGCATGGATTAACCGGATTGAACTCCTATCTAATTTCTGATGGACTGAGAAGTAAAGTCTGACAGATACTGACCAGTGGTTCAGCCATGACCACCTCAATCTTTTTCTCCGCCAGAACAGCAAATTCGGCGAAGAGGCTTTTGATGACGAACTCCCCGGGCTTGAGCTCGGGGTCGATGGTGATGCTGGACATGTTGGCGGGCTGGACGCTGCGCTTCTCCCAGCTGAGAGGGGCAGAGGGGGACGTTCCTCGCCTACTCACACTGCTGCTGCTTACAGGGACAGAGGCTGCGGAGAACAGCAAAAAAAATGACAAACATTAGAATAAAAACCTTCTGACTTTGTAAATGACAATCGGCCCCGCAGGAAATCTTGAACAGGTCATTAAAAAAAAAAAAATGGCAAACAATAATATATGATAATAACACGCAAACAAAAGATAATGAGTTGTTTTTTTTTATTTTTGTACGCACCAAATGGCTATATTAACAGCAATATTTTTTTTTCAATTCAATTCAATATGGCTCTTGTTGCGCACAATCTCATAACAATTCAGAATTCGCAAAACATTTTTTTAAATAACAGACAATTGTAATTATTTAATAATTAGTAATAACCCGATCTCAATTCTACCCCCGTCGCGATCTTACTCCAGTATTTATACAATTCAGACAATCTTGTCTGATCTGGAGAAAACACCCACTCCAGAGTTTCTATGGGATCATCGTAGTGCCAAAAAGAGTTTTGTGTGAGCAACTGGGTTTCCGCTCGAGTACAACTCGTTTTGAGACTTTTTTGACTCCTTGCTCTGATTGGTCAAAGCGAACCCATTGCAAAGCAGATCCCTTTCGCCCTCCCTGCCCACCATGACAGCTCCTAAAACTAAAATCAGTTAAAAGACTTTCTGATGGAAAAGAGAAATACGTGTTATTCTACTGCTGTTTGACAACCTGATGTTCAGAGTTAAATCTTTAAAAAATATATAAACTATCCAGAATCTTTTTTCATTTTATCCAGAATCGTGCAGCTCTACTACACAATACATAAATAAAACTTCTAAAAGTTATATACAATCTTTCATGTTAACTTAGATAAAAAAATTTTTTAAAACCCTTTCTTAAAAAGAAACCGTTCTTAAAACGTCTGCTAACATCGTCTAATAACCCCCATGTGATCAAATTTGATTACAAAAATGCTTAGTCAACACATTCACATAGTTATTCACATCCGCACAAATGAATAAGTATAAATGAGTGATTCTGGATCTGCATCTCACAAAAACAACTTGATCTTTGATTGAATTTGGTTATTGAAACAATAGTGGATTCTTTGGTGTACAGATAGGTTCACTTCCAAAAGTTTGTCATTTTTACCTTCATCCCACTTACATTGCCAGTTACTCTTGATATATGTATTCACTTCCAATTTAATGTCTGCAATGAGATGATGAACAATAATCTGAGACATATAATGCATTTTTCAACAAGCTTTGTGTCCCACCTAGCAACCCCTTTTCCCAATAATAAAAAACACTCGCACGCGCACGGTCAGGGGACGGAGG